>UFQX01000446.1:175708-277538 GCA_900497675.1 Arapaima gigas
GGGGGGGGGGGGGGGGGGGGGGGGGGGGTCACATGAGAAAGCTAGCAGCTTTACCTTCACACAGCTGTATGCTTTTTTATTTTTTAAATTGTTTTTCACAGTGTCATTTAGAAAGGATATTCCCAGGTTGCATAAGAATAGTGAACAAATCACACAATAGTGTAGATCTTTTGGCTCAGTTGGTGGTGAGCAGAGGTCACATCGGTCAGTGTGTGTGTTTTAAAGAGGCGGGACGTGTTCAGTAAACAGGAGAAATACAGCGGACCTCCAGTGATGACAACCTTTGGAAATATCATGTTTTATATTAAGTCACCATTTTGCATAACTTACGGCTTTTTTGATTGTTCTGTGTAAAAAATACAATAGGTTGAATTGTTCACCGTATCCTCCCTGTACCGTGGGTTTGCAAATTGTGAAAATGGTTAACTGTACCACGGGGGAAAAATGGGATCACAGGCATTGCTAAGGCTGATAAACAGGCAGATGGCTTATCTGCTGTTGTTCCTCTAATGTGACATAGGTTGTTTCATTATTAAGCTGGTTAAAAAGCCAAACCAGATGCCGGGAAAATTTTCTTCATTAATTGACAGCTTGTCAAAAAAGAAAAGAAGCACAGGCAAATCTAAACAGATGTGTAGTAAGGCCCCCATCTGTGTGCACTGTGACTTGCTCACTCTGGGATGGACAGTTGCTTGATGTCATAGTGGGACCCCAACTGGGATGTCCCAACAGAGGTGCTCCAACAGGAACAAGACAGCCAGCTGTTGAAACCGCTGTTGACACGTGTGTAGCAGTCAGGCTTGAAACAGTTCACTGCATTGCTGCACTTAAGGAAAATTCTGGAAAAGGCAGCCAGTTTTTTCAGGGAAAACTGAATTAAGCCTCATGTGAGGAGACAGGAGTACTGGGTCCTGATTGTAAAATCAATGCTGAGATTTTATCTTCTGCCAGCAGGCATCATGTCCACCTTGTGAAGCAGAAGGTCAGAGGGTCAGGTCCCCAGGGAGGACAGGCATCATAGATGATAGAGTTTATTGTAGTTTGGTGCTTTTTTGCCTGTAGATATTAGCTTGAGTCATGTGGTCTGTTTCTGTTTGTGTGACACCTGCAGGGGAGTTTGCCATCGTAATGTCATAATGTCAGCTGTTGCGACGGAATTGTTCAAGGCAGCTGTTAGGGTGTCGGTTGGTCGGTTTGAGATGACAGTCTTATAAAATGGTAAAGTTAAAAGTAAAAGTTCCTGGCTTTTTTAAACCTACAGGCCAGACTGCACTTTTTTCATGAAGAACCGAAACATTGTGTAATGCTTTGAGTGACAAAGTTGGTGATATAACTTTTAACCTCCAGGAAGAATTTTTTTGTAAAAGTTCCCCTTTTATTTGTTTGAGGAAAAACGTGGAAAAATGTTCAACTGATTTGATGGGAAAAGCCACATAAATATGTTGCTTAGGCCAGATGCTGTGTCCAGCTCCCGGAATTCTGGACATCAGTCAGGAGAACTGGTGGCTGAGGGAATGAGAGTGTTATTGTCCTTGTGATGCTCTGTGTGTCCAGGATACGGTCCAGACCACCACAGCACACCATAAAACAAGTTGATGAAAATGGGGGAAAAGCACATTTTACTGAGTGGGGGGCCCCGGGCTGCCCTGGCACCCTGGATGGGTCTGCCCAGATCGTCATTGCCTTTGGGAGGTCTGGATTGTTTAACACTGACAAAGCGTGATCTCCATTAAACTTTTAACTGAGTACAAAAGATGATGTCAAAGAAGTGTTCCCACGTTCCTCTGCTTTCTCCTGCCCTTTCTGAGTACGTCCCCACGGTCATTCTTGATCATTGTGTGGTGGCGTCACACGCAAATAGTGCTATGTGATACGGAAGCTCCTAGACGGGACAGCACTCCTCTTTATTGCGAAAATAACCCTGGCATCTGTGGCCTCGTTTCCTATGGCATTGTGCAGTTCACCAAGATAGATCCTAGTATGGAATGTGTTCCAAAATTAGGCCCATTGTTTTAAATTTAGTAGTGTATACTATGAATACTTTATTCTCTCATATCATTGCTATCAAATAACTTTCGGTCTGCTTTGAGCTTATGGACACAACAGACGGTGTTCAGTTGCAGAAGTTCTTGACCCACGTTAATGAGTGATCCCTTCTGACCCTCAGGAGTTACACCCCACAAACCAGTGCTTTTTCTTGGAAGCTCCAGGTGGTTGGTTTTCAGGCCATGGCTGCCAAAGGGGTTGTGTCCCAAAGGCGAGTTTCTCACGTGCAGAATATACATCTTTAACGAGGCTTCAGCAAATGGAAATTTTGTGTGATTTCAAAAACAGTTCATTTGTGCATCAACAAAAGCCCTGGATCTGTTCCTGGTTTGGATGACAACATAAAAATCTGAGGCGATGCTCTAGATTCTCTGTTTATTGCACAGAATATTTCACTCTAGAGTTTCGAGTGTTTTTTAATGTCAATAAGCAATATATTGTGTGAGTGTCTTTTTTAAGTGTCCGCAAACCCTTTGGGGATTTATATTTTCTGTAATCTGAAGAAGATGGGAAATTCCGGAGGTGAATTTCTCTTTTAATGCATTTGTTGTGTTTATTGTTTCAACCAACATCCTCTGCAGAAGACACGCAACGGGCACACAAATCGTACAGCGAGTCTCGAAAAAACAGGCTTATTCAGCAATTGCGAAGCTATTGTGCTACAGATTATTATTCATTGGTATAAAACACGATGAAGTGCCTTTGACTCTGGTAATTACACTAAATGTTGCCCATAAACTAATGTCGACGTCTCTGTTGGGCTTTTGGTTATTTTAGTTGCAGCGACCTGGCGCCTCAGCTCTGTCACCGCCAGACATGCGGCTGACGCGTACCGGAGACGCTCAGGTCCATCAGCGCATCGTGCTGAGCTGTAAAACGCTGCCTGAAGGTGTCTTGACTCTTCGTAGGATCCAAAGTCTTCAAGTAACACAAGGAGTTTCACTTTGGGTTTTTGATCCCTCGGATATGTGAAGCTGAAATGTTACTGCTCAGTTTTTTCATCTGTACCCGTTGTCCCATCTTTAATTGTGCATATTTTCCTGTGATGTGTCTGTAAACGTCCGCTCAGTGACGTGGTCACACTCATTGCTCTCAGATGGAAGAACCTGACATTTTCACATTTCCAGAAATGTACAGCAGAAGTTAGAATTTTAAGTGCAGGATTTTTTCTTTAGATTTTGGACACGTGTCACAGGGTCACTCTTGACAACCACAAACAGGAGCCCTAAGTGAGCTAAAAGTGTTCAGTGAAAGACTGCAGTCATTGTCTATAACAGGAGATCACGTAGCTTCTTACCTCATCCTCACAAGACAGCCCCACTTCCCATTTGCCAGTCCTTTCCTGCCTTAGATGGGACGTGTACCATTCTGTTGCTTTGAACGTAGTCACTTCAGTACACAAAAAAATGGTAGTCAGGCAATCTGTTTAGCTTGGGAAATTTACTTTGAAAGTATGATGAAAGTTCTTCTTGTTAAATTATGACTGAGACACTCATTTGTAACACCAGCCCTCAGCTATTTGCCACGGTTTTAATCCAAGTCAGCTGGAATGGTGTCATCTTCCAGTTTGCCCACAGACTGGGCGCATCTGCATGGGTAGCTCATATCGTCACAACTTCTCGATGAAGGTGCCACATCACCCGATCTCTAATGAACAGCGTACGGCCGGCTCTGGTTTCCTTCCGAGCGGAGGAACGCAGCGCTGCGCGTTTCTGAAGGCCCGGGTCAGTGTTTCCGATCACGGTCGTGCCGGCGCTGCGCTGCCAGGCCAGGAATGAAGTGCCACATAGCTGCGGCCTCCAGCTGTTCTTCGCTGCTGGACGCTGTGGTCCCAGCTATGAGACCCAGCTCCGTGTGGCCAGTGTTTCACAGTGCCCCGCGGCACCGCTTCCCCAGCTCAGTTTTTCTGGAAGCAGGTGAGGTCGGGCAGTACAAACTGCGGGATCTGTCTGGGTTGGTGGGACTGTCTGTGATCTGCCCGCGCTTTGATGCAGAGCTGCGCCGAGACACTGGCAACTGGGATCATTTTTATCGGGGCTTTTTGCTGCTGGCCTTTGAGTCAGATGAATACATTTGCTTCTGTGACATATAAAGTAACAAAGCTATTTGTTTCCACTTTTTGAAGTAAGAGTTAGTTTATTTCCTTGTGTCCACTTCTCCAAATAATTTTGTATCTGTGCAACTGTCATTTGCAAACTAAATTGTGTTCATGGAACAGTTTATTTTGAGTTTTGTTTATAACAAGAAAGCCCAATTTACATGTCAGTGTACAAGCTTTAATGTAAAAATGTCTACAGAGTTAGATTTATGAGGTACAAAGGACTAACTATCAACTAACAGCTTCCAGTTGCACTGGAAGCTACAGTATATTTCAATAAATAGAAAACAACACGAATCTGACCTTTTTAGGTATGGTTAATTTGCCATACATTAATATTTGAAAGCTTACCAGGTACCATGATGAATCTCCAGGCACTAATTTTTTTGGGTTATGGACAAATGGCAGGTCAGTAGTTCTAATAGTTCTAATAAACAGTGTCCAGTCCCTTCAGACACCGTTTCTGTCCACTTACTGGGTTGAGTCTCCTTCCACCCAGTGCTGCCAATGCCAGCCGTCCTACTCTGTCTTCGAGGGGGGTCCTCTGCACTCACTGCTGTTCTTGTCAGTTGGTCAGGAGACCTTGTGGGGTTTTCTTATGCAAACAGCAGGCAGCCGCATTCATGCTGCTCATTCTGGATGTGATATCTGGGGACGGCTTGACTTGAAGGGCCTATTAGCACCTGAGCCACAGTGATACTCGTAGGTAGCCGGGCTCACGCGCTTCCTTGGTATTGGGGAAAGGTGACAAGGAAACCCATGAAGTATGTTCTGAAGGCTTTGATTTTTTTGGTTTTTATGTCCACATCACTTTTCATGTAGGAGGAAGGGCACACAGTGAAACTGTTAGTGTTAAATAAACTGTGATCTAATTTAAATTAATTTGAAATGAAAGGTGTGGTGTTGATGTGCCACAGCCAGTTTTATTGTGCACGCCGGTCTCATCAGCTAGGCTGTATGTGCTTGAGTCTGGATTCATTTCACATGTGCAAGTTGTGCTGAAAGGGGTGAGACTTGTAATATTTTGCAGGTTACGCAACAAGTTTACCTGCGGCATCTTTTTCTTAAAGTTTCCATGCAGCCTGGGATTTTACCCCAGCTGTTCTGTTTAAGAACATGATAACATAAACAGAGCTGAAGCAGATTCTCAGAGACAGATGAATCCCTCGTTCAAAAATTAAACTAAAGAGGATGTTCTTTTTTCCGATCTTCACGAAGTCAACCTTGACGTGTGTTGATACTTTTTCAATATTGTTTACCTTTTAAATGGCTTAGTTATTTTTAATGAAAAATTTCATTCTTAAGCAGCCTAAAACACACAAAAATTACAGAGAATTACAGTGCATTTAACAGTGGCATTAAACTTTCAAATAAGATTCAAGTATAATAAGACCGTTGTCTTCCCAGAGCAACCGTCATTGACATTCGTGCTCAGGGGGCGCGTGGCGGAGCAGCTGCTTTAGCTGAAGGCATGAAGGGAAGAAGCCGGTGGAAAACCACTTCTCCTTCTCCCTTGCTATGAAAACCATGTGAGCAGCTGCCTTAAGTTGGTTGGACATGATGCCTCTCACTCTCCCTGTAAGGTTGGTTTTGACCTTGACTGAGGGCTATGTGAGAAAGAGAGGGTTGCTTAACTTTTATAAGTGTGGGTTTATTTTGTTTCGCTTCCTTTTTATCTGTGCAGCTGATGGCTTTCACATGCAGCTGGGTTACAAGGCCGCTTTATCCCATAGAGAGGTGTCTTCAGTTGAAGATGTTTGTATCCTTTTCCCCTTAAATTGCACAGCAACACATTGTATTTTGCTGTGAAATGACACCTATGGGTAAAGCCACACTGCGTGCTAGTTAAATATATCCTATACAGTCTGTTCTGTTTTGACAATGTGCAGTGACTGGGGGTGTTGGAGGACTTGCAAAGTTTCAGCATCTTCCTTCCTTCTCCATTACAGTAGTATTTTTTTGGACAGGTCAGAAATATATGGTCGATGGTCCAGTGAAAATTGTTAAAACTATTGCTTGTCCCTTGAATATATTAACATTTTCTAGCGTAAAGGAGAGGGAACCTGCTGTTGACTGAACTGTTGCTTGGGTGACATTTAACATGTGATTCTTAGCCGCTGTGGGTCTATACTTTATGTGCAAAGTCATAACGCACATTTGGCCAAAGTTTGGCCTTTTCCGTAAGCAGGCCTTGGTCTCAGCTGAAAGGCCCAATTTGATAAGAAGGTTAAGGAGTTGGCCTGCTTGTGTACTGTGATTTTAGGGACTTTCCTGACCCCACCCCTCCTTGGCAGGAGAGCCCAGGGCCCGTGTAACTTTCTCAGGCATTTCGTGTGGCAGGAGCTGAGAGACGTCCTGTGCTTTCAGTCAGATGAAGAGCAAGGGTCCATCTTAAAAACTGGTAACTGAAAGGGCAAAGCAAGGGGACCAGAGCTGCCACTTTTCTCTGTAAGCATAAACTTGAATGATCAAAGGATCCATCTGGTTAAAATCACAGGAAGAATCAGTGAACATTAACCTTATGACACACGTCACAATACGTGACCTCTGTGGAAAGGAGGTTACACCTGTTTGTCTTCCTCTGTTTGGCATTTATTGGAAACAGGATTGTTAATGTTGACACCCAAAGCTCCTGTATCCTTCCTCATTTACACTTCTTTCTACAGAATCCAGTTGTACAGTTGGATATTGTACTGGAAAAATTTCAGGCAATGGACTACAAAAGGGCATCTTGGATTTGCAGGTTTAATAATCTAGTTGTAAGTCTGTGTGCTTATCTAGTGTGGTGACGTGCCAGTTTGTGCCATGACATGAATTGGGAGTGTCCCACTGAAATGGGATTAGAGCTGTAAAACCTGCGCATGAGCCACTGTCAGCCTGCCTTACTGAGGTTCTGTAAAACAGTCACTTCCTGACAGTCAGGAAATCTTAACCGGTCAGAGGATGTCCTGCTCAGAGGTGTCGTGAGATGAGCACAGAGTGAGCCGGAGAGTGGGTTTGTGTCGGAAGGCCTCTCCCTGAAAGGTGAACGTCTTCAGTAAATACCAAGAGGGCTGATAGGTGGGGATTTATCGCACTTTGTTTGACTTGGCTTTAGGACCCATTGACAGTCCTGCAGTCATGTGGTCACATTTGAGTGGAGCTCCATTGCATAATAAACACCGAGCCAGTCTTAGCAATTTGTCTGTTTCACATTTTCATTTTTAGCAGACGCTTTTCTTCAGGGTGACAGACAATAGCTACTAACTGTTATTTAGCTGACACCTTTGTAAAGGGTGACTGACAGGGCACTAGATACAATCGCTGTAGGGTTGTCGTACAACAGACGAATGTAACACACACTGAAAAACAACAGGCAATGAAGAGTTACCCGTTCACCTGAAATGCAGGTGTTCAGACTGTGGGAGGGAACCCATATCAACATGGAGAGAGTGTGAACTCCACACAGACTGAGCTGGATTCGAACATATGCCCAAACGTGTGCCAGTCACGCTCTCCCTGCACTTGTTTTTCACAAGTTATGTGTTTTGTTCCAAGGCCACAGTTACAGGTAACTATTAGGGAAAGGCAGCTGCCAGCTGAAGAGAAGACAACAAAAAGCTCCCAACTGCAATGAAGATAATCCCTTGCAAATTCCATGTAGAAAAAGTGTGTTGCTTTTCCAAATCCAGTTTTTCAGTTTAACTCCTTGCTTTACAAGGGAGTTGCTTTAGACGCCTCTGACAGGACTTTACATGCCGTATTTGGGAGTAGCTTTGCTTGTCAGCACTTTGCTACACAGATGGATGTGAAGCTCCTCACCCCGGTTTTGCAGTGCTGGTGTAAGCAATACCATTTTATCAGTTTCTGAATTTTTTTTCTAATGTGATTAAAAAAAAAACTCAATTTCAAGGCAGAAACAAAACAAGACTGTTAAACCAGTTACATTTACAGCACATGTATCTTTCTTTTTTTCTGTGTAGAAATACATATATTGAAGTTAAACACAGTCACTTATTTGGCTGCACAGGAGGCCATTTACAGTGTAGAACAACTGCGTTCTTGTCAGTGATGTGAAGCCACATAGCAGTACGACCTGAATGCAGAAAAGGCTTTTATAAGAGGACCACTTTGCAGAGGAATGAATTGTTTAAATAGGTAAGTTAAAAAGTGAAATCTGCACTCAAAATTTTTCCTGAGTTTCAATTTGCTTGCATAATTCCTGGAAAAGGAAGTTTTGCAGTTGTTTTTATTGCATACAGGGTTGTGTGTGTAGAAACACACAATTGAAATGGCACAGTTCTTTTTTTTGTGACACACCTCATGCTTTAAACAAAAATTGCTTAGTGAAAAGTAAAAGTGCGTTGAGTTGAGATGTGATGGGAGAAGCTCCTCACCCACAGGATGCACTGTGAGAAATGAGTGCAGCAGAAAGTAAACAGTTGCTGCTCCAACTCACCAACTCCATTCCTCAGGCTTGTGGTTCAGCCCTTTGGTCAGTAGCACAGACCCCCACCCCCATCCCCACCGGTTCTGGCCTCAAGCAGAACAGACGGACCATTGTGCACGGGACACCAGACGACCGATCGCTGAGTTTTCTTCTCTGGCTGAAAGAGAAGGTTGTTGTTTAAGGTCCCATACAAACTACTGCACGGCTTCCCAACATTTATGCAAAATTACTTGCCATACAAGTTGTTTTGCTCTCGCTTTTATCTGCAATTGCTTGCACTGATTTAGTGATTTCAGCCTGTTTGTTAAGATGGATCTTGTTCACTGAAGAAAATGTCCAAGGGTTCAACTGCAGGGTCTACTTGCACACGAGATGTAGTGCTGTGGGAAAGTGGTGAACATGGCATTGTCGGTTCTCTGTTTTCTTGTGCCTGGGATTCACAGCTTGCAAGAACTGTGTCCTTGGCCAACAACCCGAGCAGGATGTCAGAGAGCGGGAAATATCTCTCCCCCCTTGATCTCACGGACATTTTAGATGTAGCTTTTTTTTAGGCAGCAACGAGGCTCCACATCCACTCTCAGTTTTTACACTGTCATGGTGAACGGGGAGGCTGCCAACACACTTCCGCTGATCCTCTGTTTTATTGAAGGACTGTGGCTTGTGAGGAAGGAGATGTGAGGAACAGCGAGAGTCGCATATGCACCACGAACCTAAACAGGATGTCACAGCTAAGGAATGATTTCCTCTGGCAAAGCTTGAAATTCAGAAGGCGCTGTGGGCAGTTTGTGTTCTGTGAGCTCCTTAGCGTGGTTTGTCACACGATGGCGTACAACAAAGCAAGGGTTAGAAGAGTATGGAACTGTCAGAAGCCGTGTTTAAGAAGCAGGATCTTATAATGTATAATGATAACATATAAAGATAATTCTGAGCACAATGTAAGACAGGATATGAAACATTTTATCTGTGCAGACAGCTGGAGATGTACTGAGATGTTGTGGGTGAAGCATCTTTTTCCTCCATGCAATCCCATCTGCCTCAGGCTGTCCTGCTCTCTAACCATTTTTTCTTCAAGCATCATCTCTTCATTACTTAATAAGGTCTAACAAATGTTCATTTCACGCTGTAAAGCATGTTTCCACTTTGCACCCAGCGAACCCCAGCGGCCTGCTGGGAGTTAAACCTCTGACACTCTTCCCCACGTGGCTCCTTTACATATTTGTTTCTGCATTAATGCAGTGGCAGGAGTGTGGAGGAAGGTCATGGATGTTGTCATGTCCTTGTGGGCTGTGTGCGGTGCTCCCAAGGTCTCTTGCCGTCCGCTGACCGCCTGCTGCCGGGGGGGCCATCGGATCCCGGCCGGCTAATTCAGTGCGTGCTGCAGGGTCACGTTCCCTCCTTTGAACCGCATGTTCCAGGCTCAATTTGCCTCCTTTTCTGGAAGTTTTCATCGTGCCTCCTGCAACTCCTGCACCTCTTCTATGTGAGCTTTGCTTCACCGCCTGTTCTCTCACCCATGAGAAATGTGCCTGTAGCAAACCATGGCTGCTTCGGAGGTGGGATGGGGAGCCGGGGGGTCGTGCGAGGGAAAGCAGCCGTTTCCTTCCAACTGTGGAGGTAGAGAGGCTGAAAGGGGCAGGGGGTCAGTGTAAAAATGGTAAAAGTAGGAGGTTTTCTGCACATGTGGTGTAGGCACAATGCGTATTACGCTGATGCTATTGTGCAGATGGCAGAAAATGTTCCTTTGAGCCAAACGTCACGAATTGCTCCAGTGATGACCGAAGCACTTATTCCATCTCTTAACGGATGTGCTTTTATTGTTTAATTTCTGATTTAATGTTTTACTGTTGGTAAGGTAGTATCGATAATATTAATCCAATCCTTTTGCTTGTTGACAAATTGTCTGCTGGATTTTGCAAATACTGAGGAATAACCCAGAAGTATGAAAACAGAGCCTTTGCTGGGGATCACACTGGCAGCCCTCAGGCTCCAAGTCGGTCCGCTTGACTGCTATCCTGCTTTTCCACATGCAGGTCCTGCAGGATCGTACATTTTTCATTCTGTTGCTGAACTTCTGAACATTCGACCTCGACTCCCCTTTCTTCCATGACCTGAGACCTAGAGCAGGAACTGACGGAGTTAGGGGAGCTTAACTGTGAAACCAACCGGTCTCTTGCTGTCCCGCAGACGTGTAAACTACGCCAGGCCCAGACTCACGGGCGGCTGCCGTGGGCACATTATCGCACGCTGGAAGGTGCCATGTGACCGGCTGCGATTTGTCTGTAACCGCAGAGTTAGGAGGTAAGCAGTTGAAGCATTGCGTGAGGGTTAAGGCGACATTGGAGGTCGGAGCATCACGCACATGATGTCAGTCAGACTCGTGTATTTTGCACAATAGCACAACTTCAGAGGAGAAAACTTGGTTGGTTTGAACATATGCGTAACCTGGTCTGTTTATTTGTGCAGCTGACACTTTTCTCCAAAGCGACTTGCAGTGTTTGGCTTGTGTGGTAAGTCACTTACATATTTACACATATAGCAGGGTAATTAGAAGGGCAGAAAGGGCAAAACCCCTTGTCCGAAAGTCCTACAGCAGGGGAGATTTGAACCCAGGTCTTTAAATAGCGACAGAATGGCCCTGTAATGTGTGTTTCACAAATTTGTGGTTACTTACAAAATGACAAGTAAAAAAACTCACCTTTTCACACAGGCGGTAAGTGGACATATTCACACAAGTGCAACTCTGAACATACACAGCTGTAGAGGACTTTGGCACTCAGCTACATGGGGGGTGGAAGCAGCTCCGGTGTAGCTGCTGCTGTGGAGTAGTGCTTTATGCTAAAAGTAAAGCTGCAGAAGAATGAAAGTGGGGATCAGAAACACGCAGTGAAATTTGCCACCAACAATACACCAGTAAACAGACTGAATTTATTCACTGACTTGCCTGGTTAAGGTCTGGAAAATGGAATAAATAAACAAAATGGAAAAATGGTAAAGGGTAAAAAGCATGAATAAATGTACAAAATAGTTTATATTAGGGCATCTAGATCCAGAAATGCAAATGAGTGGTTTGCATTCCAGCTGCTTCATGGCTAAAGATGACCCTCCTGCCCTACTGCTCGTCCCTCTCCTGGGGCTGCTGGAGGGTCTGGTATTTGTGTCTTAATAGCTGCTGATGAACTGAAATACTAGCTGCCTGAGAATCTTTATTTACACTCTTTTATTAGTCGGGTGGCTGCATGAAATACTGCCCCACCCTTTGCCCCCCCCTCCAGTCCTCATCCCTTAAAGTGACAGTGACACCGCGTGTTTCCCAGCCAGAAACCCACAGTAGGTGCTGTGTGCAGGAGCAGGCCGAGGCCCCGAGGCACCAACCCCACAGCTGCCTGACTGTAACATCCTCAGACTTTCACTAAAAAAGCTTTACTGCTTCTTTTAGGGAAATTCCTAGAGGATGAGCAGAGAATGTAGAAATGACATGTAGTCTCCCACAGGACCTTCTGAGCTGCTTTTTGAGCGCCGTGGCTTGCAGTTAAGAAGGAGTGTGTTACGGTGCTGTGTGAGCAGTGACACCTGAGAGGTCAGGCGGTGGCAGCTCGACTCGGGCAAACGTCAGTTCCTCTCATATCTCGTGGCTTTATAGTTAAATGGAAGGAATGATTATGGTTGCAAAATAAAACTGCTGTCATTTTGTTGCCTGCTACCTGTGCAAAGCTGGTGTTGCAGTGAAGTTCACACCTATTCTATATGTATGAAACTGATTTTTTAAAATCAAATTTATTCCCAGAAGCGTTTTACTTGCATGCCAGCTTCTGGAGCGTAGTGCCACTTGTCGGAATGAGGCGCACGTGGCCCCGCAGCTCACACGGTGTTGTAAGACTGACGTGTTTAAGACCTGGTGTCGATTGACCCCCTTAGAGACTCGGAGATTATTTCCCCCGAGAGGTTAAGTTTCGTAGGGTCCCTTGTGTCCTGGACCAGGCACATCCTCAACAGCCCCAGTAACCCCCCTCCTCCAGACCCTTTATTATACATTAAGAGCGGCCTTTCTGAATTCTTGCTTGGAAGCGGGTGCCTGTGCTGTGGCCTCAACTTCCTGGAGCGTCAGAGGTCAACCTTCCGCTGGTGGCTCGACGCGGCTATGTGCCTCCTGGCTGTCGCTGTGCTTGGGGGATGTCGTTGGACTAGACTGCTGTCCTGCCTTGCTGTCGGTTGTCGTGTCTCAGGCTCAGA
This sequence comes from Arapaima gigas, assembly GCA_900497675.1. Classification (NCBI taxonomy): domain Eukaryota; kingdom Metazoa; phylum Chordata; class Actinopteri; order Osteoglossiformes; family Osteoglossidae; genus Arapaima; species Arapaima gigas. Next base: position 188,512 of record UFQX01000446.1, read on the forward strand.
GGAGCCATAGCTGTCATATTTACAAGTTGCTCGAGTTTTTGTATTCAGTGCTGATGGCCTGTAATATATTTATCCCGGTAGCTGGAAGCACGGAGAAAGCAAAACAAGACAGTCTGTGTTGTACCTTTTCTGAACGTATCTGAAAAAGTCACAGCTGGCATTTTAAAACAGGAATTGAAACACTACAAAAAATTCTCTGGAAATAGCAATCTGACGACTTCCTTCTCAAAGCAGGTACTTGATCTGAATGCCTTCACTGAACAAGTTACTTGACCTGAACTTTCTCAAATGACCAAGACACTTGACTTGAATTTTCCCTTGCAATTATTCTGTGGCATTGCTGCAAGAAATGTGGATAAAAGCCAAAGCCAAGCAAATGAATGATATGTATCATTTTTGAGAAGCTGCGAAGTGAAGCGCCAGCCACCATCCGATTTTGGTTCCGTGTCCCCACATGCACTGCAGAAAAAAGAGTAGCAAACCTAGTAGGAGTGGATTATGGTACATATGGCCAAAACGTCACTGCCAACAGATTAACTTCCAGCATTTGCGCTTCTTTTGTTTATGCAAATGAAAAGCAATCAGATGGCTATGTAGGTTACACGCCTGCCCACATCGCTGTGCTTTAAGCTCTGTTTCTGAGAGGCACCTCCTCTGCTGCAAGCCCTTTATCAGTAGGTCTCAATTCCCACTTTCTGTCACGAATGTTGTGTTTGTATCTGTCTTGAAGGAGCTACCAGGAACGAAGAGTACAGTCTGAGCTCCTCTGTCCAGCGGTGTGAACTGTACTGGCACTCAGGGTGTCGGTGCTATTGTTGATCCCCAAGATAAACCACATCCTGAAACCAGACAGTGGAGGTCTATTTTTAGCAAACGTAATACTAATTTTAGCTCATTTTTCTCTACGCGTCAATGCTTAGCTTGCATCTCCTGAAAAGATGTGTCACCCGGGGGGCTTCCTGTCACATCCTGTCTGTTGTGTGTTGGCGACATTTCAGGTTGTGTTTTGAACAAATAGCATATAGTTTTTTTTTTTTTTTTTTTTCCAACAGTTGGTGTCAAGCACACCTAATAGTTGACTGCTAGTTCCTTTGAATTAACCAGTTGCCTTCCTTCATCTTCGTGGATTGTCAGGGAAGGCATCACCAGGCCTACTTTGACAGCGCAGCTCCTTACCACCCCCCCTCCCCCCCGTTGGAGGGGATTCCTCAGCCTTCCTCGGATATAGCATCACCAAGTACCCTGCAATTTCTTCCCTGGGGTCTTCACTGCTGAAAATGGCCCCAGTCCTCTGCCCAGTCAAACATCCCGCCTGGTTCCGCGGTTTGATCTGCAGCCCGAGTGTCGGCCGTACTCTTGTGATCAAATTCTACCCCAAAACGTTCAGACCTGTAATAGATATAAAGTTACTCTCTCATTATGGTTTGGCGCTAAAGGGAAGTCACACAGAATAGCAATGAGCAAAAAGTTTGCTCAGAACTGATATTAGCAGGAAACTTAGGAAAGTCACAGTTCAGGAAAGCTGTCTTGCTTAAGTAACTTCTTTGCAGTGAGACCCATTTTTCTTTTAAAACATCAGTTTTTACTTTCAACTTGGAAAAAATGCTGGACATTTGTTTCTGAATATTTTTGAAAATCTCAGTCTAATCATAATATGCACAAGGAGAAACATGTTAGTGCAGCATTGCCTCCTCCTTGTGTTCTGCCCAGAAATTCTGCCCAGTTTGTGAAGTTCTTTCTTCTGACACCTTCAACCCGAAGGTTTGCTGCCACCCTTTCTGTGATTCCTCTTGTTGATGTATCTGTCTGTCATGTGTGCCAGGCTGTCAGTGTAACAGTGCAAGTCGTCCACATAAGGGCCACCAGGGCTGATATTTGTCTCTATTAGGACTGTGGCTGTTGGTCATCTGCACATGTTCCATCTGCTGTCCATATGCCAAACTTGACCTGCCTGCCTGTCTGTCTGTCTGTCTCTCTTTTCCAAAAGCTTGTCTGTACAAACAAAAGCAGAAATTGTGGTGTCTGGAAATGATGTGACACAGAAGGAATGTCATCGTTGATATTTGTTTATTTATTAATTTATATAGTTTTTGTTTTTTGCAGTTAAGTTGCTTTAATTTAATAAATGATGCCCAGCACAGTTAGCTCTGTGTGTCAGTAAAATTGACCTCTAATTAGCCTTGTTCTCTAAAGGATTATAAGAAATATTATTTTTTAAATTATTGAGCTACATCCTAATTTTTCTGGAACCCCACTTGGTAACAGGTAGACTATCTTGCCAACTCCAAAAACCACTAGTGTTTCTTCTTATTATTCACCACCTGTTATGCTTTGATAGTTGTTTATGCTGGCTTTTCAGATGCACTTTTTGCACAGGATAATTAAGGCACTGCCGGGTCGGCCTGCCTGTTGCCATGACAACTGCCTCTCGTTTCCCAGACCCGTGCCGCACTGTGATCCCGCCATGCATGGGCGACGCGGACAGGTTCAGCCTGGAGGCCTTACGCCACATCCATAAGCAGCTGGATGACGACAACGACGGGGGCATTGAGGTCAACGAGAGCGTGGAGGTGAGCTGGGCATAAGGGCGCGAGGGGCTTGACTGTCTGCGTTTCCTTGGATACAAGTGCCATGGCCAGCAAATTAAATCGCGGCAAAAATCACAGAAGAAAAGCGTGCGTGATGTGGAGAAAGAAATGCTTGCTTGTCTTCTGTGGCACAATCTTCCTTTTAAATGCATTTTCCCCTTTTCCTCCAAATTCAGTTGTGACCACTTACCCTTTTTTATGGTTTCATGCTAGCTGGGCAAACATGAACAATGACACACTCCTCCTCTGAGGAGCATGTTGTGAGCTGCCTGCTTCTTTTTACTCTGAGGACTGGTGACCTCACTGGGTGAAGAAGCACACTTTATGTGGAGATGTTTGTGTGGTTCCACCCACAGCTCAGTGCTTAGCTGGCTGCGGTTATCACTGTGCGCAGTGAACAGGAGAGTCGCAGCCATTTCACACACCCAAGAGAAAAAACCAAACAAGCCGTTTTTGACTCTGGTGCTCTGCTTGTGTCTCTCCTTATTGTTCAGATATCTACTGCCAGCAGTTCCCAAAACTCCAAAAAGTTGCCCTTATATCTGTAGGGTACCTTTCATTTGACCCAAGTCAAGTACAGGCCAGCTTATACTGGATTTTCAACAGCACTGTTTCTTCATCATACATATCTATGTGGCCTGTTAATAAATACACCTTAAATACAACACTTGGTAGTGCGAACCTGAATTAGTTTATTGGTCCTGCGAACCTCATAGCCACTCAGAATTGTTCAGGTACTGAAAGACCGCATGAGCTCTGATAATGCTACTTAAACTCTCTTGGAACAAAAAGTTTGCATTTGAAAATGACTGTAATCTTAAACCAAACCATACCTACACTGGACCTGCTGAAAGGCTTTAGTTGATTGCCAGGACTAACCTGATAGATGCAAGGCTGATGTGTCCAAACCTATTCTCTGAAAATAAGTGGCACCCCAAAGAAGTTCTTATAGATGATGCTGTCAACTAAATTTCAGGGTGTGATGATTTAGATCCATGTTCAGATCATCTTCAGATGGTCACATCTTCATTTGCAAATTTATTGGCTGGATTTTCCAGGTGGGGATTCCTCCTCCCCCACCCAGTATGAGGATCCTGTAGGCCGTGGCTGATATGGATGTAAAGGGAAGAATTGTGTAAGAAAGTCAGAAGCCCATAGTTTAGCACCAAAATATCAGTTGTTTCACTGCTTTCCAAGATTCCTAGAATGATCATATTTGTAGAATTTTTCATATCACACTGTTGACACTTCAGTCAGGGGAAACTAGTGGACTAATAGTGTACATGCAGTTGAGCACCACTGATTTTCACTCTTCTGGAAGCAGTTTAGATTCACCAAATGATAGGTATTGGTTTTCATCTGAGAAATTGCAACTCCTTATTTTCAGTGCAGTTCTTCTGTAGTGTTCAGTGGTCTTGAAGTGCTGAAATTGACACTTTCCATGCATTTCTCAGCTACGCTGTGGCTAGGCCATGTCAAACAAAATCACCAGATGGTAAGAAGTTCTGCTCAGATTGCTTCAAGTCATCGTCTTCCATTACAATATTCTGCAGGTGCAAATGCAAGCATTTACTTCAGAAGCAACTCTCATCCTAGATGAATAATTTGAATCTAAGCAAAGCCAGCTGTTTAAGCAAGTGCTTGTTTTCCATACCGCAGACTCAATGTGTCTGAGTCTTTCTGCAAACGCCTGCAGCCTCCTCTTTTCCTCTCAGGTTTGACCTGTTTGTCAGACATTTAATCTTGATCTGAATATGTCTCTTCCTTCTGGGCTTTTAAAAGACTGCAGCAGCAAGTAAAACGTATAATTTAAACCAAAATTTAAAACTAAAAATGAGGGAATGAGAAGCCTAGTATGTGATGTGTGATACAATTGAAATTTCATCATTTGCAGAGTCAGAAGCTTTATTCTGACCAATCTACACTTTTCTTCCTTTTATAAAGCCAGTTAATTTGTGGGCTGAACAATTTAGGACAAGTTAACCCCACAAGGCGTAAGTGTTGATCAGGTGTTCAGATCAGATCAGAGTGTTGATCATTTGGACCCTGAAACAGGGGTGGCTTTAGGAGATATTTGCTCCAGCTGAGGAGCAAACCTTATTGAACCAATCTGATTCCTGACTAAACAAATCAGAGCCTTTTTCTCAGCTGCTAGTGGTGGAAGGAGAGCTGCTCAGCCAGCATGTCCACGACTGAAGTTGATTAGCTTTTATTCATTGTTCTGGCAATGGAGAAAAAAATCAAATATGCTTATTGTGCCTTGAACACATATAGTAAAATATACAGCATAATTGAAATCCTGATAGCTTCGTATGTGGCCGTGCCACCGTACTGATAAAGTCTGATAGTCATCATGGCAATGGCTTCCTCTTGTTTTTCACTAGCATTTCCTCGATGCCTCGATTCCTTGATGCAAAATGGTTTCCCATGCTACAGTCCCCATTTGCATAATTTTGGGGTCTAATTTGCAAAGTTACTATATATATATATATATATATATAGTTACTATATATACTATACTATATATACTATACTTTATATACTATATATATAAAGTTAGTCTATATATATAGTAACTTTGCAAATTAGAAAATATAGTCTTTTCTCTTCTTTCTCTGACCTCAAACACCCAATCTCAGTCATACAGAACTATGTTGAGCAAAAAGAAGGAATCCTGCAACAGATGGTATGGTCCCCACAGAGCCCTGATCTCAACACGATCAAGTCAGTCTGGGAGGACATGCAGAGACAGTCAAAGTGTGCAGAAGAACTGTGGCCAGTTCCTCAAAATGTTTGGAAGAACCTACCAACCTCCAGCTTAAACTGCATGCAAGTTTGCATAAGAGAATTGATGCTGTTTTAAAGGCAAAGGGTGGTCCCACCAAATATTGATCTGATTGAGGTTTTTTTGTCTACTGCACTTTTTAGAAGGTTTATTGATTAATAGGTATTCGTGGCATTATTTTTGGAACTATCCTCACTTTATAGCATTTTTCTCACAGGTGCCTAAGACTTTTGCACTGTACTCTCTCTGTGTGTGTGTGTGTGTGTGTGTGTGTGTGTGTGTGTATAAAAATCCCTTCTTACCACTGTTTCCCCCTTAAGCTCAGGGAGGTAGGTGCTCCATGAGATCGCAGGTACGACAAAATGGGTCTCAGTCCAGAAGAGTGCTGTCCTAGGAACAGCAAAAATACTGCGCTGTGCCCTCAAACTCCCAGGCTTCTGGTAGGAGGAAAGTTACTGGGTGAGAAAGGATTTTTGAATTATTTAATAAACTGTATTTTGTACATTTTTGACACTAAAAGAATTGTGTGCAAACTAAGAAAAATCATAAATTACTGAAGCATTTCAAAGAAACAGCAGAAGGTCCCATTCCAAAAGCTGCAACAGTCTGGGACCTTAGTGTGGTTACGTGTAACGTATCTCCAAGTAGGAAAGCAAAGGTCAGTTTCAAAATAATTACTCAACTGAGTATGAAAAATTGAGTTAATGTCCGTATGCAGGCAGGTTTTAAATGCACACATTTACTCTGGTCTTGCCAGTTAGACTCAGTCTGTGAAAAGTGAAATACATTCAGCACTTTAGAACATCAGGAAGTAACAAGTTCAAAATGAAACTGAATTCAGAGTTAAATCCTGTTTAGTTGTCAACCACAGCAGCATCTCTTAAGCAGGTTGGTACTACAGGGTGTTTGAGAGCACAGCCCCGTGGCCTTTGGACAGTGTAAATGTGTGTAAAGTGACCTGCTGAGTTGGTGTTCCTCAGAAGCCTCTCGGTTGTCATTCCTGCTTTATTACCTACCAGATTCCTGGTTCCACTCTTGCTGTTGTACTTGAGGCAGGTATTTCACCTAACTGCTTTCATAACACCTAACAAGATGACTGATAAAGTTTCCTCTAAAAGGTATTTAAGATATGCCTCAGATAGCGTGCCAAACTTTCAGGCCCTGAGGTCGTGCTAAATGAACGAGTCCCTCTTTGGCTTTGATGAAGCCCCACGACAAAACAGTCAGAGTCCTTGTAGCTCTTCTGAGTTAAAGGCAGTTGTAAAATGTTCTGTTAGCAGTAGTGCTGCAGCCGGGAACCGTGGCGGTTTTAAGAGCTACAAGTGAGAGCTCCATCTTTGTGAAAGAGAAGAAATAAAGTGAGGGTGTGTATGTCTACTTGGCTGCCTCCTTTAGGTGCCGGTCTGACTTGCTGTACCGGTGTGGTGTGCGAGGGCCACCGAGCCAGGGGATGGCAGGTGTGCCGCCTGGTCGGCCAGCCAAGCAGTCGCTGAGTGGAATCAAGTTACTTCGCAGTCAAATATCAGGAACAGAACCTACGTCATACCTCAGGGCCCCTGAGTGAGCGTGCGGACGTGTGTGAACATTTTGGTCTTTGTTTACACACATGTATCAAGATGATAATTTGTGATGCCTTCTAGAAACTTCCAGAATATTACCATGGCTCAGCAGAGTGTGTGTGGTGGTACTAAATCGAACTGGACGTCAAACATTTCTTTTCTATCACTGGGGGAGAAAGTTTTGGTGGGCAGTGGTGGAGGGTGTCCTGTTTCAGGGTGCTGAACTTTGTGTGCTTGTGTGTGTGTGTGTGTGTGTCTGGGAATTAAATCTCCAGGTGCCTCTCCGCAAACCTAGGGCCTTGGCACTTGGAGAACTGGCACATTGGAATGTTGTGACTTGTTGAAATACTTGCGAAAATAAACACATTTTAAGCGCTGTAAATATGAGGGAAGTTATTCACATCCCTGTGAAATGTTCTGTTTTTGGATGGAGTCTTTTCTTGAAGGGACTAGAATAAAATGTAGACGCTCCAGTTTCTTTTAATAGACAATTTTCAAGGTGTCTGTATCAGCAGTGCAGTACGTTTCTGTAACTGAGCCAGGCAAGAAACCAAAATACTCAAGTTCACAGAAAATCGCTTCAACAGAGACTGACACAGGGGAACTAAACATTTTTCTGCTGTTCGTGACAAATATATTTACTACTTTTTCCCTGGATGATGATTTACTGCGTTGTGATATTAAATTAAAATATACGACTCCTGAATGACTTCTCCCGCTTTTTATTAACCACCTAAACTGGAGCAAAATAGTTCCTTTTCACTCAGTCTTTTTAATGGAGGTTAAAGACATTTTATTCCTGTCAGTATTATAGCAGCAGTGAACTGGCAGACTTGTCTTTGTTCGCTTTTTAAAAATGCAATTTATTACAGTCATGAGCAGCAGTAAGTCACCACAGGGTAGAGGCCGAGGAGGTCCGTAGAGTCGGCTGTGAGCTGCTTACGGTGAATCACAGGACCATTGTGAAGCTCTGACGGAGCATTTCACAGTTCACATAGACCAAATCGTCACTTAAATTAAACACTTCAGACATCCACATGCTGGACATCTGTGGAAGGGACGTTTGTGTGTAGATCAAAGCATTGAGATACATCTTGCCAAGTATGTAAAGATAAAAGCTTTGCACAATTTAACCAAAAAGGAGAAATTGTGGCTCAACAGAAAAATATCTGAGGACAAATGAAACGCGTTATAGGAAAATAAATGAGGTAGATGTACTATTTTGATAAGATACTGTAACTGTACCTTGAGGTTTACATATGAATCCTTGTAAAATATTTCCGAGAACGTAAACCCAGAAGAGTTAAAAACAGCATCGGTGGAAAAACTGTTTGTATAGAAAATCACTCCTCAAAGCCTGGGATCACATCTGTGAGAGCACCGGCAAGCAGTAACCTCACGTCTACAACAGATCATTTGCATTTCCGTATCCAGTAGCAGCAGTTCATCACTATCGTGTGATATTTCCTGAATATTACATTGCAGTTCATTGTCTGCGGTGTGTATATATTCTTAACCGCTTTCCCTTTTTCTCTTGTAAACACAGGCCTTTATATACAAGAAGCTTAAAGCTGCAAACAGTCATTGCTGACCTCTTGTGTCATCACTCTGCAGCCCCAAATGCTTTTATCTTACACATTCTCCTATTAACAGGATTGTTTTACATGTGCTTGATGTGTGATTGAAGAACATAAATTCTGCAAGGAAATACATCTTATGGAAGGTAGCTGCTCACCACCTCAGGAATGGTGTGGTGCACGTGGTCCTGCTGTGTGAGTCTGCAGGTATCTGTCCTGGATTAAGTACCTTTTTAAGTGTCACTTTTCCAGGTGCCTTAACATCCCAGAGATGTTGTACTCGCCCATCCCATCACGCCATCCTTCTTCAGTAAAAGCTACTGTCCCTTAGTGCCAGGTTCAGCAGGAACGGGTCATACGATGTCATATCGGTGGGATCATCGCCATTTGCATGGGGCCCTGGATCGGTGTGAGTTCAGGGCTCAGTATCAGCGGGATGCAAACCTTGGTGGTGCCGATGCAGCCGTGACCTCCATGCAAAGCCTGACATCCCGCATGACGGTGCAAGTTGCACACACAACGCACACGGTTTATCTAAACGTGGATTTATTATATATACGCGTGCTCTACTACCTCATTCTACAAGGTGTGATATCTTATTTACCTGTAGAAGAAAAATGAAAGGAATCCAAGAGAATGTGTACATTTTCTCAGTGCGAATGTAAATACAGGCAAGAGCACATGTATACAACACATACAGTGCAAATTGTGCGTTTGCAGGTGGGATCCTGAGCTCTACTGACCCCGAACCTGAGCAGACCTGATGTACATCAGCATTAACACGGGACCAGCAGGTTTAATAACCGTTAACTTTGTTAGTCAAAAATCATTCCGCAGCAGAATAGCACGTTTTTGTCAACTTCATTTCCTTCTCATGTATTTTTGATTTTCTGTTTGTTCCTCAACTGTATTTTCAAAAGCAAACTGACACTAAGAGAGTTACTTGCTTAAAACAGCACAACTCAAAGTTGCCAATATGGAGCGAGAACAGTTATTTCTTAGTGTCCAGAAGAACTGAAGTGAGCTTGTGCAGTGCAAACGTAGACAGCGAGGAGACCGAAAGTAAGAAAAAAGGACACAGGCTCTGCTCTGCTCTGCTGTGCGTAAATGGAGATGTGTTTCAAGATGCCTGACCAGAGAGCTGTAATAACGGTGCTTTGGGAGTTCTGTCTTTGATGGCTCAGTTTAGCCTTGAGGCCTGCAGGCCAGGTTTCTTCGCCCTTCATCTTCTCAGAGTGCTTCTGGGCTTGGCTGGTTGCCCCATCCTCCCCGTCTTTCTCAGAGCAAATGTGAATGCAGACAAGTACACATGTATACAACACATGCGGTGTAAGTTGTGCGTTTGCAGGTGGGATCCACACCTCTGAGCTCTACTAACCCCAAATGTGAGCAGACTGTACATTCTCCGATGGAGAAACCAAAAGAGTTACAGTGACTCACAAGTTAGCTTGCAGCCATATAGTCAGTAACTCTTATTTTACGTTCACGTTTAGCTAACTAAGCTCGTGACCTTGAGCATGTTCTACACATATCCAAACAGCATCTGGTGTCTTTAAGCTGATCGTTGCCGGTTCATTTTGTCTGGCCTTCCTTTTCGTTCCAGTTCATCATAGAAGACATGAAGCAGCAGCAAACCAACAAGCACAGTAACCTTCACCGAGAGGACCAGCACATCACCGTGGAGGAGCTGTGGAAGGGCTGGAAGATGTCAGAAGGTACGAGAGAGCAGGGGTTTCAACGGGGTGCCTCTGAGCTCTGATCGGTGTCTGCTGCGAAATATGAATTTGCTCGGTACATGTGAATCTGTCTGGTGATCGAGTCTGCATAAGCTGCCGCCAAGGCCTCGAGGATGTCATTTGAGCCCGAAAGTGTTGAGGGACATATTTGACTAACTGGCTTGGAGATGCAATTTGGTGGATGCCAAAGACCCGTTTAGTTGAGACCCAGAATAAACAGCTCTCAAAGTGCAGTGACATGCCCTTCAAAACCATTCCAAATTGGGTCTTTAAACTACGGTGAGACGAGAAGTTCCTCCTGAACACAATCATTGCTGTGTTATTCTGCTGCTCTGTGGACCACTCCTGATCCAGCAGGACCGCAGAGTGGACAAGCTGACTCTGTATCCTTCACACAGATTCTGGACTTTGCAGTGGCTGCACAATTTGACCCAGTTCATGTGGGCTCCAATGGCCGGCTGGTCTCAGTTCACCGGCCGCTCTTCTGGGGCCCAGCTGATGGCTGTAGCTGTTTGTGTCTTTCATTAACAAGGCCCTGCTGGCACTTGTAGTTTTAACATTCCCAGTGGTGCTCAGAACTTCTGCTTTCACAGCTGGTTGTATTATGATGCTCACACAAAAAAAGGGACGGGTTAGAGTCAAGTGAGTAAAATGGAGGTAAAGAGTGCTTAGGGCCCTTTTCTGACTGACTCTGGATCTCACACATGACTGAATCAGGAAAAGGAAAATATTTGAGGACACCAGCGTTTCAGGATGACGGTTTACTCAACATGCTTCGAATTCAGTGAAGCATCAAATGCAGCAGAATTCATTCAGCTGGGCGAAATGCTCGGTCCCGCTCCCTGAGCTGGTCCTTTCAACAAACATTTTAAATCACAGCTGGTCCATTCGTCATTTCCCTCTTATTCCGTACTTGGACTGGGTACAGAATCCGCTCTGTTGCTTCGGTTGTTTGATCTTTGGCGGCGTCTGTCTCCGTTTCCCCTCCCAGTGCACAACTGGACAACAGAGGACACCATCCTGTGGCTGCGGGAGTCGGTGGAACTGCCCCAGTATGAGAAGAACTTCCGAGACTTCAGGGTCAATGGCAACACCCTACCTCGGTGAGCCCTCTGAGTGAAATCCAGGCACCTGGTGCACTTTTCCTTCTGTGGAATTTCAGTTATTTATTTTTTTATTCATACAATTAAAAAAGTGATATTAGAATTAATGGACTCCTAAAGTAGTCCAAGACCTTTCTTTTGTTTCAATCAAAGTGCAGTCATAAGAAAGAAGAGGGTGCAGGAAGCACAAACACAGCTTTGTATCTTTCCTCCTCTCTTCTCTTATTTGCTTTTGATTGCTATGAATTTCAGTGCGATTCCTGGAAGAGCAACTGAGAAAGACAACTTTTTTTTTAACTAGACATCCTCATGCTTGGCAGCGGAATAATAATTCTGTTATGTCTGCTGTTTTGTAACATGGGCTAAGCAAGAAGTTCCATGCAAACTCAGGAGGGCTCCGAAGTTCAGCTGAGGCTGAAACAGACCCGTGTGAATATGTGCATTAAGATACTGTGGGCAACACTTGTTATTTCATTGTTATCACAGCCATGTGTGTTGATCAGACATAATAATCTGCGGCTGGACTGACACGGGATTCTTGTGACAAGTGGGAATTTTATTCTATAACAAATTCGGTCATTGTCTCTACTGACTCACTACTAGTCTGCCTGTGCTGAGTCGGGGTCCTCTTTCAGTCCTCACTGCAAATTCTCTCACTTTTTCTAACATTGTATATGTATATATCACTGCACAACACTAACCAGTAAATACTGATGGGGATGTTTACTAATTGTAGGCTTCAGTTGTGTCTGAGAAGGTTTCTGCCATCCTCTCCCCCATCCCAGAATAGCTTCCAATGAACCTTCATTTATGACAACCCAGCTGAAGATTGTAGATCAGCGGCACAAACAGAAGCTTAACCTGAAGGCCCTGGATGCAGTGCTGTTCGGACCTCCTCTGCGTACGTTTGCACGTGACCATGACTCTGCTCTTATTTTGCATGTTTGCAGAGTGTTCAAGTTTAATAGTCAGTAGGTGGCTCACGGTATTTTAGACATGTTTATATCGGGCCATAAGGAATCAAGTCATGGAAATTGCATAAATCTACACCAGACACAAAATCTGTTTGCTCAGTCAACACTGTTTTTAAGCTTGGTGTCACTAGATTGAAAGTGTTGAAGAAACACTCATGCAAACATCTCTGTTCCCCGTGTTTTCATGTTTTACTCCAGGCCCCCACCATAACTGGCTGAAGGACTTTGTTTTGATGATCTCCATCGTCATTGGTGTTGGAGGCTGTTGGTTTGCATATGTGCAAAACAAGTCTTCCAAGGTGCACATTTCACGGATGATGAAGGACCTTGAGAGCCTGCAGAAAGCTGAGCAGAGTCTGTTGGAACTGCAGAGTCAGTAAGTTGGCCTTGGAGCTGAGATTCAGCTCTGCATAACTGGTTGGCCTTCAATTCCATGTGGCTCTGGAGGCAGTGAGGGGACTTTGCGGTTGGTAAATTCATTTTTGCAGTAAACGTCCAGTGAAGGATGGGACCAATATTATGTCGTACAAGTTGTGTGAAAAACAAGAGCAACTCGCGCTGGAAAAAAGTGACATAGTTGAAAAGGCAGCGAAGTGTAGACACTTCTTCAGCATACTCACACACTTAATGGGTTTTAAACAGACAAAGTTCTTGAATCGGAAAAAAGTTATAGATAAAAAAAAATAGAAAAAATATTGTTTTTGATCACCAAATCCATTTGTGTCCCTCTGGCAGCGTGAACAAGACATGGCCAGTGCGCCCAGCTGGTAGGAGAAGGACGTAACGGGTTGTTAGAATTCTGTGTTTTCATTCAACTGAATTCCTGTAAAAATGCTGAAGTTACCTCTCGAACCCTAGATTAACTTAGCAGGAACTTATTACCTTAAGTTTGCAAAAAAAAAAAACTTTCTGGAATGATTACTTGAAAATGTAATGCTCATATTTGTAGGCGTAATTAGACTGTGTGGTCGACCAGCTGGTGGACAGATGTAATGGTTCCTTGTTAATTGATTTATTATGTCTATTACGTTACCTGATGAGGAGAGAAGTGCTTTGGTTGACGGGAGTGAACGCGCTTGACTGGGTGAGGGGTGCGGTCCTGCTTTAAGGAGCTGGTGCTGTGACACAGGCTGGAGAAAGCCCAGGAGGAGAAGCGCACTGTTGCTGTGGAGAAGCAGAACCTGGAGCAGAAGATGAGGGATGAGATCAACGGGGCCAAGAGGGAGGCCCACCGGCTGCGGGAGCTGCGGGAGGGGGCCGAGTGCGAGCTGAGCCGCCTCAAGTATGCCGAAGAAGAGCTGGTGCAGGTAGGGCCACCCCGAGCCACACGGTCACGGCCGCTGTTGACAGCACAGGTTCCGCTGCTGCCACCTTGTGTCACACAGGGACAGGGCACTGAACACAGAGACGGAATCTCGTCCTGGCCTGGCAGTGCAGAACCACGCGGTGTAAACGGCCAGTCGCTTTGATGCATGGTGTTTGTTCCTGCAGTTTTACTGAATTAATGGCCAACACATAACAATTGTTGTATTATTACTACTGATCATTATGTTTCACTCCACACTCGTCAACATTAATCAAAAGCAGCCCGTGAATAAAGATCCAGGCAAATAAACCCACAAAAGAAATTCTGTCAACCAAATATAATTAATTGAACCACAATGATGAAACTAACCTGGGACTGCAGTCCTACCCCTGGTTCCAGGTAGTGATGTTCAGTGCCAGTCATGCCTTCCAGATACAAACATCACTAACAGATATTTAGTTGACACATTTACCCAAGGTGACTGGCAGTGTTACCCGGCACCTCGACACCCTGCAGTTATTTAGCCATCGGTACAGCAGATTAGTGTAACACACTTACATAAACAAAGACTTTCATATGTGTCCTGTAACCGAGAGAACAACATCTCTCCGTCGATAGACCTGCCAGCTAAACAGCTTTGGGTTTCCGCCTGCATTTTGTTTGCTCTTGGGTTGGGAGTGGAGCGGAGGCACTGCAGTTTGTTTGCTCTCAAGGTCCCGCAACTTAAAGGCCACATGCAGCGTGTTCTCCCTGGCTTGTGAATGACACACATCTCCGTTTGTGAATGGGGTGTTGCACAGCCACATCCCTCATTGTAAGCAGCGTCATGAGATCACATCCCCGTTTGCTTTTTACGTGACCCTGCTTGTGACGGCCATGTTGCCTGACCATCCGGACCCACCTTTTTCAAACGGTCCCACATATGGCAGGTTCGCATGGCGCTCAAGCGGGCAGAGAAGGAGCTGCAGGCAGAGTGGTCGGTGCCCGAGGCCCTGCAGATGTGGCTGCAGCTCACCCACGAGGTCGAAGTGCAGTATTACAACATCAAGAAGCAGAGTGCTGAGCTGCAACTCACTGTGGCCAAGGATGAGGTGAGTTTGCTCCGTCATGCAACAGCCCGCGAGTCCTGAGTAAGTCAGTCTCGCATCACTGCCGTCGAGGGTGAGGTAGGAACGATGTTGAGGGAAAAGATTAGACTGGAAACGTGACGGTGGGGTGGCTTTATAGAGCTTGATTAAAAAGTGAGAAAATGATGAATGGCACCCCATTCCTGGCTGGTATGCAGGGTCTACTGAGGCCATCCCTGTCCCACAGCATTAAGGAAGCGACTGGCGGTTAAATTAAGCAAAATATGAATGATGAAACCTGACAGCGACGGAGTGTTTGTTTCACCCCGGTGTGCTGTGAACCCAGCCGCCCCTTGCTTCCAAATCATAATGAATTCCATAAGAAGGCGTGTGAGTTTAAATGCGACGCGGCGGCAGGTGATTTACTGCGTGCCACTGATTGATCATTTTCATCAGCGTTGCCCTGTGTTCAGCAAGCTGCTCCATGGAAATGCAGGGACTCGTCAACCTTTAAAGGTTGGGGCTTGAAAGTCACACTTTAGAAGTTGTTAGAGTAAAACATTGTGTTAGACATGACTGTCAGATATAGTTAAACACTGAAAATTATCATTTTTATTTCTAGTTGTGCCGTACTACACGTCTGTGGAACTCCACCATCATGTGGAATAAGTTTAGAGGGAAGAGTTCAGCCAGTTTGCCACCTCTGTGGTGATGAACGCATTTCTTGCTTTGGCCCACTGGTTCTGTTTTTGCTCCTTCTACTCAGCCTGTGTTGCTTCTGCTTCCTAATTTTGCTTTAGGCAGAGAAAATCAAGAAGAAGAGGGGCTCAGTATTCGGGACCCTTCACGTTGCCCACAACTCCTCTCTGGATGAGGTGGACCACAAGATCCTGGAGGCAAAGTAAGACAACAGAAGA
The DNA here is from genome assembly GCA_900497675.1 of Arapaima gigas. Taxonomy (NCBI): domain Eukaryota; kingdom Metazoa; phylum Chordata; class Actinopteri; order Osteoglossiformes; family Osteoglossidae; genus Arapaima; species Arapaima gigas. The sequence continues at coordinate 204,124 of UFQX01000446.1, forward strand.
ACTGCATGGATGTTCTCTTTCTGATCTTTGTTTTCGTTCAAAGTGCCTATGCTTTTTTCCATCTATTCGGATTTATTTACACAGCTCTGGCAAACATTCAGAAATATGCTTCCTGGGATTTCGGTCCTTAACAATCATCAAATTTAATGCTGTGGTGCTTTTTATTAAAAGGTAGTAAATCACAAATTTGTATAGGTTACAGTGCATTTCTGACTTACCAGACTTTTATATTTTATAACTTTTTGCTGCTATGAACTTTGAGATAAATTAACTATTTATTTTTTCAAAAAGAGAACTACCATACCAGTTCAAACTGTGCAGCAAATCTTCACCTGATTCGCCAACCGATACCAATCAGGTTTAGAATGCAGTGGCTTCTGTTTTTCAACACCCAGTTCTAGCTTTGGCCCAGGGCCTTTATTGTGCTTTCTTATTGACAAAACGTCGATGGGGGAGCAGAGGCATAGACAGATAGACAGTGAGAGAGAGAGTGGGGGGGTAGACATAGTGAGCAACGGGGAGGATAGACATAGTGTGAGAGAGAGAGAGCGAGAGAGAGAGAGAGTGGGAGTGATAAACAAACAGTGAGAGACGGGGGATAGAGAGATGGTGAGAGAGCGAAAAAGAGAGTGCGCGAGGGGGGGATAGACATAGACAGTGAGAGACTGGGCGGGGTAGAGATATAGACAGTGAAAGAGCGCGAGAGAGAGAGCGAGGGGGGATAGAGAGACAGTGAGAGACAGAGAGAGAGATACAGACAGACAGCGAGAGATTGGGGGGATAGAGATATAGACAGTGAGAGACAGAGCGAGGGGGGATAGACGTAGACAGTGAGAGAGACAGCAAGGGGGGATAGACAGACAGTGAGAGAGAGCGAGAGAGAGTGAGGGGGGATAGACATAGACAGTGAGAGAGAGAGAGAGAGAGCGAGGGGGGATAGACATAGTGAGAGAGAGAGAGCGAGAGAGAGAGCAAGGGGGGGGATAGACATAGTGAGAGAGAGAGAGCGAGAGAGAGAGCAAGGGGGGGATAGACATAGACAGTGAGAGAGAGAGAGAGAGAGAGAGAGAGAGAGAGAGAGCAAGGGGGGATAGACAGACAGTGAGAGAGAGAGAGAGTGAGGGGGGATAGACATAGACAGTGAGAGATTGAGAGGGGAGAGGGAGAGGGGGGAGAGACAGGTTAGCTTCTATACTACTGTATTTCAGGGAAAGACAGATGTTCGGTTGGGTAACACATTTCACAGGGGAAGTTTGTCGGAAGCGTGTGGCGTCGTTGCCCACGTATCACGTGCTCACTTGCACGTCCGCTCACAGGAAGGCCCTTTCAGAGGTGACGGCCTGCCTCCGCGAACGGCTCCACCGCTGGCAGCAGATCGAAAAGCTGTGTGGTTTCCCTGTGGTGCACAACTCCGGGCTGCCCAGCCTGACCGCGGCCCTCTACTCCGACCACAGCTGGGTGGTCATGCCCAGGGTATCAGTGCCCCCCTACCCCATCGCGGGCGGCGTGGACGACCTAGATGAGGACACACCACCAATCATTCCACAGTTCGGCAGTAAGTAGAGTCCAGAGGAAGTTGGTCCTGTGTCAATGATTTGTGTCTGGCTGAGTTTCACTTTATGATGTGCTATCAGTGGCTGCCCACCTTCTGGGCCTTCTGCTTTGGTGATGTGGGGCGTGTGTAGATACATCCAGGACGTCCGTCCACACTGGACACACACTAGACTGGACTCTGGGAAGTGACAACGTGGCGGCCAGTTGTTACCTGCCGCTGACGTGAATTACCTTCCACGCAGCAGGGCGACCCTGCTTGTTTGCCTATTGACCTGGCGCACGACCGCTTCCATCACTGAGTTTCCCGTCAGGGTTTGCTGATGCCCGCAAGGTTCCCTCCCAGGAACATCCGTATTTGCAAACTCATTATCAGTCCCCACTTTCGCTGTGCAGCTGTGGTGACCCTTCTCCCCCGAATCCACACTCACAGAAAGAGTTTGCTGTATTTGAGTGTCTGTGTGTAAATGCGACCCCTGACTTTATGGCGTCGTGATGCTCCAGCCACGAGTGAGCGTGTGCAGTCCTGCGTAAGCAAGCCTTTCACCACGGCCCGTCCCCCGACAGACCCTCTGATGAGAGCCCCCCTGACCCGCAGCAGCAGTCTGTGTCGCTCCCGCCGGACTCTCCTCGGTTCGGCCCCCCCCGGCCTGCTTTCCCCTGATCCCGAAATCCTCTCCATGGCCGGCACTCCGCTCTCCCTCTATGCAGAGGAAGAAGAAGAACAGATTTTCTTCACAACAGACCGACGGGGGTATGGCTGCCTTTTTTTGCATCCTTTATAGCAAACAGGAGGTAATTCAGGGGTAATAAACTTTTGTTATATCCTCTATAGCAGGGAAGCCAAACCAGGTCATCAAGAACCTTGTTGCTGCTTATCTAACCGGAACGTTACGGTTTAAGCACTTCAGTGTTGAAGGGTTATCCAGTAGAGCCCTTTAAGGTGATAACACCAGGTCATAAGCCACAGGTCAATAGCAGACACACTGCTGTTTTTTGGACGATGGAGACAGACAAAGGTTGTGCATGTTGGGATTGTAACCCTCTCCACTCCCACCCCCTCCCCCATTTCCAGTGACACTCCGGACACATGCTCTGACTGCGACTCGCTCAGCTCCACCTCCACCAGCCGGAAGCAGTTGGTCGAGCCCCCTGCGGGCGGCCAGGAGACGCCCACCCGCCGCATCTCCCGGGAGGAGCTGCTGGCCCAGGAGCCGAGCACGCTGGACCCGCAGTGCCCCGCTGAGAGGCCCCTCCGCAGCTCACCCGACCTGACCCGCGTGGCCGAGTCCCAAAGCATGACCTTCGGCAGCCCGGTCGGCAAGGCCGTCTACAATGGTGTCCTGGAGAAGTCGTACAGCCTGGGCCAGCTGCCCAGCGCACCGCTGGACCCCGAGGGAAAGTCAGCCCGCGATACCAAGCTGCAGAGCCATGCCTCCCAGGACTCCAGCGAGAACGGCGACAAAGTCAAGAGGTCCTCCTCCAAGATCAAAAGCTTATTCAAGAAGAAAAAGTAAAGATCTTCGCCTTAAAAAACTGAATTGTCAACAAATGCCAAAACATCTAACTTGTTACGTTTCTCTTCCTTTCGGAATGGAAAGTAGCTCCATCAGGTTGCCCCAGATTAGAAGCCCTCTGCGATGCCTTGTTTTCGTGTTCATGTTCACGCACAGTCAACAACTGTCAACGGCCGTGCCAGCCGCCAGCTACTCAGCCATGAAGAGGATGACCTGTTTGCTGTCACTTGTCACGTTCTGTTCAAACCAGAAGCCACTTCCACTGTTCTGAAAGGGAGATTATGGTCTTTGAGCTTTAGGTGAGTTGTTGTCTACTGAGGCATAGCAGCTCATGTCCTTGACTAATTTCCCTCCAAAAAATTACTTTCAAAGTTTGTTGCACTACTGCTTTCCTGCCAAGGAGAGGACTGCTGCTTGTGGATTTGCCAGTTCTGAGTAAGAATGACACAGATTAGTATAAATATACACACGTTTATATGACAGCATATACGTGTGTATATATATTTATGCACATGGACCTGGTTAATATAGCAGGGTTCTACATCTGTCCTTTGGATGGTTTTAGAAATGGAGTTTCAGCACAGCGAAGATGTTCGAGAATAGCATTCGCTTCCCTTCATCTGCAGCTTCAGACAATAACGCCGCTGCATATAAAGGTGTTTCTCCGGGATTCAGTGCACCTGCGATCCGGCTGCACCTGGGGAGCCGCTCGTCTTCACCTGACCCTCTACAACACCGACAGGACCGCAGTAGCGATGTCCGGCACGGCACAAATCCGAGGACATTTAGCGTAGCCCGCAAGCGTCCGTGGTGCAGCACGCTGGCATTTCTGAGGTCGTCGAGTAGGAAGTCTCATTGTTTACGAAATATTAGGGATGCGAACATTTGGTGTGTTAATCTTTGTATACTGTAGAATAAATTAATAAAAATGGAGGCATTATGCGCTCTGTTGTGATTATTTTTTTCCATGTCATTGATGGTTTTTGGTGGACTAAAATTTGTTGCTGGCTGAATTTCAGAGGATTATATATAATGTAAAAGATATATTTGTGTGTCATAGTTCTAATGTTTGTTATTGTTATTTCTCCACCCTTACCGCTCTGCACATAGTTTGACTTAAAGGGCTGATTTTTTTTTTTAATCCCTTGGGTGTTATTAGAAAGGAGATGTAAGTAAAATTTTATGTAACATAGGTTTAATGCAATTTACACACCTATTAGTGCAATATTTTTCCACCCTTGGGGCTGAAGACGTGCAGCTACAGCTGAAGTGGGTACATTTTATACTGAAAATGTGTATTAAATCCAAGTTTCATTTGTGTACAGACACAATGTTGTAGATGTTTAAAAACGAACATGTCTACATTAGGGTTGTGCTACTTAAAAAATTCCAAAACATTTACAAGGTATCTTCTTTACCAAGCATAACAACACAAAACATGCCTAACGTCTACTTCATTTCTCTTTGTGCATTTAGTTACGGTACATTTCAAAATTATACCTGCTTTCATACATGTTGGCAATAGCATGTCGAATTATTAAGCTGCAGTCTACACTGTTGCTCTTTAAAAAATAAATGTTTGCATAAATTATAAATATCAATGAAAACTTGCAGTGCAATTTCTTGTGCAAGTAAAGCGAACCATCAGTTAAATATAATTTCATAAATGAGACCAGGCCCATATTGGAAAAAATCCTTTCATAGTTTTATAAGCAACCTTTTACATTTTAAAATCAATGTTTCCTTTAACTGGATTCAGTATAAAAGTTCTTAGCACTTAACTGCTACTGTTGAGAATATTGTTTTGATAAATTTATATTTTGATTTGTCATTTTTCTTCTTCTTAGTATATTTTCTAATACAAATCTATACATTTTCAAAATTCTATATATTCATATATTTTTATATTTATAATCAGTTGTTTGCATCTTTTAAATCTTTTATCTGTCAATGAGCTATAGACACAAAGCTGTCCTAGTCACAAAAGCCAAATGGTTTCTCTGAAATCTGGGCATTTCATTATCTGAAAAACTTACTGAAGGGCTCTTTTGAAGGGAAATCATGATGACCAGATAAACAAATTAGAGTGCAAAAATGTTGTAGCCACATCAAGCCTTTTATATGAGTAGTTTTACCCTATTTTACCCTATTCTCCTGTTCTCTTTCACTTTAAAAACTGACACAGAGCAATTGGGGTAGAACTTGAAGACTGTAAAGGAAGAGTACATGAGCTGGACATATTTTCAATATGTTAGATTTTGTAAGTGTAAAATAAGCATTTTCAAACTTGTTGATATTGAGCTGTGTGGATTTTTTTTTTAATAACTAAGGATTTTTTGCAGTCCTCTTAACATCTTTTAATTGGCTAAAGTTTTTTTCCCAAGTAGAACATTTCTTTTGTGAACTTTTGAGTACTTCTGTTTTTATCTGTATTTTATACATGTGAAATCTAATGTTTGTACTTGACAAATTCACTTTCACATTGTACTTTAGATTGCTTTGATGATGTGACTCTCTGTATACTGCTGGTAAAGGGCTCTTATCCACGTGGCAACAGTAACATCTGATCAGGTTTGAAAAAACTAATTTTGCAATATTCTAGCAAAAAAAAAAAAAAAAGTTAATGTGAAAAACACTATTGTTGTTGCTGTTATTAGTTGCCACCGTGTTACTTGGCTCGGCCTGCATTGGTGTGTGTTGTATTGCTTTGAGTTTAGTTTTATTTATTTATTTATGTATGTATGTAGTGTCTAAGGGATTTGAGTACAAGTTGATGAACATTAATGTAAACACGGGCTTAGGGAAAGCCAGGCAGAGTAGTGCCTCTGGTGCGGCCCACTTTGCCTCCACCTCCATCGCCCATCGCCCGGTGCACACAAAGCAAGGCACTGGCACTTTTCACTGCCGCAGAGCCAGAGCGGTCAGTCCGCGGTCGCAGGTGGTCTTCGCGGGGCTCTGCTAACCACCCCTGTGTCAAGGGCCGTTAGGAGGGCGTCCCGCTCAACCGTCCCACGGAGGGCAATAAACGCGACCATTTTCAACCCAAACACGTGCGCATGTTTTTATTTTGTGGTGTCAAGGGAGCCCTGCAGTTGTGTCCTTTAAAAATAATACGTACATTTCAGTCACAGTCAACTTGGTTTTGCAGAATGCGGGGAACCCAATCATTCAATTACACTTCTCTCTTTTTGCCATAATAATAATAATAATAATAATAATAATAATAATAATAATAACAACAACGTGTAACCGGGTACCTTTTCAGCTACTCACCACACATACCCAGCTGTTTCACCAGAGGTAGCTGTGCAAAGGTACTGATACCTGGACCCTAAACTCAGCAAAAGATCACCTGTTTAGCTCATAATACGCCCCCACAGGGGAGAGACATCAGCAAGATGAACCAAAAAGTGATTTAACATACACACGTGAATGTGAAAAGTGACACTTTACCCAGATTCCCTCACAGTAACACGAGTCGCGCCAAAGCAACGATCACGTGAGAGCGGAACAAATCTGGCCGCTGCAGAGTGACAAATAAATACAACACGGACAGAACCGTAAACGGCTTCAGACGCCCTCTAACCAGGCAAACCGAAAAACACGGCTGACACTCACTCACCTGGCGGTTTATCGATTCCAATACGGACCCACGTGCGCAAGGTGCACGTCACGTGACAGAGGTGTCGTCGCGGTGAAACTAGGACCACACGGACATACGAGCAAGAACCAATTTATTTTAAAAAATCAAAAACCAAAAATAAAAAAAGGACAAACCACGACGATTCCAGGCAGAAACTGCTACAGATATAACGCCAATTGTTGCTGAACTTTTTAAACTTGCCGCCGTTAATGCGATTGGCTGAAGAAAGACTAGCGACATCATCCATGATTGATGGACGGGACAAAGGACCAATAGCAGGGAGCTACCTGTAGCGACTGTATCACAGCAAGCGGGTCAGAAGGACACACCTTGGGATGTAACAGTAGAAATACACAGGATTTTTTTGCACGGAGAAATCCTGATAAACGCCAAATACACAACTAGTGCCCCGATTTGCTTTTTAGCCATTGTGTATTTTTACAGCACACCACTAGAGGTCAGAATTGCAGTTTCGAATAATCTTTTCCCGCTGAAACAGACAGGCACCAAAGCGTTGCTCAGGAAATGAGAGATTCCACATAAATCCGTTGCTTTTGAAGGAGGCTGTATCTCTTCACACAGGACCTCCAAAAACAAGCAGTGTCACAGAAGAAGGCTGATGGCAGCCAAATAAATCATCCATTGTTACCTTTATATTCTTTCTCCCATTGTAGTGTCCTGTCAAATAGAGCTGAGATATTATAGCTGAATGATTGAAAAGCATAAAATGGAGATTTCAGAGCAGCTTCATGTGGTCCACTGCTGTCAGAAGAGATGAACGCGAGTCCAGTTACTGGGCCTCTGTACAGTGACAATGCGAGCATTTTGCAGATGAAGGGGGGGGGGGTCACATCAAGGACAGAAGAATCGTCCTGAACACGACTTAAGCCTGTCACCTCATGAGCCATAGCTAGTAGAGCAATGAGTCCCAGAGTCATGGATGGAATTGTGGGAGGTGTCTGGATGGCCTCCCTCCAGTCCTCTTTTTGTGCCCCGTGTTAGAGACACTCAATAATGTATAATGACGCAGCCATGGGGACCGCCAAAGTGCGCCTGCAGACATGAGCTAAGAAGTTGCACACAGTCACTTGATCTCTGACCCTGAAGGACTGTACATGGAAGAGGGATGAGCACTTTTACAAATTAATTTCCTCCAGTTTCAAATTTAGAAGGTGCAGAAAAAAATCTCCATTGAACCGGGTGACTACAGAAATAGTCCATCCATCAATCCATCATTACTAACCTCCTAACCCTGGTGAAGGTTGTGGTGAGGATCAGGGGGCACCAGGCTGTGAAACGACACCCTGGACGGGATGCCAGTCCATTTCAGAACTGTACAAATATTTTGTTGGTAAATTTGGGTGTGTCTGGACGGCTGTGCTGTGAAGTCAAATCCCTTCAAGAACATCACATTTGGTTACTTAACTCAGACATTTTGTACCAGAGGATCCAGTGAATAAATGCAGCTGTCAAAATTCTTTCAGAAACATCTTATATGTGAAGCTTGTGGTCTCTTTGGCCACGGTTGCCTGTTTAGCAAGTGAATTATTGTACATGACAGAACTTAATGTCAGCAAATAAAAATATCATGGATATTTTTGCCTGTTGAGGGTTCATTACATGGACAATTAGCTTGATTTCATCATCATTACTTCTGAGAAGCCATTAAGATGACGTTGCAGTAGAAACATGATAAATCTGAACCTACACTGGCCCACGAGTGAATTTGCCAAGACAAGCTCAATTGCTTATGTTACACCAACATGAGACGCCATAACTGACTAGAGAATTAGTCTGGATCAGGTTATACAGAGCAGTGATCCCTTTTTCAGATGCAGTTAACATCGTATATAGAGAATGTGAAACTCACTCACAGTCATTACATTTAATTTTAGTTTGTCTAGTCACAGTCCAATTTCCCGTAACTGGAGAAGTGGCCATTTAGAGCTGACTGGGTAGCTGGCTTTGTTAATAGATAGGTACATATTTATTTATTTCCTGATTTAGCTGAAGCTTTTCTCTATCTATCTATCTATCTATCTATCTATCTATCTATCTATCTATCTATCTATCTATCAGCCTGCTTGCCTGTCTCTCTGCTTAGCCCCTGCCCCAAATCCTGTGTAAATGCTGCAATAACTGCTTAGACCACAAAAGTTCCTGAAAGTTCTCAATCAGCTGCACTGCTTATTAAAAAAATATGACGAGATGATTTCCGCCTCTCTGGTGTGTAGAGTGAAGTGTGTCGGTGTAATAAAATCAGTGCTATTTTTGTACATTTTCACTTATGCACAGTAAATTCTCCAGAGCTAAATTGACTCTGAGATGGTTTATATGGTTCAGATAAACACCCCTCAGAGTATATTTAGGTCTGAGTCAATTTGGACGCTGCTGATTTTGCTGCACTTACGTGGAAAAGGCTGCCACTCTGGACCATGTACACAGGAGCAGTTTAAAAGGTCTTGGGCCTACAAATAACAGGAGAGAATTCACAGCGTGAAACATGGCATCATGCCTTTTTCCCTATATATTCTTTCTCATAACATGAGGTCCCACTACAATTTAATACCAGGGTTTTATTCCCCATTGCCCTTTTATGAGAAGAACCAAAGAGGGAACCCATAAACATCACGTATCTGTTGCAGTAATAAAACATGCCTCCAGCGTCTCCCGGCAAAGTGAGCGAGGTTTCACCTTTGCCCGGCCATATGAGAAAATGTGCACCTCCCGAGTTCACATCTCTGCTTCTCTTTTGCCAGAATGTTCACAATATATTCACAGTGTAATTTCTTTTTTTTTTTAAAGTTTTTTGCTTCTTCAAATAAGTTCAACCAATTCTACACATGTCAAACAGTGGATTTGATCTCTCAAACAAAGAGGAAAAAGTTTGATTTGAGCAAGTTAAGAGCAGTCTGGATGAATAAAACATGGGTTTCCTTGAAGCTCTTCTTTGTTATTAAATCCGGGATTCTTCGGCGCCTGCTTTGCCACGTATGGTTGTGAGACGTGTATTCGTGCTCTAGGTAAGAAGGCAGAGTGTCAATGTCATCGTCACTCAGGCAGCTCAGAGTGTATTCACTACAGGTCTACTGTGAGGACCAGGGCTTCTAGTTACCACAAGGTAAGTGCAAAGGAACGGCGGTCCTGCAGAAATCCAGACCGGAATCTCTGTCACGTGAACATCCCCCGACACCCGGTGCCCTTTGCTGTCTTCTTTTCTACAACCTACAGACACAGGAACCAAACATGAGGAGAATATTCCTGTCCCTGTACTAACCATGCATACACTAACCATGTATAAGTTCACACAGTCCATATTTTGTAGGGTTTCTCAACATTTATCTCTTTCTGTGAACATCTGCACTTGTGTGTTACTACATGAGCTCAAGTCTATGGTTAAAAAAATTAGCCAGCCATCCATCCATCCATCCATCTATCTGTCCATTCCCTTTAACTGCCCAGCTGTGACCCAGCTGTACAAACAGGTAAATTCCACTGACAAGTTACTTTAGAGAAAAGTGTTGGCTAAATGAACAAGTTTCAGTGTGTTCTTGAGCTTTTGTACACCATTATATTTCCAGAAGAATGTGTGCACGTCTCTGTTAGTGAGTTGTGCTTCATCAGCGTGAATATTTGCAGAGTGCAGGTGAGCATGTCACGTGTCTGTCATTTGCTGCGTACTTGTGCACCAGGGTCGATGCTGCTGGTCACCCTGATAGTCATTTTAACAGTGACTGAACGTGTGAGTGTGTGTGTGTGAGTGTGTGTGCGTGTGTGCGTGTGTGTGTGTGCGTGTGTGTGTGTGTGCGTGTGTGTGTGTTTTTCTATGCATGCGCATTTCTACATTTTCTTCAGTGCCCCTCGGCCCCTCTCACCCCCCGCCCCCCAGCCGCACACCTCGCCCAGCAGATGGCAGGCGTGTTCCGCGTGGCGGCTCGCCTCGACACGGCCCCCTCAGCTGCTGCAGCGTGAGATAAGGCTGGGACCCCTCCAGCATCCATAATTAATGGCGCTGCTGCTGCTGCCGCTGCGGTGGCTGCTACACAGCGACCGGCGGGCCACAGGCTGGCTTTTATGGTGTAGGGTGACACCCTCACCCTCCGTCACACTGCAACAGCAGAACAATTACACCTCGCTGAGGCAGGCAAAATATGACTCCATTAGTCTAGTTTGGGAAGGAAGAGAAGAAACACACAATCTCCTTGAATAAAGGCATGGAGGCAGAGAGAGAAAGGGGGGGGGGGTGAGAGAGGAGGGACAGAGACTGAGACGAGGGGAGAGAGAGAGAGTGGGGAGAGAGAAACAGAGAGGAAGGAGACAGAGGGGGGAGAGAGGGATAGAGAGAGAGAGAGATGGCAGAGGATCAGCAAATCTCTGGGGTCAGTTTTCAGAACTCTGCTGTCTGCTCGGTGCAGTTGGCTCTGTGATCCGGGCCTCACTGCTCCCTGTCGTCACAGCGCCTATTCACACTGCTGCCACAGGCCCTGTCTTGGTGACCCAGTGTGAAGCAGAGCCTACAGGGGGCTACAGAAGCAAACTTCACACTGCACACAGTGGAAAAGGGCAGCAGGTTAAAGGTTGTTACCCTAAAGGTTGTTGGTTCACAGGAGCACCTGTGTTGTGTTGTTGAACAAGACAGCAAACTGAACTGCTGCAGAAGAATATCCAGCATCCATAGTTAATATACTCGGGATAAATACTGCAGACGCTGTAGGGTAATGGCAGAGAAGCCATTTCACCTGTACGGCACCCACCTTCAGTCGCCAAAACTGGCTTTCGGTGGTGAAATTCAGAAAGCCAGCGATTTAGATGTGAAGTTTAACTACCCACTGCAGCCCTGATCTTGGTAGCCTGAGGAACCATCTATGACTGGGCACAGCCTTTGGTGGCCATGCTGCAGATTCTGCAGCTACGGGCCTCTGAAATACCTTAACCTGATGCTGCAGGGAGCAGAGCTGAAGCCTAAGGAAGACACAGTGCTGCTACACTCCAGCTCGACTCTGAGCCCTGCGTACCCGGTGCGCCATGTGGAAAATGAGCCCGCTGCCATTAAATGATTCAGCCACTGTAAATGGCATTGAATTAAAAATGAATGCCAGGTCCCAGGCTTCCTGAGTTAAAATTACACCGATGATTACAAAATGGTCCAACTTAAGAGATGTGAGAGACCCACACACAGATAAGCAAGTTGGGCAGTGAAGCATTTGAATGAGGTCAATGGCTGACTTCCGACTCACGCAGCAGTCCTCTGGTCATCTGAGGGGGGTCCCGCGGAAAGGCGGTGCCTGACCTGAGCCCTAGCCCTGATTTGACCCTGTAAAACGCAACACTGATTCGCTTCACTTCCTAGCAAAATACAAACCAGCAGTGGCTTCTTAAGAAGGAGCTTTAATTGAGCGACTCTGTCGGAATATGGGTTGTGACAAATTACTCCACAATTATGTGTGGGATATCAAAGCTCCGCGAGATCCAAACACAGGAACTCATTGGATGTGATCAAACAAAGGCTGTCAAAGTTTCCACTTGGTAACGTGAGCTGATGTCACAATTCAGAATAACTGGTTATCACATGACAGACAGAACAAAGCAGATGTAAGCCGTCATTATCAGAAGACAAGGGCTCGTGTGTTAGGCATTGTTAGGAAACAGAGATGATTTCAACTTCTTATTGATTAACAGATCACCATAGAGACAATAACTACACCCAGGTACTTCTACATACCTCACAGGGGCAAGAGGTGTATTTGACAGTATTTCACGGCTACGGTCCCATACCGTTATGTACCAGGATCCAAAAAGGGGTCCAAACATTCCACGTGAATTGTCATGCAAAACAAACATACATTTTTTTCCAGCAGAAGAAGACGAAACAATTGAGTTACGAGTTTGCATGTTCTCCAGGTGTGGGTTTCCTCCCACAGTCCAAACACACGTGCCCTCTGTAAAGTTCCCGTAGGCCGACTGCGTGCGTGGCCCGGTGTCCCTCGCCGTACAGTGAGAACGAGAGATAATGGAGGGATCCGTTTGTACAGGAACCCTCTGGTGTAGACAAGAAACTAACTATAAAGTACTTTGGCAAGAAAAGATGAATTCAGTTCTCAAAACGTCTCGCCAATTTGAACCACAACAGCGCGTCTCGGGTTCCCCGGGAAGGCTTGCTAGTTGACAGCTCACGACTAACTGAGGCGGGTAGGGGCCGCCATCGTGTGCACGCGAACCCACGTCCCTCTGAATGTGGCCGTACACGTCTGCTGCCGACCCGCTGCCTGCCTGCCTGCCTGCGCACGGAGAGAGAGGGAGACAGCGTGACGGAAATGTAAAGCAGCAAACAAACTGTGCAGCCATTCATCAGGCAGACAGTCAACAGCCCGGATGCTGAAGGGGGTTCGCCGCCATGGCTGCAGAGCCCCGCGCGCCGCCGGTCAGCGTGCTTAACGTGCTCCACGGCAGAGACCGCGAAAGGGGGACCTGGTTAGTCGGCCCGCTTCTTTATTCGATTTCCTGGAGGGAAAGATTAGGCTTTTCGCCAGCAGTCATTTCCAATAAGAGTACAGCTGGGGATTAGAAGTGTTTTTTATAAGGTTACAAGGTCACCGAATGCGTTAGTCGGCCGTGGGGTGGAAAACGAGGACCAGGAGAACTCATTTGAACGTCCGGCTCAGGGTGACGCTGCGAGGCCGGCAGATGTGCCAATGTCACGAGAGCCGTCTGCTAAACACGGCAAAGTGAATAATGAAAAAATAAAGTCACAGCAGAGGTTGAGTCGCTCCACTCCCGGTCCCTGGCTGTTTGCTGACGTTTCCCACTCCCACTTTGGACAGACACCTTCATCACCGCTTTCGCCCAAACGCTGAGAACAAACCTATACTTGGAAATGCTAAAAATCTACATCAACTTACTTGGCGGGAACATTAATTTCTTTGGGGTTTTAGGATGTGATTGTATTTTCTTTAATAGGTTGTATAAATTTGCAAGTAAAGTAAAAAAGCAAAAAAATAAAACAAGGCCATCTGCATCATTCCTTTCCTTCGCTCTATAATGTTGGTGGGGCAGGACAAGACTCAGCTCAGGTGATGTGGTTCAAGACCCTGATTCTGGACTTGAAAAGCTACAGGATCAAATTGGAGAAGAATATGTTTTCTTCATAAAGAGAAATTAAAACAAAAATCAACATATAGAACTGGCAAAGATAGCCTGTTATGAGGAGGCTGTACTATGGAAGAGAGGAAAAGAAAGAGAAAAGAAAGAGAAAAGAAAGATGCAATTCGTCTAGAAAAGCAGACGGTGGGTTAACAACAACATTCACAGAATGCTATTTACGGGGGGGATATGGGCTGGGGGCTCTGCAAAGGGCCCCTGTGGAATTCCTCCACCACAGTTTCTCCCACTGACATTACCTGTGAGTGTCATTCCCAATTCTGCAGTTGCTCACTCACCTGCACAGCCCCTCACGCGACACCCCCGGCTCCCGCTGCGAGGTGCCATTAGCTCGTCTGTCTTCTGTTGCACTCGCCTTTATACGGCACAAACAAACACTTTCACAGCGGCGGAAATAAAATTAGCACTGCTATTATTTACCCGTCTGACAGCCGCTCTTAACAGCATGTAAGAGAGCAGGGTGGACAAATCTGTATGCATAAAGTTGCCTAAAGCGTCTGACAAAAGCGTTGCTAAAAAATTCCAAATTATGTTTAATAGCAAATTCATAAATGTTCTTTAGTTAAATTTTAATTAAGATAATGCAGCAAAAGTGCTTTTTATTCACTGTCATTTCCCTGCACCTGGGAACCTGTCAAATTTGCTTGGTTCTTAGGGTTCCTGAGCAGGTTGAGTAGCAAGCAAAAGGTGTGGGTCCCTCACGTTTCTGCACCGCATGGCGACTTACAGTGGAACCTCAGATAAGGGCTTTGGCAGCAGGAAAACTTCAGTTTCTGCCCGTCAGCTGATAGTCTCCTCTAAAGCATGAAATAGTGACAACTGGAGAGGGGGCAGATACTTCTTCACAGTGACATGATAGGTACAGACAAACTGGTTTTATCTGATCCAATTGTAAAAGCCCTTCCTGGAATAAACTGCCTGATCCGTCGCTATGCCCTCATCTCACTGTTCCGCACACGTTTCTGGACCATCCGTATAGGTTTAACTGGCCGACAGTTTGCTGTCAAGCTGTGCGGTTCACTGTGAAGCTGTAAGATGTGATATAAAAGCAGGAAGTTGTTTTCCATCACTTGTGTGTCCAAGAAGTGCACAGTAATAATACAGTGTGGCCTTTCAGAACCATCGAATCCATATCTATGCTGAGCCTCCACAAAGAGTTGTTCACTATAGGAGCATCGGCAGCCTTCAGTGGGCTCTAGCTGAACAGATCCACCAAGAGGCCCAGACACAGCCTGGAACTCATCCACCAGCAGACACACATGCTGATCCCAGGTTGCGTTACATCCACCGCTAAACACAGATTCCAGTGTGCACCACGCCCATCAAAACATACACACCACACTTGTGAATTCTAGTCTGCGTTTCATGAACAGAAGACACACGCGGATTCCAGATGTCACTACAGTAGATCCATCGATAGGAACACACCGATTCTATCCTTTGATGCTTAGAAAGCGTTGCATCAAGAGCACAAAACAGAACCGGACCTGAGAAGAGTAAGAGAAGGTGAAGAAAACATCGTAAGGATGCATTCCCACACACACACGCACACACTCAGAAACATGTGCGCATGCAGCTACTCACACACACTTCCACTTCCAAAGCCATAGAGAAACAGTGGAAACACACAGAGGACACATGTACACTGACAGCTCAGAAATTCTCCACTCCTGTTTCACATGCTTTGGGATCATTAAAGGTTAACGTGTAAGAATCTATCATATTCTCTTACGCACGGACTATTACTTTATGTAAGGGCATGTGATGTGTATCAGTATTCCACAAGGTTTATTAAATGTCGGAGGCCATCCAGCCACTGACTGATTCTGACCCTTTGTATTAATAATGTGTCACGATGTGATTTGTTGCCTCATACTGGTCATTTTAAAGCTATTTTCTCAAACCCTCGAAATACTAACAAATCATTTCTGGATAGTGAGACTTAACTTGCACAAATATTAAGATTAATGAGCTTTTTAGGAACTCTGCTTTATCCTATGAAGATATCCTTTAGGCATATTTCAGAAAGGGAATCGGAGAACAATTCGTACAACTATTAGGAATTGATTTTTGGAAAAACACCGTCTGGAAAGGAGGCGATGTTATTTTTAACGTCTAAACACTGCAGAGCACAATTAGGAAAGATGTGCAGCTGCCATGTCTTTATTCAAGTCACACACTCAGAATGGGAGAAATGAAGGGAAATGACCAAAGTCACACAGCTTTCCTTCAGGTTTCTGATAAACTGCCTTCACTGTCACATTTATTCATCAACACACACTTTTCGCCAAAGGGACGTACAGCTCTAGGAACTGCCGCAAGAACTTTCTTCGGACCAAATGTAGAAGTCCGTTGTAAGTTAGTACAACACGATACAAAAGCGTTTGGCCATTACAAGCAGAAGCACGTAGAGTTGCGCGTGTCACGTTAAAAAATCACTTCCGCTGGATGGTACTATGGATGCTGGCAAACGCAAGCAACCGCAAAATATGATGCCTCTTGCTATAACATGGTAGTCTTTGCAGAAAATTTCAATGAGTGCAGCACAATATACATGTACACGTGTCATTTAAATTTTATTAGCACGTGTGGTTTCTCATTTCAGACATGCAAACATGAAGAATCATGGAAGCTTGACCAAACCAGGCCAGAGTCACTGCAGCCTCACCTAGCCATAGCAGCATCTCTCCCCTCCCGGATCCACAGGTCCTTCTTCGTACGGAGGCGGCCTGAGAGAAGGTCCCGTCGCCCAGGCCTCGCGCGCTCCTGTAGCTGTACATGCGCACAACAGCGGAGCTGCTGTTCTCGCCTCGCTGAGCAACCCCACGGGGAGCGAAAGCGCCGCCGTCTGCCGCTCGCTGTAACAAGACACGACCATTCCGTTTCACAAAACGTGATGAAAATACACCCAGAGCAGACGGAATCCTTTCATCTTTTTTATTTCTTGTCATGCCAGATGAAATATCTTGGGACATACATATGGGATTTCAGAACCTATGTCTTCTCACTGCTATCAGGAAAAAAAATAACTGGATCTCTCCGCCTTTGTGTTCTTTCAAGTCATGAATTTTGCATGGAATCCATCCAGAGCAGTTACTGAACGAAAGAATATGCAACGGCAAGATTGGGTGTTTGTAGAAACAAATCCTTCTCTGTTTTCATTTACCCCGTTAAGGCTGTTTTTTTCACTCTTTGGTATCTAGGCCATAGCTGTCCGTGAAGCTTTGGGTCATATTATGCACAAAGCCTGAGGAATATGCAAATCATCCACCCCTGAAAATATTTAGCCAAACATTGTTTTCTGAATTTCCTGTGTGAAAACCATCAAGGCAAAAAACATGCATGTATGCACTCTCTCTCTCTCTCTCTCACACATACACACACACACACACACACACACACACACACACACACACACACACACATGTGCGTGCACAGAAAACCAGTCAAACAGAAAGACACAGTGCAGATTCACACAATATTTTCCAATAAAACTATTTTTCAGGAACTGTTTGGATTATGTCTTTTTCTGCTGTATTTTGCATTGCTCCGTTGACACAGTTCTTTTGATGACTTTCCTGATGTCTCTTTTCTGTTTCCATTTTTTTATATTTCCTTTCAGTACAACAGCAGCAGTATTAAATCATTGCTACACACACACACACACACACACACACACACACACACACACACACACACACACACACAGACGCACAGAAGGAGCTGCGTTAACCAGGGAGCGCAGCCAAGCGCACTCCTCTCTCCCAGGAAGTGATGAGGGAGGGGAGGCTCATTTGTGTTTCTGTAAAATTAAATGTTTCCATGTAGGTGTGTTAAACATTCATGAGAAGCGCCGTTCTCCCCGCTTTCTTGTGCGGGGTTCAGCAGCCCACCCACGTTGGCGCTCGCTTCCGGCGATCGCTCCTGGGCCGTAATCACCTCTCAGAAAGCGACCATCATTCAAGCCTCGAAAACTTTAAAAGTCGGGAGAAGCAGCCGCGTGTAGAAATCCGACGGATGGACGCCGTCTCCCTCAGGCCTCCCCCAGCCGGGCCGACGTCCCCAGCAGCACGGCAGCAAATAAAACAAATAAAGCAACCGCAGTCCGTATTCACTTATTTATTTATTATTCTTCTCTGAGCACGTTAAGAACAGAGGTGTCTGTGTGCAGACCGAAGCAGATTAAAAGCCTTTCCCGGCAGGGTTAAGAGCCACGGGGAGAACTTGTCTCACGGCTCGCCTGCCCTCCCACTCGTATAAGCCGGGGGGATTTGGAGAGGGGGCCTCTTGCGACAGGCTGAACATTGGGCCCAGATCGCTGTCGCCACCATCTTTGGAAGAACAAGTCTCTTTTTATCAGCTTTGGGTTTAAAGCTGCTCTTTGGTTTCTGGGCTACTTTTTAGTTGGAAAGCACTGCTCTGTTCTTATGTTCCCCTGACAGCTGATATGCTCTACAGTTGTCAGTAATAAAAAATCTATCTTATAATAAAATAAACAAACTGTAACAAAAATAAAATAAAAATAAAATAGTAAAGATATGAGGCCCAAGTTCTGTCCATCTGCCCTCATGTGAGCTGCAGCGTTTCTCCACCGAGGCAGAACGCGGTTTTCCCAGCAGCCCCCCAATGTGACCCCACCGTGTGGCGATGCCACGGGACGGAATGATAAATGGCAAAGCTGGCAAACCTAATTCCTCATCACACATTCATGAACCTTCGATGTTCTGGGGCGAATTCCCTCAACGTTTAGCTGTGGAGTAAACGGCCAGGGGAGGACGGCCGCTCTCGGCTGGCTCGCGACCACCCTAGAATATTTATGAAATGAGACTCGACATTTGCACAGAAAGAGGTCACAGTCCTATTTTCAGGCCTCGTGAAAAGTGTGAAACTCTGCCAGATCCTCTAGTAGGACAAACATTTTTCATCGTCATAAAAGCGATAATTCAGGTGAAGATGTACAGTACGAAGGAACTCGCTGGGTTATCTGTTGTTAACAGTTGGAAATTTTACTGAATCCACAATCTTCAGGTTACAAATCCATACTTTGACCATTGCGCCACCACAGCCCAAGGACACCCACACAGCAAACAACCAACGTCCTCGAGGTCTTCTCATGTTTAAATGCTCCTCCTGGAGAGTTCTGGCACCGCCAAGTTCTCACTGTTATATTTGGTTGAAAGGTGAGAGGAAATTACAAGTCCTGTCGACACATTTAACCAAAATGCCTCAACTACAGAAAAAAGTTGAGCTCCAGTGCACAGCGATGAGAAAAGTTGGAATTTAATGTATTACTGCCTGGTTTTTTTTTTTTTGCAGGAACACGGAATAAGCCCCAGTGAGTTCATGACTCAACGACCCAGGGCCCAACAGGAGCTTTTCAAGTCTGAGCTCATAACTCTGGCACCGTGTGCCTTAGATTGCCGTTGACTTGCTGTGAACGACTGGATCGGCTTCAAAGCTCGGCTTTCTCCTCCTCCTCGTCCTCCTCCTCGTCCTCCTCCTCAGCCCGCGGCGCCCGTCCACTCTGAGGATTTACTGCAAGCGTGCCGGCGTGCCCTGCTCTTGACCTTTCGCACTCCACGGGGGGCTCAGATCGGGCAGAGTCTTTATTTTACATTTATTTAATTTGTGTTGGTCAGCCAGGCCTTGCACATTCACAGGCGTATGAAAAACACACTGACGGAAGGAATAAAATGATTCAATTAAGAGATGTACAAAACCGTTTTGACTGTGCCGACTCAAAGAACAACAGCAAACCAAACCTTTGCAAAACGGACATAAAGGCTGTGTTTCAGTAGAGGAGGTAAAGCACCGTATTAACCATATTAATACGACAGTATCGTGGGTAGAGCCAACACCTTTGAACTTAAGTGCCCTGCTTCAGTTTCCACCTCCTGCTGTAATACCCTCGAGGAAGGTACTTATCCTAAAATTGCTCCAGCTGTACAGATGGGTGAATTGCTGTAGGAAGCCTAACGGTGTAAACTGCTTTGGAGAAACGCACAAACCAAACAAATAAATGCAACCCAAATATATTAATTGCTACCCAAGCGTCACCTGGTTCCGTTACAGATGTGATCAAGAAATGGGTTTTGCTGAGATGGCATATGACACACGTGAGAGACCTGGGTCTCAAGTAGTCCCAGTGTGGCAGGAGGCAGCCTGGAAAGCCTCACTGTACTCTGACTGAGTCTCTCTCACTTCACTTTAGAGATCGAGGGAATGGTGATGTCAGCAGAGACAATGACCTCGTACCTGGTGATTTACCCTCCGGAACCGAACCTGGGGAAAGCTTCAGATTCCTCGGTGCATCATTTCCCTCGTCATGCTCAGAGGAAGTTGGTCTCCAGGGGCTTAGTTGCCCTGAAAGGCCCTTCCAGACCCAGCGGTGGTGCTCACTGTTACTGTGCTTCTTGCGTATGAGTGCACATGACTGCCAGCCCTTTCCTGTAACAATAGTGGCACACTTTAGTTCAGCCCCTTCCTGGGTTCTCATTAGCTGGGGAGCACAAACCTGCATGACCTGGCCAAGCTCGGCATCCCACCAGGAATCGCCCGCAAAGTTATGGTGACAGCACTTCAGGCCCAAGCTCCTCTCCGACAGCCTGTCCACCAGCTTCCCGAAACTCTGGGCTCCAGGAAAGCAGCTTTGCTGCAGTTACGTCTGAAACACGTTTTCCTCCGTTCACATGTTACTAGCTGTTAATGCAGAGATCACCGTTGTTATCGTTGCCATCATCGCCTCTGCCGCTGGCCTGGGGCTCTTGCTGGTCCAACTGCAGCCTCCAAAGGCAGAGAGCAGGGCGATGATCAAAAGCCGTAGATGAGCCGCGTGAAACGCGGTGGCATGGCGGCGCGGGGGCAGCTGTGCCGCAGAGGTGGAGGGGACGGGACGGCGCCTCGCAGGAGCTCAGAAAGGGATAATAATAATGGAAACAATAAAACTGAGCTGAAGCAGGTGATCCGCAATACAGCCTACTGAAAACAAGCTGCCGAGTTCTCGGTTGCCGGGAGCCTCATTAGAAAGCCGAAAGGAGTGAACGCCAATTCCGTCGCTACTGTCAGACCGGCGAAAGGAACTGTCATGGCCCAAATGCGCAGAAGTCATTGAAATGATGAATTTTTGGATGGACAGATTTATGCAGGGGGCTAAAATAAACTTCTTAATGACCTAATGTAAGAAGCGCTCGCTCTGTAGCTGCCTTCCGACGCCACGGATGTGGATGGGCCCATCCTTCGAAAGCCAGAGGAAACCGCCTTCTTATTGTCTGCAATCTCTACGTGAATGAGTTGCGTTTAATTGTAGGCAAAACGCCGCAGTCGTGCAGCTCCCCTTCCTACAGCGGTGAAGACGTTCATTTCGGGCAGGGAAGTGCTCTGCTGTTCACTTTCTCAAGCGCTAATGTAAAGGTGATCAATAACGGTGAGGGTCCCGTGAATAAGAGTCTCATCACTGTGAGGTGGCAAGATTAAACCCGCATCAGTCATGAACTGCCACCGCTAATGAATGCCGGACTCATTATGCAAATTAATAAGTGATATTCTTGTTAATAGTTTCACAATTAACCCACTTTCTGGCCCTGATGAGTGAAGCCCACCTGTGAGCGGTGGCGGAAAGGTAATGATACTGATGTGAGTCCGTAGTCGCCGAGGAGTTCCTAGGGGTGATTCATAGGCTCAGAAAGCGGGGGAGGGGTGATAAAACACATCTGTAGCACATCTGCCAAATCTGTAAGTCTAATCCAGTCCTGAAGCGCTGTGTGTTTTTGCCTTCTTTCCTCTTGCAGTTGGCCATCTTCACGGGGGGCTGTCCAGTTATGCGTGTGAGACGTGCTGCTCAAATTTCCGCTTGCAGAGTGAAACTGGAACACGTTTGGTGTCGGCGCGCTGAAGGGAACCTAAAACAGCATCTCGGTCTGCAAATCCACATGCCATTAGACGCAGAGGCTGCCACGTCTGAAAGAATCATCAGCAGCTTAGCAGATACTTTTCAAGCTGCTCGCACAGGTTTCCACTCAAAGGTACAAGAAGAGTTCCAGCCCTGCCACAACTCAGTGAAGAGGCTGCGTTACGGAAGCAGCGTCACCGTCGCCGCCGCCTTGTTCTGCGACGCAGCGCCCTGTTTCTCTGCGAAACAGTCGGCCGTCCAGTAGACCCGCGATTCGTTTGATGAAGGTGGAACAAGAAAGTCACAAACACACACATTTCTCACACAGAACCAAACACAGAGAGCAGGAAGCAGAGCGTGTTTGAAAATGTTCTGGTTCTAGAGGAAAACGAGACGGGAGGGGAACATCAATAGGGGATATAAACAATAGTGAGCGCTTCTTTAATGCGGGCTGCTCACGGTCGACTCAGTTCAATACGCATCGATTAGAGACGTTTCTCCCAGGTGGCGTCCCGGCTTACACAGAGTACCCCTCAGATCTCGTCTGTTTTCATCTCGCATTTCAAGCAAACTCTTTTTTTTTCTTAAGAGGCAATTTGTTTGCAGCCTCAGGTTGATCCGATGCATCGCGTGTTTATGCCGAAGTGCTTTGAGTCGCCTTTTGTCTTTTCCTGATTCGCCTCCCGTTGGCAGCGCTGGAGAAAAGCACACGGAGCCGAACCCGAGAAGTGCTAAGCTCTCTCATCTGGAAATGACGTGTCTCTCGCCGGAGATGTTGTCTTCAGCACTGCGGTCTGTACCGCAGCGTGGAGGTTAAGCTTAAAGCCCTGGGAAAGATGAGGAGCTGGAGGGTTTCATCCCCTGCCTTCGTGTGATGAAGCAGTGACAGGCCAGTTGACTTCTTGTTCTTCCTGGAACTCCGGGGGACATGGCGGCGCGGCTAACAAGAGACCCACCTCTCACTGTGCCGACAAGTCGCATATATGAGCTTCCATGTGATACCGGAGGAAAGAAGAAGATCCTCCTTTACTCTCAGCCTCATAGTCTTACGGTCTGCAGTCGCTTTACAGCCCGAACGAAAGCAAAGAATAATGACGAAGCGGTGGCTTTCCTGCAGTCGGCAAGCGGCAGGATTAGGCCTCGCATTAAATCCTCCACAGAAATTAGCCATAAAAAGAAGGTGCGAGAAAATAATGATGAAATTATTGCTGCTTCATTTCCAACACTATGCAATATAAGCAACAACAAAATTAATCGAGAAATACATACAAAGCTCATTAGTGTAAAAATAACTTTTTTTCAAATCACTCCTGCCTTTGTGCAGAGAATGTCGGGTTGTCAAGCAGGGCGAAGAAAATCAATTAATCACTGAAATTTTTTCCCGCAGCTGTCTATGCTGTGGCTGTTCGCACTGGCGAGCTGAGAAAACACAAGTTATTGCAGCAGTTAAAGGCAAATGGAGCGACGCGCCGGGTTTGGCGTCGTCCGCACGGACGCGGCCTGCCGACGCGGTGGCCGCAGACGCAGGCGACAGGAGGGCCGTCGGCTTTACTTTACTTTACTTCAGGGTTCCGAGTCCATGCTGGACATATGTGTGCCGGGTTGTTTTCGGTTAGTTTGTCTGATGGAGGAGATGTTGAACAGTCATGGCCATCTTTTCCAATGGAAAAACCCCTGAGGAATAGGCAAAGTCGGGGTAAAGCGGAGCCCATGGTGCAGTGGTGGACAGTGTGATTGTTTGTGTTTGTTAACCACCGCTGTGCCCCGGAGAGACCATAAAGAACCGGCTCCGAAATCAATAACGGCCGCTGCTTCCCCGGACGACTGGTACAAACGGTCCGCAGGAATTAATATATTTACAGTGTGTTGTCATAGGACCAGCGGCTGAGGGCCAGACCGTCCGGAGCATCTGTCTGCAGTTTTGTCAAATGCCACGACTTTGTTTTCTTAAGCTTTCGTTTGGGCTGAATCGCACCACGTATATTTCACATCATGCGCCAAGTAAAGGTTCGTGCGACTCCAGCCTCCCATGGGCTTGGGGACGGAAATTAATGCCATTTTTGAAAACAAACCCCAGGGTTTGATACTAACAGATCCATACTTTGAAAAAATGGCTCATACGGCTTGCGGTTTTGACCGGCTTCAGAGAGGGAAATGTCTACTGTGGCCTCTGAGCTCCTGCTGTGCCTCCTCTGGGACTATTTTTTGGGTCTTGAAACTCAGGGCTGGACTGTTCACGCTGGACTCAATCATTTAGAGTAGGTGTGGAGGAGCCGTGCCCATGAAACCTAGAGACCCCTTTCTCACAGGAACACCTAATTCCTTGCTCTGTTTCCATCCAGCTCCTGTGAGGAACGTCCACAAAGTTTTAACATCAAAGTCCGTTTCCCCTCATCATGTTGCCGGAAGCTTCTCCAGCCTCTCCTGCGCACAATTAATATGATGTTGTGAAGCCGCTGCTGCGCCTCGTTCCCCCGTCAAACTCGAGTTTTTACCTACTGTGTCTCTTTACCTTACTCTTATACCACGTTTCTTCAGCAGGTCTAATTAACGTCTCCCGATACCCTGCGCCATTACTGTGTTTAATTACCGTGTTTCGCTGCGTCTTGTTACCGCGTCCCGTTGCTGTGTCTTTCTTCCGTGTCTCATTAGCATTTGTTATTCTTCCTGGTCTTATCAGGCTTCGATTCGGCAGCGCGAGCCACGGCTCCGCCACGTCCGTACGGGGCTGCGACCCCCACCACTAGTGGGCGCCGGTCCAGTGGAACCGTGTGGTGGGTCACAGCTCCTCCAGCAGGAATAGACGGCTCCTTTCTCGACGTCTGACGAAAACCCAGGGGGAGGGGGCTGCCGAGCGCACCCCTGGGGCTCTCCCTGGCAAGGGAGCGCTTTTAATTTACGGGGCTTTGATTGTCGTCAGATGTCGGCTCCCTATCAGGAAGCGGTGTGCCGCCCCGCCCCCCGCCCCCCGCCCCCCAGCCTGCCCCGTATCACAGCGCCGTCAGACATTACAGCAGCCGCTACACGTGTCACTTTTCTTTCCTCGGCCTTGAAAGCGCAGAATCTTAACTGTCAGCTGGGAGATAAAATGCCTCTCCTCTCTCTTTCTCTCGCTCGTCTCCCTCTTTCCCTGCCTGTCTCCTCCAGAGCCTCTCTGCAGCCTCACCATCTGTTGGTTTAATTGATCAAAAAAGTTTTCTCAATCTCTCGCCGTTTGACTGTAATACGGCTCTCACTCCCGTCCTCCCTTTCACACCTACACATACACCTCAAATCGAGTGGGATAATAAGGCCCTTACCCCACATTTACATAGCGAAGTAAAAGGAATCATTTTAAATAAGTACGAGCCTTAAGCTGAAATGAGAAACGCTGTTCCTCACACACTGCTGTGGATTTGTGAACTTTTCTGCTGAGACAAATTTGTTTGGCTTCAGTAAAAACAAAAACTTTTTTCACGCCACTCAATATACACTTCCCTACATCAGTGTAAATGAATAGTTAATCGCTTTAATAATACAACAAGATCTCAGCGGTGGCAAAAGTTCGGACTGCGGCTGAGTTAGCAGATCGGGACTGACAGAAAGTTCCGGGAACGAAATATCGGAAATAAATACCTTCAGTAGTCCAATTGCAGAGCGTACCCTGGAAAAGCATTCAGACCTTTGACCAGTCACGAGGCTGCGTAGAGACGTCACCCTGTGTGACACTTCATCAGGTCACCGAGGCTCTTCAGGCCCGAGCCGTGGTGCTTCTGAGGTGCCTGTCGGTCTCAGTCTCGTCCCACCGCAAAACCTTCCCCTCACTGCACTGGTCACTCTCCCTTCTCCACAAGCTCCATATGGGTGTTAAGATGCTTCCTTGACAAAATGGCTTTTTTGCATTGTTCTCCCAGACAGAGGGCTAATGCTACCCCCCCGCAGCCCAAAGTCTCAGAAGTCCCCATTCAGTCCCAGCCAGAAAACTGTGGGCCATCAAGCAAATCTGGAAAAATCTTGCGAGTGTGTGTGTGTGTGTGTGTGTGTGTGTGTGTGTGTGTGCCTGATGGTGATGCCCCCATGCCCGGGGTTTTCTGCATCTTCAGCCAAGTGACACCATATTAATCCCCCCCTGGTCTTTCTCAAAATGTATTGAATTACAAAGCCAATTTTTGCCCTCTGATGGACTGTTGTGCTGCAGTGACCTCAAATATCAATGATGTTAACAACTGTTGCTCTGCGTTCTGGTGTCACCCCTGGGCACTGGGTCAGCAGACCGCGGAGGCCAGCAGTCGATGGCGAATTACCTGCCGCCGCTTTGGCTCTAGTCATCGGCACATGTGGGCAGTGCTGCCTCCTGCCACAAGGCAGCAGCTGAAATGATTCCTGGTGGAAAAGGACTTTTTTACTGCAGAAGTGGAGCTAAACACAGCGCTGACCAGCACAGTACCCGGCTGCCACCCCTCCCATTCTTCCAAACACGTCACTGACATCGAGAGACTTGCCATGTTCACCCCCCACCGAGTCAGACTTCCCTGACTTGGAAGTTCTACCTTCCAACACCGTCACACAGAAGCCGCGTCTCATCCTGGGCCCTGATGAACCCGGTCAACACACTAACTGGGGGTGTGAGGCGCGAGGCGACACATTGCAGGCCAGGATATTCCTGAGCAGGTGAGCAACACCACCCCCCCCCCGCAGCCCACTTTGTTCCTCATTCTGCTCAGCAGACGACCCTATTGAAGGTGACTTCCTGAAAACAATTTCACTTAAGCTCCTGGACGACGGCGGCGCCTGCAATGCGGCCTCCTATATTCACACCGCTGACCTTCTGGCCTCGAGTCCCATCACTGAAGCGCAGTTCCCGCCGCGTGCCGGCGAGCTGCAGAGTCGGGGCCGTTGTTTGTGCTGCTGCGATTTCAGGAATTCCTGCTGGCATCTTTTAATTTACCGCGCGTTGCTGTGAGAGCCTTTTTCCCACAGTAAACCAGTTACCTCCACGCAAGTCTTTCCCTCTCATTTACTCAGCTGCAAATGGAATCTCTGTCACTGGCTGCAAACATACGAGCCACTGAGGCTCATACTGTAGCGCTGAGTCAGCAGGCTGGACGGGGACACACACTTTTACACACAACACACAGACACACACGGTGAGGCCCACATGTGCACGCAGACACAAACACACACTCACACAGAAACACACACACCCAGGAACACACTCGCACATTGTAACTACTCCAGCTGTTATGCAGAGGGAAAGAAAGAAGAGCACTTGACTCTGAAACCCGCAGGAAGCCGATGTTTTATTTAAGAATTATGTGCATACAAATGAGTAAATGCCGCAGTTTAATAAAACACAGCATATAGCGGTGAAGTTAACTGCAAGCATCAGTGTTGTACAGAGAGAGGTGTTTACCTGAACCACTGGTGCGAACACAGCAGGTCCACTTGGTTGGCACCAGGACACCGTTACAGGTGTACAGCCTGCAGGGCAGCTGTGTGCATAAACACACACACACACACCCACCCACACACACACGTGCACGCAGGCAGACGCACACACAGACACACACACACACACACAGAGCCACACACACACACACACACACACACGCACGCGCGCACACAGACACACACACACACACACACACACACACACACACACACACGTGCGTGCACACAGACACACACACACACAGAGCCACACACACACACACACACACATGCGCACACGTGCACACAGACACACANCACACACACACACACATGCGCACACGTGCACACAGACACACACACACAGAGCCACACACACAGACACATACAGACACATGCACACACACACACACACACAGACACACACACTCACGGACACACACGCACTGGCAGGTTCACCTGTGTGTGTGGGTAACGTGGTCGAGAGCAAGACAGAGTTAACGTGGTGGAGAACTGGAAGTACTAGTAGGAACATGTAAGTGCAGCCCGTGGCCCAGCAGACCACGAACAGTGATGACCGGAGCAAACATCCCTGCACAGTTCATAAAATTTATTTGTTTCTTTCTCCCCCCTCTGGTCCTTGTTGTTTTCAATTATCGTTTCATTTTGATAGTTATCCGTGACACGGAGGGCAGTGCTGTGTCTCCAACAGTTGGAACAATAAAGTTCATTTGAACCGAACATAACTGAAAGTGGAATGGAGAGGTGTGTGAGAGGGAGGGAGGATCATGACACAAAGGAGGGAAAGAGAACAGAGAGACGGGGGAATGAGAGAGAAAAGTGGGCGGAAGTGCTGAGGGGAAACGGGGAGTCAGGGAGCAGACAGATGGAGGAGAGCGAAAGGAAGCAGAGGAACGACACGCTGCACAGACCCAGGTGCCCTGTTTTGGACCCCCTCAGACTGCAGCCTCTTGCTCCAGAAACGGGGGAACGCAAACAGTTGTCGGCCTGTAATCCTCACGTTGCCGTCGTCTGCCATCTCCGCCACCAAAGCGACACGAAACCTCCTGTCAGCTCAGACGCCCGCTGCCCCTTCCCGCTCTTCACGGTGAGAAACACAGGAGAAACTCGTTCGCTGAACTCCACGATAAGCTGCGTAGTCAGAACATTGGTTCGTATCTGTATGTTTTTGACGGCTTTGATGAAACGACGCAGGAACGACACTGTTGTTATTCTGCTGTTCTGACAGCAGCCCAACTCCCTTTCAAGCTGCTCTGCCCAACCCAGGGTGTCTGCTGGGGCAGATGAGGTGAAGGGCTGTGCTGGAGACGGGCACTTCCCTGGGAGACCCCCCCATCTCTGACCCCCCTTCCTCCCTGCCGCTTCTTGATAGACCAGCGGCTACTCCCGCATTCGCCAGCAGGTGGCAGTGAAGCAACACATAAAAAACCTCCGTGGCACCTGCAGGCTGCCGTTCGACAATCGAGCAGCACAGATTGTGCTTCTGCAACTATTGTTCACAGTCGCAAAAGGATGACGGCAGCAGGGGTGGGGGGCTGCATGGCAACATCAGTCCCTTAGCCTAAAAGGGCCCCCATGGCCAGCCCATTTGAGGGTGTTCCTGCTTCACCCCCTTCCAGGGTCAACGCTCAACAGCAGCCAGTGTTTACAAACCAGACATAAAAAACAAAGAAAAGTAAAGACAGTGAATGACTCACAGTGATGGAAAAATCAGCAAAAAATTACTGTACAGGAATTAGCACAAGCAACAGTCTGCCTGCCAGTGTGTGTGTGTGTGTGTGTATGTGTGTGAGTGTGAGTATGAATGTATGTGTGTGTGTGCGCATGCACGTGTGTGTGTGTGTGTGTGTGTGTGTGTGTGAGTATGAATGTGTGTATGTGTATGTGTGTGTGAGTGTGAGTATGAATGTATGTGTGTGTGTGAGTATGAGTGTGTATGTGTATGTGTGTGTGTGTGTGTGTGTGTGTGTGTGTGTGTGTGTGTTCATGCATCTGGCAGTCTGTGTGTGTCCATCAGCGCGGGACGCTGGTGCTCCTGACAGGCCGGCCGGTGGCAGTGGGGTGTCTGTGGAACTCGCCCCCTGCCTGCTGCTGAGGAGAAGACCTTTCATTTGCTTAAAAGGCGGTGGGTGAGTCACAGAAGCGGCTCGATTCAGAGATCATTATTTCCACAGAGTGGCAGACTCTGTAAAGAAAAGCAGGCAGCAATAAAGGAGGAAATTGGCTGTTCACTAATGCACATCTGAATATTTATATATATTCTGCTGTGTCTCCGTCTGTCTGCTTGTATATTTTACTGTGTTCTGGTCTATCATACAGTATCTGTCCAGACAAATAATGTACAGGCCTAAATGCTGCTGTTGTTCTTCAGAGAACAATGTATCAAAGTGCGACTGACCTTTGTAAGGGACGGTAATATGCCTTTCCATATTAAATGGCTTTATTATCTTCTTTCTCCACCCGTCTTTGCGATTAATGAAGGCGGTTTTGGGGGGAGGCCAGTGAGGCCTGGATTACAGCCTGGCATGTAGATCAGCAGGTGGCGTCACGCTGACCGATGTGTGGAGCAGCTCGCACGTCAAACCCCACCTCCTGCCCTGGAGCGTGGTGCGTATCGGTGGGGTCTCTCTTTGGTGGGAAGGGGTCTCCGGTCAAAAGGGGGTCCGAAATCGCTGCCGCGTCTCCCTGACACCTGGCCGAGTGCCGTGACCCCGGCGACTCCTGTTGGAAGTCACTGCGTGAGCGAGACGAAGCGGCCTGCTGCAGACAGCTCTCCAACCCCCTTCTCTCCAATTTACGGTGCAGCTCCCCCCCCACCCTGCCCACCCTAGTGCTGCGGCCGTGCTAATGGCGTCCCTGGACCGCAGCCGGGCTGGGGTTGCGCTCCGTAAATAAACACGGAGAGAGAGACAGGAGAGCGGCCGTCTGCCTGGGCCCGACAGTCGCAGTAGTTTGCAAGCGTATAGCTGCAGTTATGTGCTGTAAAGCAGAACTTTGCCTCCTTTTCACAATACATTAAACATTGATATATCCAGAGTGTGTTTTTTTTTATCAGCCGCTAACCCGACACGCTCTGCATGGAAATCAGTCCCAGGGTGCTTTGCTGCCGCTGCCGGCTGGGCTGTTCCCTCACACGCCGTCATCGCCTCCCCCTCCCAGCCTTCCGCTGCCTCGTCTCCGCACCGGAGCCCATTGTTGAGGGAGGGGGACATCAGTCCTGCAGGTTATGCACACTCGTCTCACACACACACACACACACACACACACACACACACACACACGCTGCAGCCCTCAGATACACTTACACAGGCAGACAGGCACACAGCAGCACAGCGGGAAACTGTGCAGGAGAGGCTGCTTTTCTGGAGCTTTTTGCACATTTTAAACCACATGGACAGCAGGACTGGAGCCTCGCTAAGCAGAATGATTTATGTGACTTATGAAGAAGAAAAAAGAAGGGAGCGAGTGAACCAAGGAGCAAAATGTAGATGGATTTAGGTTTCCCACCAATTATGAGCTGCTCTTTATTCCCCAAAACATTTTATGAGGATAAATTATCCACTTTAAAAGGCCAGATCTAAAAGCCAGTGTTGGTTCCCCAACAAGGACATAAACTGACGAGAGAAATTTAAAAAAAAAACAACCAGAGGGCCACGTCGCTGAACATTATCTATCTGTTTATCTTGCATTGACAGGGATGTCTTTAGTGACGGCAATATTTAGAATTAAAGTCAGAAAATACTTTATGCAAGCAGCACATACGAAAGCACGTGAGAGTAACACACACATCTGCACACACACACACACACACACACACACACACACACACACACACACCTCCTCTTCCTCCTGTCCCAGTGAGATGCTGTTTTGTGGTGAGGATAAAAGCCTGAACCTACTATTCCACCAAACACATGATACATTATATTAAATATAAATATTACAATTTCTATTGTGCATAATTTATACTTTTTATGTACAAGTGGAAATTTCAG
The DNA here is from genome assembly GCA_900497675.1 of Arapaima gigas. NCBI lineage: Eukaryota > Metazoa > Chordata > Actinopteri > Osteoglossiformes > Osteoglossidae > Arapaima > Arapaima gigas. The sequence goes on from UFQX01000446.1 coordinate 235,306, forward strand.
CACTCTGACCTTGAGCAGCATGGCGTCTGCTCAGCAGAACTGTAAAAACCGGATCCGGGCCTATATTTTACACTGTCATCCCCCCCCCCCCCTCGGGGACAGCGCTCATCACTCAGCTGCTCCCCTCACTTCCTGTGGGACATTTTCTTTCTCGGGCTTTTTAGGATGAGGTGCTGCATGAGTTCTGTCACCCAACTGTGGCATTTTGCGTTTGTGTGGCGGTCCTAGTGGTCAATAGCGAAGCTGACCTTTTGACTGCTTTCCAAACGCATGTCATTTGTCTGGCTGGCTTCAGATCAGCCGGTGCAGTGACAGTGACACACAGATGCTTGTCTGTAACACTCCTCCAGGAAAACTTTCACACAGACAGGGGTGACAAGGGCATTATGGTACAACGGAGTGTCACAATGCTGATGTCACCTTCAGACTATTACTTTCTTAATAAAAATGTTTTTTTTTTGCAATTTGAAAGTAGACATGAGATACATGAACGAACACATCGGTTTTTGGGAAATTGGAATATAGGAGCCAAAATCGTCGCAGCGAAATGCAAGTTGCTGCCCTGGGTGGACTGAACACGTCTGCTGGACACAGACACTCTCTGACCATCTGAGACCCACTGAGTCACTACCTGTGGCTCTTCTGCAAGAAACATACAGCCGACACCAATATAGATATAGATGCCGTATCTATTTTGAGACATTGATTTATTTTTTTAAAACTATAATCAAAATAAAAGCCCTTAAAACCTAACTGTGGGAATTTAATGGGGAATGAAAAGCTTAAGCGAGCCAAAAACAGGACCACCTCCATCCCGCTTGTAAGGAAATACAAAAAAGTAAAAACAGCTGCATATGCATCGGCTAAATCTGACACAATGCTAGTGAGACGCTGCGAGACTTAAATGCTAATTCCTGTCCAGATGAATAAAATGTAAATCCTTCCACTCATCACGCTCCTCCACACACATGGCGGTAAAAGGTTTTGTGTAAATTACCAAAAGATTAGCTCCCTTCTACCTTTTATTTTCAGGACCACGTTTAAAAAAAAATCCTTGAATATCTTGAGGTCTTCAAAACAATCTTTCTTACGCTGGTTTAGGTGTCTTACCTGCAGTTCTAACCCCCGATTGTCTCTGTCAGAAATCATCAAGACAACATCTAAAGGCAGTGCTGCAGAACCTTCTCCCACGTTCTGAAGCAGCGAGTCGCCCCGGTCTCAGCTAAGTGCATCAGTCTGAAGGAGCAGAGGGGAAAAACACATTCCTACCTGCATCCGTGTGCATATATATATATATATATATGTCCCTGTTTGCTTGTTTACCTTAAAACTTCTGCATCTATATCCTATTTGACTTTGCGCTTCACTTTGACGGCTTACAGTCAAATACGATAGGAAGATTCCCCTGTCCGGTGAAATTGAAACCAGTCAAAGAGATTCTTATGTTTATTCCCATTTGTTTATAGGATTAAGGGTTTTTCACGTTTACCAGAGCATGGAGCCCTTCGAAAGGGGCTGTCGGTTTGTTCACAGTCAAAATGCAGACGTTTTTCTGGTGCTGCCATTTGTGAAACGCTCCCTCTCGCCACAGCGCAGCAGGAGATGGAAACGTTAAACTGTAAATGACGTTGCTTTTTTTGCTACAAATGATTCCATAACAGTAGGAAAAGATAAACTGATTTCCTTCACAGGAGGTTCAGAATGAAACGTTTGGTCTGTGTCAGTAGGTAGGTTCGACGCGCAGCCGCGCGGATTTCAGCCCCGCTGCCCCGGCCGGCGGTTTCATTAGGAAGCCGGAACCTCCGTTTGCAACATCCCCTTAAACATGGCTCACGGGATCCCGTTTTGATTTCGTTTATTACAGTAAAACAGTCGATCGAGACGCGTGAAACACAAGGCTATCAGCAGCTACCAGATGAGGAGCTTCTTTCCTTTTGCTTATTCCCTCCAACGGACGAATAGCTGGGAAGGTGTTTCAATCGTTATCACAGCCTCCCACGGGTAGCAAAGGCTCCAGGGCTGTTTGAAGCAGCGTGAGAGATGCCAGCCCTCCTGTTGGTCAGCTAACCCTCCGCTTGATGATGGGAGGATGTGGAATCTCCGTAGCCCAAAGTCCCTGTGGATGTTCCCACCCCTGCACTGCTGCACAGTAAATACTCTGCACTTGAACCCAGCATCGCCTTCGGCCCCGCGCGATCGACACAGTGATAGTAACAAAGGGAGGAAAAGACGGAAAACACCGCAAACGGGTCTGACGGAATGAAATTAAAGCAGCGCAGAAATGTTGCATTCAAGTTTCCTGCATTTCTTACAGCAGCTTTTCATTAGTAAAAGTACTTTTGGTGCAGCGTGTGTCTCTGACGTCTTTACAACGTAGTAGAGGAACAGCATCCACAGCACCTGCCGTGTTGTTCATGGGGGAGAAGTCAGAATGTCTGGGTTAAGCACAGATCTAAGGTGGAGACGCACGCCCCCCCGAGTGCGAGTCGCAGCCGACAGCAGCGCATCGACCTGTGCATTGAAAGAGTGGGGAGATAACTGGGGCAAACAAAGGACTCCGCAGGGGGCGCTAGCGAGGCCAGAACCGCCCCGGGGTCCAAGCCCGTTAAACCCTGAGCCCACCTGCTCAGTGTGAACCGCAGGAATGTAATGAGGACTGCAGTCACCTGAGGAGCCTGATGAGTGTTGCCACGGCCTCACAATTACCAGCTAATGTAACAATTACTCTAGCGCTCGGCTGGATGAGAACTGCTCTGACCTTATGAGTACTATTTAAGTGTGAGAATTACTCCAGCGGCCCAGGGAGCCCTGCACTTTGCTCACGTGTATGGAGACCCCTGAAGAAATTCCGCAGACGTCTAATAAGTCCTGCAGAGATCGAATATGTACTGTTGTGATCTGATTACTAAAGACAGCTGCAAAAATCAATGTCCGTAATTAGTTATTTACTCCGGCAATGCGCTAATATATGTATTTATACTGCACGGAATAAGGTTTATGGCGTCTTTGCTTTTGCCATTCAGTACGGCTAATGTCATAAGACAGCTTCCTTTATGAATAAAGTAGATGCTCACTGGATTGTTAGGTTATGATCCCTGTTTAACTTGTAGTGAGTGAAAAACAGAGCCTGGTCTTAAAGAGCCACGGCAAGCGGTATAAAACTTTATGATGTGTGGATGCAAATGGTGTGTGAAACGGGGAAAGCAGCTGCGCCCTGGCGGCCTCACCTCGCCGGGTGCTTCTCAGAGCCCGAGCCACACGTCACAGGTCGCCTCCGTTTTCATCCTCGTGTTCGGCGCCTGAGACCAGACCGGAGTTTGCGACTCCACCACGGAATGCAGCACGAGAAGCCGAGTTTCGATCACGCCCCGGCGCCCCTCTCCCGCCTCCGTTTATTTCATTTGCAATTTTAACAAGCATGCTTATGTGCCTCGTCATCCAGATAATTTATGGAGATAGGACGGCTGGCGCAGACCCCCTGCGGCTTTGCCTCCGAGCGAAGGCGGCGAAGCGGGTTGGTCTTTTAGCGACGAGCACCTAAAATTAGGTGCTGACAAGGAGGAGGGCTTCGGAGGGGGCGGGTAAAGGGGTGAGGCAGGGGGTGGGCCTGGAGAAAAAGCCAGACTCCTAATTACAAAAGGAGCCATCTTTGTTTGGCAGCGGGAGGTTGTCCAAGGCCTGCCAAGCCACCTGGAGAGGGCTCACCATCTTAGTCTTTAAAAGCCACCGCGGATCCTGGACAAACACCGAGCGGAAACACACATTGTTTTTTAAATCGTGCTTTGGGGACGAGCGTCTCTGTAACGGACCCCTGTCCGAGGTGCTGAACGGAGGCTCCTACCCGCTTCCCAGCTGCTGTAAGACCTTGTTCCTGTTTCCCACCTGTTTCTAAATGGCACCCATTCGATTGCTTGACAAGGCCTTTTAAAGAGGGTATTTCTGGCCAGCTGAAATGGATGTTTCTTTTGAACATTGCTGCTTCATAACTATCTTCACAGCTGTCACCTGTCTCCTGACCACTAATCTCTGCACATTAAGTGAGGCTTTTTCCCAGCAGAAGTCCTGTTTTCTCTTTACCTCGTGTCAGAATGACAGATTTTACATCTGTGAATCACGTATGCCATCGTCCAAAGAGAGCTGTCGTTTAACCAAGACGGCACGTCTGCGGCTAATGTGTCACTTCAGGCTGTAACAAAAATCGAGTGACTTCAGCAAAGGCAGTCAACGGCGAGTCTTTAAACGGGCCGGTTCTCCGCTCCCTCCACAGACTCTCTGTCCTCAGCCTGCAAGTTTTGCAATGAACATTTTTTGTTTCCTTCTTTGTTTCTCTTCTAAATATTTTAAAGCAGATTTTTTAGAGGCCTGTCATGTTTTCATTGGCTCAGGAATCCCACACACTAATACGGGTGTCCATGACATCCCCACTTTGCTCTGGCTTTTTGTGCTGGTCCTCACATGATGCCGTCCTCTGCTCTCCCGTTTCAACCTTTCCTCACTCCTTTTCTCGAGTTTTCTCTTGCCTCCAAGCCTCCAGAAAGTTAGATATCTGACCGGGGTTATTTGCATCCAAATTAGCAGCCAGACGGCTGGATATCGATTGGCGTGTGTTGCCCCCCCGCTGGCTGCTTGGTTAACAAGTGAGGAGAAATACCACACAGGTGGGCTTGGTGACACAAGACAGTGAAACAAACCAGGAAACAGCGACACATGGAAAAGTGAGGAAAAAACCAATTAGCCTGATATTTCAACATGTGAGTTATATTTTTGTTGCTGCGATGGATGAATCAATAAAATGTCTGTGAAGAGTGACACACGAATAAGGAAACAATCACGAAGAAGAAGGAGGAGGAGAAGAAGAAGCGGAACAATAACAGAACTATTGCAGAAAATAATGATGGTGAAGGGAGAAGAACCGAATTGGCATAATGTGTGTTGGCGAGCGGAGATGGCACACGAGCTCCTCTGTTTAACAACTTCAGTGTCACCCCTAACAGGAGCGTGCCATGCACTAGATGGAAAGTTCCCAACTGCAACCCACGCAACACCTCAAGGGAAATGTTTAGTGTTAATATTGTAATAAAAACAGGTTTTTTTTTTTCTCAGATGAAAGGGATCTAAGGCAACACGACCAGCTCTGGATCGTATGGGCAGCAGAACGAAGTGTCACTGAGCGAACTGACAGACAGGCTGAAGCAAACGTGCCGAACGCAGCGACATCTCCCTCGAGGACACAGCGCCGGCGGCATCACTGCAGCGGAGGCAGGAACTCCCTCTGCGATGCTGCGCCGGACCAGGAGCTGCGTTCTTCAGCCCGACACACGGCGGAAACGGCTCACGCGCCGCTGAGACTCTGCCGCCCGCTGCGAGAAATAATGGGTGCAGCCCGTTGCATTCTGGGTCTGCGCGTTCTTGAACCTCGAAGGCACCGTGACACATGTATTGTTGTGGTTTGCGTTCCTTTAATTTCAGGATATTTATTTGTTACTGTAAGCCGAACGTGAAACGTTACGAAATGCCGAGAGATGCGTCGTTTTGATTTTCGGAAACTCTTTGTCCACTGAGGTGGAGTTTGCTGCGAGCGGTGAGGAGAGCAGAGTAATGTCTGCAGGTGCTGAGTCCTGCTGTTCGTTCCCAGGCAGTTTCAGCTCAACCCCCGTGAAGAGCAACCACATGTGTGGGAGTTTAATGCGCTTTTCCTATGTCTCCATTTGGAACAACAACAACCGCAGGTGTGAGAGGAATTTAAAAGGTTGCCAGTCCACACGTTTAGGGCTGACATATCAAGGACTAATTGTCGTGAACGATACGAGCTTGGATGCTTTAAAGAACATCTCTTCCTCCTGGATTCAAAATGTCAGCCCTGATATCGATTTCTTTCCCAAACCTGAACCGACGCAGAACAAAAACGAAAGCGACTTGAAGATTGTACAAATCAATCAGGAGAGGACTGGACGTCACAGAGCCAACCAGCAGACCTTGATTTTCTGCCCTGAAGCCAGCTATAGAAAGACCGACAGACGTGACATCACCGAGCTGACTGAATTTAAATATGATGATCAAGAAACCGTTCCTTTCCCCGGATTTTGTCCCAGAAAAGCCAAGTTTAACCAGGGCTTAACTTACCCGTCGCTCTGCTTCACGGCCAGGCTGTTAATTGTTATGGTGTCAGCAGGTTTAACACGCTGCATATGCCCAAGTGGTCACACTCCCTAAAATGCAATAAAAAAAATCACACATCTCAGTGCTGTTGTGCCATAAATACAACTGGCTGGAAGATTTACAGCCCCGTTTTTTGAAAATAACCTGTCGGCAGCAAAGCGATTCGGAAAGGTGCACATCAATCACATCCACGATTGAATTAAAATGCACAAATTAACGTGGCTGATAGTGGCTGTTACGGCAGAGACGACCTGGGCCGCGTGACCGATTCCATCGCCCTGCATCCATGACCGAGAAAATCAAAATCAATACAGGCCCCTCGCGGAGGAGATTGTGTTACCTGGTGCATGAACACCAGCCACCAGAAGGTGGAGACTCCATTTTCACAGACTGAAATGGAAAGGGGGGATTAAGTAATTATCCTTCCAAACCCAATCTGTGGCGCCGTTTTGAAATTAATCTATGCAAATAAGGGACAGAATCACATCATGAGCCCTTGTGTCTAAGAACATGCCAATCTTCTTGAAGCGAATGCTGTTGGACTGTATTCCATTTTTGTTTTTCAGCGCGTACCACAATGCTGAACAACCATCTGCAGGGGATGGGATGGCGGTAGCGGTTAAACCATCTGCACAGAAGAATGCAGCACATTAGATAAACACCATGTTGTCTTGGTCTGGTTGTTGCAGGAGATCAATTGATATTGATCCAGTACAAACACTGCAGTCTCTATTTACCTTCTACAGACTGTGGATAGAATGTCTGCTTGAACAGTCCTGATCTGCTTCGACGGTCCTGGGCAGAGGCCTCCTTACACCAGCGTGGTGTTTCTTCCGTCTTCCGCTGTTCCGCCCTTACTGCTGTCATCTTCCCTTCTTCTCTTGCTCATCTTTGCCCTCTTTCATATTAAGAAAGTGCACTATGCGGATACAGATGAAATGCTTGACTGAAGCCCACTGTTGTTTTAAAACAGTTTTATTGTTAAACTAAATTGCCGTGGCACGTAGAAACGCTTGGAAAATTTAGGGTTCACACTTTGAACGGATTCTGCCCTCGTAACGGTGATAACGGCTCCCAAGTATCCGGTAAGTTTCCTTAACCTGATTAATAAGTAATGACAATAAAGTTGAGGAGAGGAGGCCACGCGACGGCGCTGGGGTGTTTTTCTAAGCCGTCAAACGTGGAAAACAGCCCGGTGGGGTTTTTCAGCGGTTGGGTTTGCAACAGAGGGCGGCGGACGTTCACGCGGCAGAAAAGCGCCTGCCGTTTTCGCCACTATTTATTCTGCTAAACTGCGTGCGTCAAACTTTTCTGCTGGTTCCGAGTTCCTCACATCATTTGTCCATTATCCTGCATTAACCACAGGTTCCGTGGACACATTATTACCCGTTTACTTATGATCCGCTACTGATTTAAATGCAAATTTGCGTGCGCTGAGGCCGTCTTCCAACTTATTAACTACATGGATGGGTTTGATGAACCCCTGCAGCCGGAGAAATAAATTGTGAAGTGAGGCCACTGGAGTGATGTAATTAAGTAAATTAATTAGTCCTTCAATTTCTTTCTTCAACCTTTAGTGATCACATTCATATTCATTCCACAAGGGTGTGTGGGGACCACTTTAATTTTTTTATCATTTTTTTTAACTTTGACTGTGAATTGAGTTGTGATTCTGCAAACAGCGGTAAACACTGTCACAGCGTGTCACACACACACACACACACACACAACTGTGTTAGGTGGACAGTGACAGGAATGAACAAAGAAGACAAGGGACAAATAACGGCGATGCACGGTGAGGGACCGAGGACCACGACCGCAGCACGATCTACAGCAATGCGGGAACGCGGCCGGACCTTCTTCACAAGGGCAGAGACGACGGAACGCACACAACACTAAAGACAAGTTCGTTCCTTCTCTCGCTGATCAAGAAAAACAATAAACTGCTCACTTTTCCAGTTACTCACAATAATCCATTTTAATGGTTTGGCCAAATCAGCTCCCATCTGATATCAGGAGCACAACCATCTCAGCTCCCTTCTGTCCAGCACTGTGAGCCTGAGCAGGATATATTAAAAAAAGCTGCTCGGTTTTGCTCATATGATGCTTTTTTATTAATTTACTTTTTTGTTTATCATTTCAAAACCTGCCCCGTATTATTATTATTATTATTGTTGTTGTTGTTGTTGTTGTTGTTGCCGTCGTCGTCGTCACACGACATTTCGCTTGCGGATATATCATCGTGTCTTTTGTGCTGTTACACTGCTATTTTGTTTGTGTTCTTTTTGTCTGCTGTTTGCATGCATGTGTGACGGATATTGACTGGTGAAAAACTCTGCACAGAAGCACTAATAAAACCTTGTGTAGCTTCATTGTGCCTCATGATTGCCTCTAGTGAACCAATAAGTGTGTGAAGATGGAGAGGAAAGGCGGCACGAGCAAGCAGCCCGGTGGAGCTTCTCCTCACAGCCCTGGGGGGGCAGCCGGCTTCGTCCCGCAAGGGTGTTTGTCAGTGTCAGTGTCAGTGTCAGTGTGAAGAGGCACTTGGCCCTCATGCCGATGACAGCGGATCAATACAGTCTGGTGGCTGTGTCACGCCGAGAAACTGCTCTCTTCTGTGAGGAAACACGTCACACACAAGCCAGCCTGGTTCTTCTCCCCGCAAGTGTGGCGGGTGGCAGTTTCAGCAATGCCAAGACACAAGTGACACAAGTGACACAAGTGACACAACTGCTGTGCCGCAAGTGACGCGATCCAAGCAGGGCAGAACCCTTTGAGCGCTCAGGTCTTGTCATGTCTCTGTGGTGTCAGACACACTGAGAGGAGAGAAAGGTTCAGTTCGAGTCCCTGCATCTTACACGACACGAGTTGCTTAACCCGACTGCCGCGCGTTTGGGGTTCTTCCCCACAGGAGGCGGTGACTATGAAGCTCTGCCACTTAGAGGTTTGCTTTCAGTTACGACGAAGTGCTATCCAATATAAAAGTGAATTAAGCACGAAAATGCGTGGAGAAATATGTAGAATGTACAGTAAGTGTCACATCTGACAGGGAATTGTCAAACACACCTTTCATCCTTTTCAAACACACTGAATAGGCAGCTTCCGACGGCCTGAAAAGGGTTCATGTTATACCAGCCATTAGCGTCTCGTTCTGTTTGTCTCGCGTCTCGCTCATCACCAAACATCATTTATGTAATATGTATTTTGGATTCCGCTTCATTAGCACACATAAAGAATGTGCTAGAAAGCAGTCAGATCCTCGCCAATGTTACAGCAGGTTTGGTTAAAAAAGTGCATTTCATCATCATTTTACAGCGGATTTCAAAAAAGAAAACCAGAGTTCTCATAAAAGCAAAAAAGAGCAAAATTAAACAAATTGTTTATCTGCACTGTTAAGGGCTTATCTGGAGAGTGAAAATTTGAATGAAAATCAGATGTTAAACACAAGAAAACTAAGCATATACTGGTATGGCATCACAGAGATAAAACCATTGAAAAACAGCCTCTTAAAGCTTCTTTCGGAAAATAAAAATGCCACCTAACTGGAAAACATTTGAAATAACAGCAGACATTTCTTTTTTGAAATGGAAATTACTGCCGATTTTGCAGAACTCTGTTGAAAAAACCGTGTTATTTAAAACCCAGTGTCTACATCTACAACCCACTGGTACTCACGTTAGAATCATAAATGTGGACATTTTTAAAATTATTTTCTATTTCGCATTCATGGCTTTTGGTTTCCTGACATTCTGCCTGTAGTGAAGATTTTTATTTGGAAAGGTCACTGTTTTTCAATATGTTCACATTAATACATTAACGTCTGCATTTCAGCAATTATTCACTTACACTAATATGTATTTTCATCACGACACTTTTGGCAACAAGACTGATAAAGACACACGATGATGGTCCTCCCACACACACACACACACACACACACACACACACACACACACACGGTCTAAAAGCACCTGTCTGTGTTCACTCACCATTCTTCGCACAAACTTATATTGGTTTTATTATCCTGTTATTGTCATGTGATCCATTGTGGTCTCTTGCTCCTCCCACTTGAGTGACATCATTCCACACACAGTTTTCCCCACCTCAACCACAATAGGATAGAACAAGCAGAGGCAACAAGCGACAACCTTTCTACGTTACAGAACTGCAACGTGACCAGTTAACATCCAGGGAAAGACCTTTTGTCTAAATCCTCAAGCACAATATCACAGCAGAACTGCTTCAGCATAAAATTTCCGCTGCGCAAAGGGGAACAAGTGTGACTCTGCAGGCCGTGTAAGAGGATTGTTCCAGAACACTCAGCGCAGACAGCGAAGGGAGCTGCACTCCAACAGCCAGCATCACTTTCATGGCGGCTTATGGCTACCAGTGGGGTGGGAGGGGACTTCCGGTTCTGGAACTTTTTTCCCTGAGCTCCAAAACCAGATGGATATTCATGACTTTCCCTCGCACGTTCTGAGGGGAATTCAATTTGCCCATTTCGAGGAGAAAACATATGCAGCTGTCGCAGGCTGTATATTAAAAACAGATTAGAATGTTGATCCAGGCACAGAACATGCTAATGACACTTTATTTCAATGCGCTCTTGTCTCATTTATATTTTTAATTATCAGCGCCATGAGCTATCAGAAGGAAATCATACTTGTAGAACAATTAAATTATCATTTTTGCACATTTTCAAAGTTGAATTCGAGCTACTGGGCACACAGGACACAGGACTGGCGGAGTCCCGTTTGAACGCACCATAAATACACTGTGAAACTGAGGGCCTCCTCTGTCTCCAGCTCACACTCACAGATGAATAGTGACATATATATGATGTAAACAATGGATTAATAGTGAAGTACAGATAAAGAAGCCAGCTGATGGATCAGTCAGGATCCACACAACTAATTACACTTGAGAGACCAGCGCTGAGCAGCGCAATACAGAATCAATCTGCCCTAAAGGACTCAGAGGTATATAAAACAAATAAGGAAGCAAACAAAAAGTCAATATGAAGTTCAAGGTAGCATTACTTTTCTTAACTTTTATAGCCTATTTTGGAAGAATCAATAGACAACTTTTGATTAAAAAAAACAACACAACCATAAATTCATCCCCAGTTACTTCTTGGCATTTCTGTGTCCCGCTCGGGTTCGGTTAGACTCCTCCCACTTTTCCACAAGCAAAGGGCTGATTGGGCAGAGAGCTGCGATTGGCGTGCAGCGCCGCCCTCTGGCCTGCCGACCCCTGCTGCCCCCTGTGCAGGGTAAACTCTCCCACAGTCAAAAGCACCAGGTGCCCATGAAATCAAAGCCAGAGGATGAATTTTTAATAATGAATACATTTAATTATTACTTTAATTAACTGGCTCCCGCCACCTGGGCTGCTCGGGTGTGGGTTCGAATCCGGCTCAGTCTGTATAGAGTTTGCGTGTTCTCCCCATGTCTGCGTGGGTTTCCTCCCACAGTCCAAAGCTAGATGTTTTAAGTTACCTGGCCTATGACTGCATACGTGAGCGGCCACCCTGCAAACTTTGAGCCCACCCAGGGGTTGTTAGACAGCCTTCCAGAACGGTGCCGGACCCCTCTCAGAATGGATAATAACTTAATAGTTGCCATTTAATGTAAGTAAAAGTTCAGTTATGCAACCTGTTTGTAATATTTTAGTTAAGTACAAATTATTTCCCCCCAAATCATACTGTCCAAGTGTGTGTGTGCGTGTGTGTGTGTGAGTGTGTGGGGGGCTCCCTGGTCTGACCCCCCCCCTCCCCCAGCAGGGCTCTGGCTCTGACTGGCTGCTCTGTGCACTTCAGCTGGCAAAGCCTTTGATACGGGAGGTTTGGCACTTAGTTTACACTGTGCTGCTCTTCACTCCTCACTGGCCGTTTAACTGGCTAATCCACTGGTCATTAAACCTGCACCGGACTCCCTCTCTCCTGGATGCCGTTCCCTGATTCTCCCTCTTTTCCAGCTCCTTCTTTCTTGCTCCATGCATCTCTTGCTTCTCCGTCCTTCTCAGCAGCCCTGCACTCTGCTGGCTCATCCTAAATCTAGAAACAACATCACTTGCAGTTTCACATTTCATTATGTGTGATCGTAATCCTGCTGAAGCCTCTTCTCTTACGTCAGTATTTGTGGTTCAGTCAAGAAATTCTGCCACTGGCCACTGTGGGATGCTGTGCCAGTGTTTTGCAGTCACAGCAGCGACACACTGTGGCCAGTCTAGAAACCTGCTGCTGCTCCTCCTCAGTGCCACTTGTAGCTGTTCCATCCAGGAGCATGAGGAGCACGTGGACGCCGCCCCTATCGGGTCCCTCTTCTCCCGCTTTCGGTACAGAATGCTGGCCCAAGTCGTGTTCCAAATGGCTCATCTGGTCGATGAATCAGGACATCAGACTTTTTTCTGATGTTGCTCCTTGGGGCAGAACGGAGCACCGACATCGGAAAAACACCACTCAGGTCAAAGTCAACAAAATCACCTCTGCTGAGGTTGTAAATATAAACCTAAATATGTTCAACAAGAGTTCATCTACCTGTACAGCTGAACTCCCCCCCACCCCCACCAACCATCCTGCCACCATAAAACTCTTTTTCTCTTACGTGACACTCAGGAATTCTAGAAGTCAGGACACCTTGGCACCATAAGCAATTCATGGCTATTCAGAGCATCGCTATTTTCACTTACTTATTCATGTCACTTATTGTTTGGCAACAGCAGCATACAGCATCTCAGTCCAGGGACAGATAACAGGACAAGAAACAGCCACAAAGAAACCGAGAGGATTAATTTCTTCAAGAGCTGCTAGAAAATACAAGCAAACGTGAGTTCAGAGAAGACTCTGCCCTCCTGATTCTGGCCCGCCTGTTTCAGGGTGGGGGGGGCACCATATTACCGCGTTTCTGGTCAGCTGAAGAGATAAGAGGCATCTTTGTGTGCTGAAATTTCTGGCAATAACTGCTCAGAAGATTAATTTGTCTCGGCTGTCATCCTTCTTTCTTAAGAAGCCGACAGGCGTTTGTCATTGAAGAAGAAATGAAGACTTGTTGGACAGACAGAGAACTGCAGCGTTTGAAAGGCCCACGATGACCTGAGAGCTCCTCCAACTCCACTTCCGGCTCTGCCACCTCTTGTGCCCTCGACTGCAGTCGAGTGCAGATGGCGCCCCCCCGTGTCCGCAGCAGAGCAAATCCCCGCAAAAGCGGCACTGAGGCAGATGAGAGGCGTGACAAGTGTGGAGCGCAGCGCCTCTGTCGGCAGCGGCCAAGCGGCTAGTTGTGGGCTGACAGCTTTGGCAGGAGGGAGCAGGCCGGGGGAGGGGGGACGGCCACCTCCCCGTGACGCCGCCTTCCTCGGTCACCTGTCTGCGGCGGCTCCAGCTGATCGGGAGGGCGGAGGACGGCGGCTGCTGCCCCGCAGCCCCCCGAACGAGGCCGCACCCAGGCGCTGACGGGTCACGAATCTTGCTGACAGTTTGTTAAGAACCAGGTGGCGTGTCCCTCCCGCGGCCTCAGACCTGCGCATCTCGATCGGGCTGGAGCGGCACCGTGCGGCCCTGACAACAACAGCCGCTGTTGAGCCAAGAACTTTTCAAAAACTTTCTCCTTGTTCCCCTGTAAATCAGTTTTTCTCAATTCTGTGGTCACCTGGAAGTCAGTGTGAAACAAGGGCAGAAATTCAAGGCTGGAACGTGTTAAAAAACCGCATCACAGCGCCGATCTGTTTGTTTGAGCGTCAGTTCAAACCCTACTCAGGGTGTGTGCAGTTTTGATGTTCTCACCACGCTTGCATGCGCAGAAGGAGGCAGCGGTAGAGCGCTTCTGTTCCTTACCACGAACACCATGAAGTCGTCACTATGACTTAAATTCAACTCAGCAGAACTTGGCGCCATTAAGACTCAGTCAGTCACTGTTACCGAGCACTTGTCCTTGTCAGGGATGTAGCTGCAGCCGGTGTGTCCCCTGGCATCAGGACGGGACACTAGGCCATTGCTGAGCATCCACACACTCGCTCTTAGGTTTGGACTGTGGGAGGAAACCGGCTGGGCAGGCGGAGCAGGATTTGAACCGACACCATCTGACAGCATTTGACAGCTACTGGCTGCACCACCATGCTGCCTGTTAATACAAATCAGAAAAATAAGCTTATCGAGGGAATCGGTTCTCTGATGGCTACTGGTTCTTCAGCAAAGCTGGAACTCCATTGAGGTCGCACTGCCTTGTGCCCCTTGCTGGAACAGTTCCTCACCATCATGACTGACGGAAGAACCTCATTTTCATTGGTGACAAATGGGTCTTTCCAAAAAACACTCGTTACATTTCATCCTTTATTAAGTTTGGCTTTTTGACAATGCTGTTGCTTCACAGTACCTCGAATAAAGGTACAACAGCAGCTCCCTTCCCAGTTCTTGAATGCTCTCAGACTTCAGGCCCAGTCCACTCCACTCCACTCCACTCCACTCGCAGTCACGTCACGCTGTCCCTCCGCATTGTAGGGGCACCGAAGCATCTCCCCACGTACCTTCATATGAACAAACACTGAAACTCACATAATGACTGAACTGGAAGATGAAAAAAATAATTCTGACAAGCGAAGCCTCATTAAAGGCAGGTCGGGCCAACCGGAAACGTTCATGCCTGGCACAGTTAATGAAGTATTGGCCTGGATTCTTCCTTTAAACCTACAACTTTTTCATCCGCTCTCCTTTTTACGCCCGTGTGAACAGGCACCGATAAATAACCAGCAAAAAAGTTCCCCCTTTTCACCCCAGCAGAAAAGTATTAAAAAAATAAGATGCGAGTGTGTTGAAAGGGAAAATATTGGTGAATTACAACGCACGTCGATTAACCTCCCCGCTAACCAAATAATTTTCTTGTGCCTTTAAAAGGAAACGAAAACAGAAGATCGCTGCTGATCTGAGAGAGATACGGCGCTGAGCGCCTCTGTGAAATGCTAATTCTGTCGACTTGAAAGAGGAGGCAGCGAAGCTCGCGTTGCCCCCAGTTAGGTGTGCTGCCAAAGGAGCGTTTAAAGGAATATTAACGAGAACGCCGGGCTCCCTGATGAAAGGGTCGAGTCGGAGCCCCATCTCCTCCCGGCGCTCCGCAAGAAGGCCTGAGCGCCCCGACCCGTCCCTCACGCTGCATCTCCCCACACTTGGCTCTCCTTGTTTGCTTTCCCCACATTTACGCGGCCACTTCTGGCAGAGGGAAGATTCTAGAGGAGTCGCGTAGGTCCTACGGCGGAGCTAACGCTCGGGGGCTGAGCTGCTGTCGGAGGAGCCGATCCGATCGCTTTGTGCACAAATGCAGTTTAAAACGAACCCCGGTGCGAACCCCTGTCAGGTCTGCTGACAGACTGGACTTGTGGCGAGATTCAACCCCCTCGACTCCAACTCTCTTTTCCTAGTTGCTTTGCTCGACGAATCATTCAAATGTATCTTTTCAAATGAATGAACAAATTGTAATTTGAATGTATTTTTTATCACTTTGAAGTTCCGTTTTCCCTTATAGGCGACTTATAATGAAGAAATCAGGTCCTGCTTTTAGGCGTGTTTGACAAGGATTCCTTTTGATGCATGTTTCTGGTTGGATTATTAAATTAAAATGGCCTTTTTTCCCCTGCTAGCCAGAATGCTAATGCATCTTTTGCCAGAGAGCATCAGTAGTGCGGACAATACACGTGTTGACTGGAACTTAATTGCCCCTTCACAGATTTGGCCTGCGCTCTTATCGATGACTGGAAGTGAGTGTGTTATTTTTAACCTTGGGCGGGCGGCGGGGGATTGGAAGAGGTGGAGTGGGGGGGGGGGGTTTATGGTCATCAGAGGAAACGAGAATATGATTGCTTTTCTTATAGCCAAGAACCGGATCAAATGAGGTGGAGTTTGGAAGGTCCCACAATTAAAAACTGGTGCCACGCAATCTGTGAAGCTTTGAAGTCGACCCACATTCCTGAGAGCATCACCCCCTTCTGGTGATATTATACTCCCGGCAGGTCCAGACCACACGTGTTGTTCAAATGTTCTGGGACACGTGGACTGGAGAAGAGCTCTGCGAGGCCATGACCAGGTCAGCAGGCTTAGACCATGGGGGGCCAGTCCTAGTAGGAACCTCGCAATTGGTTTCTGGGCAGAGTGGCTGTTATTTAACTGTTTTAAGGTGTTTATGGAAAAAATTTCACAGTTCAGTTCAAGAACCTGTTTACTGAGCACTTTTATATGTTTTCAGTCGTGCTAAAAAACATTTGCATTACAAAATCATACTGTAGTTTTTGGATGTTAGAAAAAAAAGCATATTTATTTGTTTTTTTCGAATATGTTTCCGTTGTCTGCTCATTTGTGGAATTTAAACTGCAGAGATCAGTAATGAATTTGTGCACATTCATTATAATGAATTGCAATTAAGAAACCTGTATTTTTGCTTTTTACAGGAAAAAATAGATGCATTTATTCATCATTTCACCATTATAGGTGTGAATACAAAAACACAAATTACTGCAATTAGTCTGTGACTTTCATCATGTCATTTGTCTAAAAAGTTACTCAGCCAAGACTAACCGATTAAAAAACAGCAGGCAGTGCAGCGCTAGTGCGCATGTCCCGGGGTCCCTCACCCGAGGCCAAACCCGGAGCCGCACCTCCTGTTCACGCACGGACTCAAGCAGAACCAGCAACAAAAACAGCCACTCAGCTGACCCAGAAGAACACTAGAACTTACACACTTGTCCTCCAGAGTGCGGCTGGGCACAGAAGGTGGCGATGGCCTGACCTCACCTGTCATCCACTTTCCGTGTGCAGAACAGCCACAAAATGTTCTGTTGCTGATGAGACTTTATGTTTCCCCTGGGACTGGGGGGAGGGGGGGGGTCCACGGGCCACAGCCTCTGAAGTGCCGCCACACACCCCACGTTCAAATGGACCGAGAAGAACGGCCAACGCAGGAGGCTGTGGTGCCTCTCGGAGGGAGCGTGTGGTGGGCTCAGGCCATTAATCCGCTCAGCGTGCCCTGGCGGAAATTTAGCCGGCAGCCCGGGCTGTTCGGACCGACGTGAGCAGCCTCTGCAGGAATAATTAAAAGGCCGGACGCAGGACGTGCCGACTGCTTGGTACAGAGGCGTTCCGGAGTGAACCGGGAATTGCTGCTCTCTCTGCCTGATGGCACAGCTTGCTCGAAACCATTTACCCCGACACAGCCGCTGATGGCCAAGGGGGCGGGAAGCGATGAAACAGCATGGCCTACAGCTGCGGGAGGTGCTGCGGTCCTGGCCTCTTACCATCGTCAGCAAAATGTGAAAGACGGACTGTTACTGCCTCTCGTCCAGCTCTGAGCCCCCCCAGCTGCTGTCGATCACACGGCGGCGCAGGATCCTGCGTGTGGCTTCCCCTAGGGTTTCCCTAGACCTACTCCATATCCCCCCGCCACACAAACCTACTATCCCTTCACCAGGTTCCGTTTGGCCCGTCACCGTCTCAGAAGACTGATCTCGACCACTCAGTCTGGTTCTCGCTGTAAAATAGACCTTACAGAAACGTCCATTTTCCTGGCGTTGGGGTCAAATCACTTTTGTAAGGGGAAATGAATGTGCACAGACACTGAAACTGGCAAGAACAATTGCGGTTAAGCAAGTGCAAATGCAGGTCATGTGTGAGGAATTATTTCTTTTCAACACTGACGCGAAGAGGCTGGAGAAACACACTCCCTGCGTGCGAGCGTCCAACAGTCCAGGGTCCCGGACCGTCGTGTGCGCGAGGCTAATTGCGCGGATGAAATACACAGCTGAACGTCAGCGCACACCGACACACCGTGACGTCACCAAGAACCCAGAATGCAGGCCCAGCAAGTAGAAATAATTATCAGTAATTATACTCATTAACCCCCAACCCTTTACAAAGACTCAAATTACACTTGACAAATTAAAGTCTTACACAACATCGGCGAACTACAGAAGCTCCAGGCAATTACAGTTCAGTTGCAAAACTCAAACTGCTTTATTAACATTACTCACAAAATATATACATGCTTCGTGCTTATTCTCAGGGTACATACCAACAAGTGTGAATTCTGTATATGATTCTGTATGTAAGAAGTATATTTACCTCACAGCGCACCACCCAAATGTGCGTTCATCAGCTGCGATTTTTACAAAACGCTTCTTCTCCCGACATTTTTTCCAGTCACATGTGAAGGCTATTCCATTAATTTCAATCAGATCTTGTTGGACTGTTTCAGTGACACCAATGAAATTCAGGATTAATATGTCGCCTTTTTGCCGAGCTGCAGGACAGCCGTTCATCTTATCAGTATGCAGGGCTGTCCTCCCGTTCCTCGCGACGCGCAAAGAGGCCTCGTCGCCCCGCCGAGCGCCCCCCCCGCCGGGTCAACGGCCGCTGGACGCAGGGGGTATAGTTTTTACAAATTGTAGCCCAAGTCTTGCACAGCATAACCAACAAGCGCCTAATGTTCCTGATGGTTCATCACCCTAAAAGCTGTAACTGAAGTGTTGCTGTTACCTCATCTGTTACCAGCTGCTTGGTCAAATATTGGATTTAAATGAAGCACTGAAGTAAAACGCTACCGAATCTCTTGACCGTCTTGCTCTCTTATATCATTCAGTGTAGTAAAGTACACAGGCTTTGTGCAGCCGTGTCATCAAGGCCTGGGGCAGTTTTGCATGTATTCTTTTCCTCTGGATATTTTGACAAAGTGCCACGTACAGCTAACCGAGCACGGCAAACTCCGGAAAAAGTCTGTTTAAAACGAACTCGGGTTAGACTACGGCGTGTCGTGAAATGTGTTTACACTGCAGTCACAATCCAGCGAGCCTGAGTGCACTGCCTGGAGCGCAAATGCGCTGTTAAATCAGTCAAACCAGACCTAAACAATAGTTTACTGATTGAGAAGGTCCAACTCCTGTCAGCCACCGCTGTAAGAAACTTCAGACAAAGGAAAACAAAACATACTTGAAAAAAATTGCATAAAAGAAAAATACTGACTAATTAATTTTATGGAAGTAAAACACACTCATTGTTTCCATGTGCCATTGAAAATATTCAAATGAATAAATGCATTAATAAATAGCACAAAATCCCACCAGAAGTTGGTGCAAATCCCGGAACAGGAGTTTAAAAAGAGAACATAAAAACTCTAAATGGACAATTACATACCCCCCCATGAAGAAGTTTCATTAAAAATCTACATGGAACTGTTTTTCCACCCTCTTCTTCACGAGAGACCTGCACATATCTCTGGCAGACGGACAAGTCGCAGCGGCAGCTCTTACGCACGCAGCCCCTTGATCCTGCGCTGATTTACTGCGGGACTTGAGTCTGATCCAGGCCGCTGACCCCCCGTGGACTTGCGGCCTGATTTGCCTACTCCACATTTACCTGTGTGACTCAGCCTGGGTGCCCGATGCTGAGGTCAGTGGCGAAACTCGTCTGTATTCGTGGAGTAGCTCATCGGTGAGATTCCTGCATGGAACACTTTAAGATCACGCAAACACACACAGATGCACACGCACACACACATGCACGCACAAAGCAATTAATTAAAATCACTGTATGAATGTATTAATTTGTTCAGCAAAGAATTCAATTTAAGTTAAAGTGACTAATTTATTCCTGAAAGAAGAGGAACAGAAATCGAGATCTAAGCAATCTAAGATCTCAGATTAAAGTCTCCAGGTGCAAACTTCCATCTTAAATGTTAATTGATTTGAAGATCAAACATTTCCAATATCACTTTAATCCAGACATGACTGTTACTGTGGGTTATTTGCAGGTGCTCAGAATGTACATTCAGAACTTCTTCCATAACCTTGTTGTGGGAGAGAAAGACCATTCAAAGACCACTGCATGGATATTTGAAGAGCAGCGTCTATCATTTGATCTCAAGGACCTCCTGTGTCCACACCCTGACGTCATGTTCCAGCCTGGCGCAACACGAGCTTCTGCAGATAATGAGTTCTCCTGTTGACCCAAGGCAGGAGACAGTTTGGTCAAATATAGCGATGTTGTCCATGGCCCAAGAGAAGCGCTGCCCTAAGATGTCAGGAGCCGCGTGAACCTGGCGGCAGCGGGCGAGAGGCGTCCTGGCTGCCCGGTTGAGAGACCCCCAGCCGTGACTCCACCAGGTGCCCCCTGTCAATAATGATCTCATTACGGCCGCAGAAGCCGACATCTCCACAGACGGGGTTTCCGTGGCTCGGGCCTCACCAGGCTGGACCAAGGTTCTCCTTTGTGAGTCGCTGGCTCAGCAGAGGCTACGCAATTTTTTAAAAACTTCATACAAAACCCATGACGCTCAGTTCACATGCTGGTCTCTTTTTGCCTTCGTGAAATTTAATATCAGGTATCATTCTTAGCAGTCAGTAGCTGCGTGACAATAAATATCGAAATATACTTTAGCAATAAAAAAAAATCACATAACCATAATTCTTAAATTTAATTAATTCTTCAATTTACCGCCACTTGTTTTTAAGCCACTTTTGGACAAAATACAAATGCATTGGTATGAACCAGTTGTCCTCTGTAAAATGTAAAATAAACAGCTAGATGACATTTTTAATAAGTTATAGGTTGTTACAAAAGAAAATTAATTTGTTGCTTCCAAAAAGAAAAATAAAATTATCCGTGGCAAACCAGCTGCATTATTTTTAAATTCTCGTCACCAAATCGCTTGCGAAGAAACCGTCAGGAACGCATGTCAGATTAAAAGGTCATAATAGCTCATTTGACTGCAGAACACAGTGTTTGGTTGTGAAAGGTACAGATTAAATTCTTTAATGTCTCTAATGTGTTTTATTGAAGTATCACCGAGAATTAAACCGTCACCGATTACAATTCTCTTCATATAATATGGTTTCAACTGTTTTTGGGTAAACCGTTAATCCAACTTTAATCGGTCGGATTGTTTGCCCGTTGCTGTGATTTTGGTACGTAGATGAAATGGCGCACAGAGCCACATGGCTGCAGCCGGCGCCCAAACCTCACCTCATCTTTTGCCATTACGAGATGCGGACTATCTGGTGTCCCATCCAGGGTGGAGTCTGCTAACCCAGCGCCCAGGACCCCCATGGGCCTGACTGGAACACGTAGTGCACAGTAATGGATGGATGGATGGACAAGTAGAAAATAATCTCCATAAAAGCTGGCACAGGAAGCAAAAATGAGCTCAGCTAATAGAAACTGTGGATCCCAGCATGGATCCTGAAAACGTGGAAAGTCGCAAAGTCGCAAAGATCTGCAATGTCCTGACAAGCCACCAAGAAGGTGAGCTTTGCAGAGCGCCTTCCGTCTCTGCCTCTTCAGCACACGGTCCGACTGCCCCGCTGACACCCCCTTCCTCGCTTTCCCTCCCTTTGTGTGCCTTCTGGGAGGTCTAATTATAAAAGGGTCGGGGATTGAAGAAGAAAAAACTGACTTGAAAGTTTAAGGTGTTATGAAGCACAGAGTCATGCGGATCCCACATGGTAATTAGACAGCGTGGAGAACATGGATTTCTGAATATCAGATTAAACACTGGGGACCGACCTGGCCCAGATTTTACGCTACATTGAACTTTTAACAAATTAGAGAAGAGTTGTCCACAGACAGCCTAATTGTAAGGAGCATATGGAACATTAGCTCATAATCGAGACTTAATAATACACTTCCCATCCTGCACCCACACAAACAATCCGCTTTGAGAGCGCGAAGTGACAAGCGTACAAGCACAGATCATAGCACAACTGTCCCAAACACACTCCTGACTCCTCAGCACGTTTGGTCAATATCATAAGCGAATTTCCCTGGGAAACACCATAACGCTGGTAGAAGTCGCAGGAGGAGAAGATTTGTGGACTGAACACCTTCGCTGGAAGGCCGGGGTGGGACGGGAGCCTCTCTGTTTGCACTCACGCTGGAAGTTAATGACCACATTATCGCTGCTCCAAGTGAAAAAACGCACCGTTCAAACTTTACCACCTTCCCACATCAACGGCACATAGGTGACTGGTACGCTGCACTATTGTGTCGCTCAGCAGAGGTCTTTTCCAACGACACATTTGAACATATCTCTTTTTTGACAGCATGAAACATATGTAGTTTAGTGGCTTACTTTCCTGCCGGGGGCTTCGTGGAGAACTTCTTTCGTCCTCTAATGACATGATAGTTGGCGTTAGAGCAGCAGGTCGAGATCGAAGGTCCAGGAAAGGATGGAGCTGCGGCACACCGGCACCACCACAGGCTCCGCCTCCCGAGCGACGCGTTGCTCGTGCACCCTGCACGAAGGTGTCGGACGTTACAACAAATACCTGCATCTCCCTGCCAAAGAGACGCGCCTTGCAAGCAGCGGTCGAGCTTCCCCTGACCTGAGGGACTGCGACTTGCTCCCGTGCCGCCACGTGGCTCAGGTGCTGCGGTACGCGCCCTTGTGGGGAGGCAGGATTCCGGGTGTATTGATTAAACAGCGCATGCAAAGCCTATTATCTGGTACAATTAGAAGCATCATGATTTCTTGTGGAGTAAATTACATTTCTAATTTGTGTGTAATTTAAACTGCTGCCTCAGAATTACTCTCTGCTAAATGTGGTGCTTATTGAATAAGGAGAACTTGTTCATTTGTTATTATGTTGGGCAGCCACATGGCTGGTCCCGTCCTGGGCGCTCCTGTGCTTTCGCTCCCCAGCGTCGTATTTACGGAAGCAACTAACCTGAGCACAGAGGTGCGGGTGGGTGTGCAGGCCTTGGGACAGCTGTTGGCAGAATGTTTTAAAAGCATCATGGGTTAAAAAAGCCTCCAGAGACAGGCATTCTGCACGGTTTGGTTCTGTTTTATTTAACACATTACCGTGTCTGTGCAGGGAGCTGTAAACAACCTGGGAAAGTTTTGCAGAGGATCTTATCCTGCTCAGGGTGGTGGGGGGGCCAGAGCCTGTCCCAGAATCACTAAGCACACACGCACACACACACACACACACACACACACACACACACACACACGTCTGGACAAATGCGCACACTAAGAGCAATTTCTCAAACCCTTAAACACGTGTCTATGGGCTGTGGGAAGAAGCCTGAGCACCCAGAGGAAACCCAGAAACAGGGAGAACATGCAAACCCCACGCAGACTGAGCTGGATTCAAATCCATACTGCACCCCGTGCCACTTACCATATGTTAAATAATTAAAAAAGAAATTTGAAATAATAAAAAAATTACATCTGTTACCTATAAAACAGATTTTTTTCTTTTTTATTTGCTATTATTAAATCTGTTTTATCTTATTTTGCTCATGCACAGTCTTGAAGCTCCTTTTTTGCAATATACTGGATTAATGATGTGTTACAGCTGTTTCAGGAGGTCCCTTTCTTGTCCGGGCCGCTGCTCGAGGTGTGAAGGACTGATTCACGTGATACAAAGGTAAACTGCTGGGTCTTCTTATCCAAAAGCCGCGCAGTTTTTTCTTTCAGTGTTTTCTTCGGGGAAGCTGTGTTTACACCACGCTGCACCGAGGGTGAAGCTCTGTAGATACAGCACAGCTCTGAGGCGTCTCTTCACATTTGAACTGGAAACCTGTGAGTGAGAGATGTCCTTCAATGCATCGCCTGCCGGTGTTTCTCCAGGGGCAGCAGCAATGGCACAAAACATATAAACAAGTTTCAACTGGCTTTAATATGACTGCAGCTCTGAAAAAGGGTCTTGGTTTGAGGTGTTACATTTAATGACCTTTTTAACGTGTTTAGCCTCCGTTTAGACAGTGACATACGTGATGAAAAAGCTGCAGCGGTTTGACATTTCAGTGGCCCAAACGGTCACCTGACCAGCTGTACAGCGAAGGACTGAACCCACCCTGAGCCAAGCGACGGCAAGCAACCTCAGCGGCCACTTAGGAGCATTTCTGCCAACTTGGTGTAAAGTGGAGCCTTCAGAGGGAAAAGCAGCTCCTTCCCTGGTGACGTCTGTGTTACTGGGAGGGAAAAACACTTTCAGTGCCAAACAGTAGCTCCTTCTTGAGCAAAGAGCTGCAGCTGAGAGAGAGAGAGCAAGAGATGAGATCACTCTCTTCCGGCCTGAAATTGGAGCATTTATGTTTCTGTGGTCCGTGAAAGGTCACGAGGCCTGAGGATGGAATTCTGTTCAATCCCAGCGTATTGGAACTCTCCCCTGCATACCAATAGACTCCGCTGAAGAATAATGCTCTTCTTCTTCAAAAACACCTTTATTTTCTCTTTTTTCTCCTGGAGGATGTACAGCTGCTGCCACTGGGTGAACTGAGAGCAGGTGATGGCAACATCATCTTGCAGGTTCGCTATGGTTTGAGGATGGGGGGGTATGGAGTGGAACCAGAAGGGCCAAAAGTTCTGGGTGTGCTGAGCTTCACTGATCTCTGGCAAAGAGAGAAGCAGGTGGGATGAGTAAGAAACTGCTGGAAAATGTGCCAGCAGTGACCTGGTCATGGGTCGCAGCAGCAGCGGGGATCCACAGGGCAGGAGGTGCAGCGCAAACCCTAGAGGCACGGGGAAAACATCCGGGAGAAAAAAATCACCTGCCAGTAGACCTGACATTTCTTTCTCCCGCAATAACAGATTGTAAAAGGGATTGTAATTATAACTATAATTATGACTAAAGATCTGGACTAAGGCCAAAGAAACACCCTCCTCTGGCTGTCTTGCATCTTCATTTGCCAAACCTCCTGAGACAGGAGGAGCGCAGGGCTGGGACAGCAACAGCACAGAGCTGCGATCGACCACCGGGGCACTTTTCTCGGCCTGTCCGAGTCCCACCTCCCGCTTGCTCTCCCTCACACACGCACACACACACACATGTACACACGTGCACACATGCACACACGCACACACACACACACACACACACACACACGCACGCACACACACATACACGCACACACACACATTCTCTCACCAACGGTCCCTCACGCGTGCGCACACACACACACACACACACGCACACACGCACACATGCAGACACCTGCACGCACACGCACACACACGCACAAACACACACACACATTACCTCACACACACACAGAGCACTAGGGCAGCTCTGTGAGAACATTTCCATAGTCCACACACTGGGCCCTTGCTGATTAATGGTAATTCTGTGCAGCGACGGGAACCTCAGACAGGTCATTTGTTATTTCAACACATATTTCTTGCGTGGGGGGAGTATTATTATCAAAACTTTGCAGAGAGGTGTGTGCTGTTAATCAATAGTTCACACAACCTTCGTGCCACACTGTCTGCCACCCAGCCCCCTCCATCTGCTCGACCAACACCCAGACCATAGCCAGCAAGGACTGGAGACAAACTGTGGGCTCAGCTTGACTTCCACAATGTGATGTCTTCTGTACAGGCACTGGATCAGTAGGACAAGATAAGAAACCAGAGTAATTTCCACAGAACCGCATGTGAAAAATGTGAAAAAACAAACAACAGCAGCAACATCAACAATGGCAGCATGAAGAAGAAGAAGAAGAAGAAGAAGAAGAAGAAGAACAACAACAACAACAACAACAACATCAACAGCAGTAGCAAGAAGAAGAAGAAGAAGAAGCAGCACAACATCAGCATCAGTAGCAAGAAGAAGAAGAAGAAGAAGAAGAAGAAGAAGAAGAAGAAGAAGGACAACAACAGCAACAGCAGCAACAACCGCAAGGTGAATACAGTCGTTTTGCAGCTGACCTTTTCCTGAGAAACAGTGTCACAGGGAAAAACAGCTTTTTTCAGTTTTTGTGGTTCACCTTAAGGCCATTTTCAAAATGGGTAACATAGTGGCTCTGGAGTCTGACCTGTGAGGAGGAAGGTTGTAGGTTCAAGCTCTGCTAGCGGTGCTTCTGTTGTATCTTTGAAAAGGGCTCTGACCCTCAATTGCTTTAATACGTGCCCCTCTGTAGAAATAGGTGCATCTGTTCCATGGCTGACTGCCCATCTATCATAACCGTCAGCAATAACGGGAGCAAGAAAGTCGACCAAATTGCTGAGAATGAAACAAAGGGGTCCCAGCCGAATCTGCCTGTCCCACCTTCCCTCTCTCCGCCAGTCGGCTCTACGCCGAGGTTTTCCTCTACAAGACAGGAATGGCAGCATTAGTGAGGTAAAAGCCCACACTGCCTGCCAGCGTTCTCCCTCCTCTGTCTCCTTTCAAGGCACCTGGGTTGAGCACCTCAAGAGAGACTTGATTTGTTTCACACGTTTTAAGGCCGACAGAGACAGGCTGCTGTCCGTGGTGCTGAAGCTGCTCCCGGCAGAGATGATGCTGAACGGTAGCTTCCTGCACAGCCTCCCTCCATCCCATGGCTCTACCCTGACACACACGTAGTCCTTTATCCAAGAGGGCAGGTCAGAAGTTATGCACGGTGATGGTATATCTTTTAGGAACAACACGATGCAGCAGGAGTGTACTGCAGGGCACGTTTGGCCATGTTTGTTTGTTTGTTAGTCAAAGCTGCTGGGACACAGATCCAAACTGGTCTGGGTTACTGCTGCCATGTTTTGCTCCTGTTAGCCCACAGTCACAACTCTTTCCTTATGCACCAGCAAAGAGCAGCATTGTCTCTTCATCTCATACAGGCCTTGAATGTCTCTGCTCTCAACACGGAGCACAGGATGGGATCACTTTTACTGGCACAAAGTATAATAAATGAATAGGAGAGAATGAAAATAATCAGATCAGATGACCTCCCACATCCACTGATCCACTACAGCTGACAGTACTGGATGTGGGTCTGGCAAAGAGGCTTGTGCTCAGTCACAGTTATCATTATTGTTTTTATTACTAATACTGCTAATAATAATAATAATGATAATAATAACTTATATAACTTATATAACTTTATTTGACTTGTTTCTGGACATTTTAATTGGGAGTTTAGCTTAGGACACTGGTGCCATAACAATGTCTTAATTGCTGGTAATTGTCTTCAGATTGTCTCATGGGGAAGGAAGTGGCAGGAGGACCAGGACCTGCTGTTTACAGAACTCAGATTCAAATCCCATTTTCTGTTCTAGTAGCTTTTGAGCAAAGTGCTCAACCTAAACCTAAACAGGAAAAACTGCCTTGCTGTTAAACGGATAAATCACTGTCAATGTATCCCTTAATTTTACAAATTACTTTCAAAAAGTGTCAGTTGAATGATTATATGTAAATATAAGTGTTCCATGCTTTGAGGTGCATAACTCACATACATTCTATCCAGCAGGTCCATTCACACACACACACACACACACACACACACACACACACACACCATGTAGGACCACTGTACTCAGCCACACCTGGATATGCCAACAGACCCCTCACCAACTGCAGCACATGTGCTCAGCTATGACCAAGCCAAGAAACATCTAGGTGCCATGATGCCCTTTTTAAGCCTCTTTTGTTCATGGTAGGAGAACTTCTCTGGTAGCGAGAGCCAGAGAGGCAGAGACCTGCCCCGGCCCAGTTTCCCCCAGCAACCAAACCTGAATTCTGGAGTCTGTGTCCTCTTGTCCCATGAGTCCATTGTCACAGTAAGATTTACTGGTACCATTACAGCACCCCTGTCCTGTTGCTGTTAGTAAGAAATATCCACGAACTGGTAGACTTCACAGTAAAAAGAGTCACTGATTCATAATGAAAATTTCCATTCGCTTTCCTTGCCACTTATATCATTCAAAAAATAGTGCTGAAATGCCCAACAATGGATGGACAGTAACCTGATGCTAAGGCAACCTGTGCTTGAGAGCTCGCGTGGATTGTTTAGTGTGAGACCTCTAAATCTCCCCACAACCCAGAAAGCTCGGTACGCATGATCTGATCTGCGAGAGGGTCTCAGTGTTGGGATTGACCGGAGTGTCTTCTCCTAGAAAGGACTCTCCTTCACCTTGCCCAGACAGGGCCCCAGCTTAACATGCATTTTCCACATCCCATTGTCACATCCAGGTGTCAAACATTTATAGTGTTTTTTTTTTTTTGCTCCCCGGGTTTGGGTGCCGTCTGTTCCTCTAACACTAAATTGCTTTAGCCGATCGCCATGTCCCTGTTGCTAGGCAACTCCATCTTAAGATCCTCCCTACAGAGTTTTCAAGGCAATAAAACAATGTTCCAAGACAAACAGTGACTGAACACTCTGAGACAGGGCATAAAATAAATAAGAGAATGGGTAGCTCCGTGTCGGCACCTCCTTCTCCGTGTCTCTGAGTTTGGGAAAGAAGCAGGGAGTGATGGCTGCTGACTGTGAAGCCGCAGCAGCTCTTCAAGAATGCAGTTCACCTCTCAAGCAGTTTTTTTTCACCCAGGTAATGTCAGAATCATCAAGGACAAGTAAGGGCAGCTCTCCCTGACATACCTGTGTGATGATAAAGTGGAAAAAAGAGTTGAGAATAATTCTTCTGATACATCATTTCACCAGCCAGAACCACTGCCAGAATCCAAATGCCTCCTTTTGTGGTGTGATGATGCCATAAGTGCGTTTAAATGAGCCGTGTGGAATGTTCCAGTACCGTTCATGAAGTCTGAAGGTCAGAGTGACATGTCTCCAACCGCGATTCCTACAGTTTCCTACTATACATCACGTGCAGCTGCGGCACTCTTCTGGAGACCACATTCCAGCCACAGCGAGACAACACAGGGATCGGAGCAAAGCAGCATGGGAAAATCGGAATGCAGCGCCGCTGCCCTGCGTTAAACACAACACAAACAAATTAGCAGAAAATCGCATCCAAATACACAAAAGAATGACTGTAACTCCAGGCAACAGAAGTGATAGCAATAAATGGGGAGAAGAAACTTTTGTTTTATTTCATTGCTTGTTTTTCATCCCTCAGGAGTAGACGGGACTTCAAAGAGCCGCTGCTAATACGAGCAATAAATAACTCCCACCAGCTTGAGCCCGAACTTCCTCCCGCTCGCCGGCTGTGTGACTGACAGCGTCTCTTCGCTGACTGTTGAAGCACTTGCCTGGGCTCTCTGTCCGTGGCACATAATGAAGTGTCACACGGTGTAGGCAGCTCAGAAGAGACACGCCGCGGCATCCCGAGCTAAAGGAAGCAGCATTTCCACGGAGACGCCACAAAAGGAGGGTTCAGCCTCAGCACCTCGGCACCACGGGTCTTCATTCATGTAAATACACATATACTGTGTGTTTCTGTTTCATGTCACAACGATGCTGTGTTGGATCTTGTGCCATCCCTGTTTTCAGCTTGACATACAGATTTCTAGGATCAGCATGCAAATCCCTGCCTCTCTGTGTCCCAGAACGTCTCGGAGTGGCAAAGGAGCACTGACAGCGAGCATGATGAACGTTGCTGTGCCACATAGGGGCGTTTCAGGTCCAGGGAGTGACCAGGTGCTGCAAGCGTGGAGGATTGGCAGCTATTTCTATTCTCGTATTTATATTCCAAACGAGTGTATAGTAAGAACACCAGCAGCCACACGTGTGTGCGTGCGCACGCACACACACGCACACGCACACGCACACGCACACGCACACACATTTGGTGAACATAAACAGTAATGCCTACACAGAAACACACACTCAGGTCCCCTGTCTTGTCAGGTGGAGAACCCCCCCCCCCCCCCCCCCCCAAACCTCACCCCACCTGCGTAACCCAAACTGGCAGTCAAAGTCAGGGCGGGCAGCCACCGGCAGGCNCCCCCCCCCCCCCCGTCTGGCCTTTTATCTAATTATGAAACGAAATACGTCACCCCCCCAACACCCTCCCAACAAAAAAAACAAATCTACAAATTCTTAGATCATATTTAATAATTAATAAGCTGTTCTGATTTTCGGGTGAAAAACATATAAGGCTGCAAATGTGATTTTTTAAGTTTTGAAAATTGGGCTTAATAAGACCCAGTTTTGTTATGACTTTCCCCTTCCGTTACAAATATGTTAAAATAAGTCAAAACCACATGTGTTTTTTACCTCTGAGATACAGTGCGGTCAGTGAGAGGGAGGATGTGCAGGGTAACAGTGAGGGTGTGTAGAGATAAAGAAGGTGTGTTACTTTTTCTCACAGCAATATCTCCTGTGTCTCTCTGGATATATTTAGAATAAACTGTAATTGTTACTTGATTAGATGAAAAATTACATCTATTTACATGCAGGGGGAAAAGATCCATTTTCATATAATTTTCCATTTTCTCTGACTTCAGAGCATTTTGACTGATTGCAACAATATTTGTAGTCATTATTTATAATTTATTTATAATTATATAGTCTGCCCTAAAACACAGAACAGACCCTAAAATGACATGATTCATACTGGACTTCAGCGGTGTAATATTTAACAGTTCATAACCCTTAATCGTCGGGACAAAACTATTTCCTCTGAGAATTACAATAAATCAATTTAGTAAACTTTAGGTGTTTTGAATAAAACCCAAGCAGAAAAGTCAAACCAGAGTGACTGATTTTAATGTTATTAAGTGCAGGTTAAATGTAGACAGGAGAACAAATAAAGGTTTCTGTTCAGAAAAATTAATATTATTGTATTATTCGATTATATACTCAGTAATCCCATAATAAAGAAAAAACAAGGGCGAAAGCTAAGCCCAGAACCCAGATGGTTTCTTCTACATGCGCCACAGCATTCACGCTGCTTGTGCGTGCGTGGTGAAGAAACAGGGCAAATGTCTGAGGGTTAGAACCGGCCCCAGACGAGGCTCCCCGCCGGCCGGCTGGAGACCAGGCTCGAGGGTTCGCGTTTTTAAGCTTTTATTTATTTATATATGTATTTTACTCTCTGCAATTTGACCCGTACCTTTTACAGCACAAGAGTCTTCTTCCCGGCTTTGAAAAATAAATGGGATGATTATACGATTTCTTTGAACAGACTAATGGAAAAGTGATTATCCAAAGGATCAATTAAAGACTGAAGATTAAACCTTTTTCTTTCTCTCTCTTCTACTCAAAAAAGTCCGAATGTGAGCTTCTCCTTTCAGTCTCTCTCTCTCCCTCTCTCTATAAAGGCTCTACGCTGACCTTCACTGGGATGGTATGAATTTAGATAATTGGTGCTCTCCTGAAATTCAGTGTATAGACGAACATGTGGGTATAAATGCTGCATTCCTTCTGTTCAGGTCACTTTAGATGATGCCAACTTTTCCTTTTTCAGCCCTTCGCCCTCTTTTGTTATTACATTTCTGTAAACAATGTGCAGGTCGGGTGCTGAACAGAAATGTCCTTGGACTGGAAAATACAGATTAATAGAGTTTTAACCCATTTCTTCAGCGCGATGTGCTGAAAGCTGGATTATTTCTCTTGTTTACATTAATCACACAACATTAATGCAGCACATTCAGTGTTACAGTTAGTTGCTTCAGGGGGGTCGTGACCCCTCTATACTGTCACGAATCTACTTTACGGGTAAGAAGGAGAGAAATCACATTTAGTTTTTCCGTCCGTAATGTAAATTCAGGCTTTCGGCCACAGCGCAGATATATGTACACATGGGGAATAAAGAGAACGTGCAGATGTGGAGAGACTTCGGCAACTACGGCGGCACAAAAGGAAGCCCAGAGAAATGAAATCAACTGTGATAGAGCTTAATTAGCTGCAATCGACAGCAGTGTTAAAATTAACTCGTGCAACTGTAAAGTGACCCCTCGGCATATGGATATATCGCAGGTATTGTCTCAGCCAGCTGTCACACTGCAGGAGCCTGACAAAGGGGTCACTCTGTTTACATCGTCACTTCTGATTACAGTCCTGATTACTCTGACAGCATCCTGTGTTTCCAAGGTGAACATCAGAAGGTTGATGTTGCCAGGTAACACCATCTCCAGTTTGAGATGGCGCTGCGCAGCCGGCGCCGCACAGCTAAACCACACGTCACCACAGGTGCCATTCAAAGGCTAATTACCTCTCAGGTGCTCTTGGTCTGAAACTTGGCGCACGGCGTCAGTTTGAAAAGCCGTCCGTTTCCGAAAATCTAAAGAGTTGAGAAAAAAACACGCTCATCATCTGGAGCTTGTGGGCGGTACAGTCACGGACATGTCCTGAGACTGTGAAGAATCGAAATGTCTCTGTGCTGGAAGAGCATGGAGATGCCCACAGTAGCCAGATGAACACTACTCCACACGGGAGAGCTAATCTCCTGCCTTCTGATTTCTTTCACACTTATAAACTGTCCCTGTGTTTTACTAGTTTGTGCAACACTTGAGCTCATGCTGTTCCACCACTGCAGGTCATAATTGACACATTTGCTCTTGAACAGAGAGAACAAGGGCACTGCATCCTCGTCGTGTCTAGGATTTGAACCTGTAATACACTGGTTTCTGTGGTTTGCAGTCTACTTGTTGCCTCCTCTATCCCACACACAAATGCAACAACTTTTGTTGAAAGGAGCACAGCAGCAGAAGGCCACCTGTCGAAACTGGACAAATGAGTCATAACAAAAGGAATTCATAACACATCATTCTGTGTTTTTCGTTACCTTTGGGGCAGTCGTGTTGGTGAGAAAAGAAAATCATGACCCAACATATGTTCACACTGCCTTTCAAAGCAAGAGACTCCCAGGCTGAGTCATCAGGCCTCATCCAGCTTTTTCTGGGATGGAAACCCACACCCTTCCCTGCACACACGCACTGTGGCCCAAGGACCCGGAGCGCTTTCTAAGAACGTGATCGCAAACCCACACCGAGCTCATGTTCATACATACCTGATACCTGGAACAGATACGGTTCAGAAATGTGTTCTTTGTGCCACAGCACCCGGAGTAAAAGCCTGTCCGGTGGAAGAAGGGAAGGATCGGGGTGGCAGAAGAGCTGAGCAATGGCTCACACAAGGTTGGATGAAGGTTGGTGACGCAAGTGTCAGCTGCTCTTGCGCGACGTGTGGAAGCCATTTATTAGAATAAGAAACACATGCCATTCAGCTGGCAGGCCAGTGCGGCCAATTAGGGAGCAAGTGGCCTGAAGACTGCATCGGGAAAGAGGGACTTCCAGACGTGCCACTCGGCTGGCTGCGGACGTCCGCTCCTCTAGCTGACAGGTGCGGAGGGAGGGGTGATGGAAGGGGGACCGGTGGTCCGGTGGTGAGAGTGGTGCCGGTGGCATCGGGGACACGGTGTGGTTGTACCGGCTTACTGGGTGTTCCAGAACATGCCGTGCACGCATTAATCCACTGTACATTTTGCCAATAAATCCCAGTTTGCAGTGGCTTAATGATGACCCCTCCTGTCTCCCTGTTGCCCACTTCACAGACACGTGCTGCATTCCGCAGGACTCACAGATTCCGCATAGGAGTGCTGTACAAATGAATAAATAATTTCTAAATAGAATATATAAACTCTGCTATTACTATAAAATATTAAAATATTTATCCAACATAAATAATTCAATTGAAGGCAACAAATTTTTATATAGCGTTCTTCTCAAGAGGGTCACAGAGAACTGAACAGCAAGAGGATGGCAGCTCTGTGTGTGATGTGGATTGTGCAGATATACAGCAAATACGTCACCGACTGTGTAACAAAAGCCACACGTCCCCTTCCTCCATCCGCAAGAGCTCGCCGCCTCGTTCTCGTGTTTTTGCTACGTAATTGATGAGATCTGTCACGTGAGGAACGTCAGCACGTTCGCACAGCTGTACCTGTGGCCCCCTGAAGGCCTCTGCCCGCCCCGGTCGACCTCCGCAGTCGCCGTACCTGCGCTCCTTGGCCGGCTCCCCGGGCCCCGGCAGTGCAGCGATTAACCGGAGCAGCACCTGACGGACGCCAACAGCTGGAATGGGGCTGAGAGGCGTCGTGACACAGACACACACTGTGACACAATCCGCTCGGTCGGTGTCTGAATGAGCCCTGGCTTTTATGTTCTGGCTCATTGTTCCATCACACGATGCTACGAAATGAAGGTGTGGAGCTGCTTGGTCATCCTCACCCTGAAAAACGCAAACTCTTATAAAAACTCACGTGACCACATATCCAGCAAGTTTTAACTTTCATCTTATTGCAGAGTAAAGCAGATTTTATTATTTCACAAAGCTCCGAAGTAAAAAAACTCCAAAATGCTGTTTCATGTACAATTTTTCCTGAAATGAAAATAACATTTTCTATCAGAATTACTAAAAATATCATATTTAATATCTGGAGGTATGTAAAAATACCCTTTTTTTCATTCAATCATGCAGAAGAAAAATAGGACGCTAAAAATGCTCTGTCACATCACATATTTCAGTAACATGGTCAGAATTACTGAGCTGTTTCTAGGAGCTGTTTGCGCGTAACTGGATTTTGGGAGCTTCTTTCCTGAGACCCAGCAACAATCTGTTGTTGTGTTTGTTGACCATCTTCGCCCCCATAGCTTTATATGTTTACCACACGTTCAGTTTTTGGCCTTAACAGCCACAACACGGGGGGGGGGGCAGTGTGAGGTGGTGTGGATGTCTGAAAAGCTTCTGAAAGATACATAATTCACTATTACTGAGATAAAACATTGGGGTAACAGAGAAATACTGCGGAATGTGGCCATTACTCTGTTAATTCATTTAAAATCATATTTTTTGACAAACCACTGAGGTTATATAAGTGTAGAAAGGGACGCGATTTGCTGCAGGTTTCACTGGAGCTGAGGACCTGGAGGAGCACCAGGGCAGAGCCTCTTCTGGGGGACTGCTGTTGTACCCTTGAGTGAGGTCACGTCCTTCTAACTGTAGCCTGAATACCAGACAAAAAAATGGAAACGGATGAAAAGCGCAACCCTCAGCATCACCCATAGGAACTCGGAACGGGTACAAGCGTGGGGAGAAATATGGGCTCCACAAGGGCTCCTGGAAGAGGGGAACTTGGGGAGGAAATCCATAACAAAGAAAAAAGAGGAGATCAATGGTTTTGCAGTTCTCGCTGAAATGATGACCTAGTGGAGCCAAGGACTATGGTCCACCACCGGCAAGATGGATTTGCGAGTCCGAGAAGGGCAGGATTATCTCCTTGCTGCAGAAGCTGGAGGAGGAGAGTGGAGGCGAGTGGGAGCGCGCTGTGAAAAATGAGGCCGAGAGCTGCTATTTCTCCCTTAATTCACTAGGGGTGGCCTGCCAGAGGACGCGATAAGGCGGGAGTGATCAACGGCCCGCGAGGACGAGCATGGCTTACCCGTACCTGGGGGAGGCAAACACAAAGAGGGAGCAGGAGAGAGGGTGTCAGAAACAGAAAGGGAGAGGGTAGTTCTCACAGGTGTGGTCCGTGGAGGGTGACGGATGAACGCAGTATGGCCTCGCTCAGGTGCCGATCTGGAGAACGTGAGAAACTGGAGGAGGAGGATCAGGAGGTGATTCTCGACTAGTTTCTCTGCCGTGGTCTCGTGCTGTTTTCCAGTTTTACCTCTGGCTGCAGTACTCCTTCAGGCAGAAGCCCGACCCAATGGGAAGCAATTACCCCCATGCTCATGTGAAGCCTCTGTCCTCACACAGCTAAAGGGTGGCTAGATGGACCTGAGGTTTAGACTCTCTGGTCTGCAGGACTGGTGTAGCAGAGGGCACTGAGACAAAGAATTACCCCTTGAAGCTGAGTAGAAGTGCAGCATCCACCGCCTCCAGAGCTGGGCATAGTGGCATGTCTTTGTGCTTCTGTCCCAAGCCCACCTCCGTCTCAAACATGTGCAAGACACGATAAGTCTGACTAGGCTTCGTATGTTACAAAGGATATGATTGTTCTCATGTTCTCAGTGCAGGAGGAAAAAAGCAGTCTGCTGCCGATTATGGGTGTGTGAGACCCCCCTTCTGCCAGCTTCACATTGTTCCACAGGACGGCTCCTCTCTGTGTGCCCGCATTTGTCAGCATGTCGCTCTCTGCTGGGTTCTGGCCGGAGGGGATGCAACCTACTTATGCAGACAAAATGCCCGATATGAAACACACGTGTCCACCTGGCGCTACCTGTGGATGAAGTTGAGCAAAAACACATAAACGAGTCTAAATGTAAGGCATTTTGCAAAAAAAAAAAAAAAGAACAAGTGCAGAACTTAAACGGTAAGATGTTTGCTCAGTGTTATTTACTCCCCTGCCAAACGTGTCTCTCCACATCACATTGCAGTGCCAACTACTTATAATGTTTTACTGTTTCAGACACCAGTGTAGAGGTGCAGTCGCAGGTAACAAGTTGCCTGAGGGCCCAAGGGCAGAGATCCGAACCCAAGTCCCTTGATTACATGGCAACGGCATGTGGCACGGCTTAGACATCACACCCGCCGTGTTCTTCACAAGGCATCAACTCTGTCAAAGGCGGCTAAGCTACATCTACCAGGAAGGATGAGCTCAGTATGTCCCTCAACTAAAAGATAATTACTTGTTTTTAATTTCCTAAATGGCATCAACCGTAAATTTTCATTTACTACAGCAATTAGCGCAGTACTGCAGTGACTCGAGCAAAAGCAGGAATCCTTTCTTGTTGCCTTGCCAGCCTTGTCTCACTGTTGCACATTTTCATACTGCTGAGTGGAGACAAAACAATGTTTTACACATATACTAACAGCTAACAGAGAAATCAGCTCATGTCATCGGTGCAAAACACATGGCAGCTCTCCACGAACATTTTCGAGCCTCTAACTCGTCTCTCGCAATGCAAGAGGGGCATCGCGGCCCCAGCGTCTCCTGGCGCATGAATAAGTGAATCCCTCAAAGACGTTCTTTTTTCTGCTCTCGTTCTCCGCACTGGGCCCCGGCTCCCGAGGAATCAATTAGCCAGCTCTCGCTCACTGGCAGGCTGTCCCGGCTGGCGTGAGGCGCCCGGAGACTCGCTCAGCACGTCCCGTCAGGCATCTAACTAGCTGTCAGCCCGAGGACCCCCTCACACCCCCTATTTAGCTCATTGCACCCCACCCCTCCCTTCCCCTGGCCTCCGGGGGGCCGAGGGTACCCTGCTTGGGCGTCTTGTGGAGGGAAGAGGCTGTTCTGTGCTGGGGGCATGCAGTGCCAGGGAGGGGTGCGAGAGCAGGAAGAAAGTTAACTTCACCTGTCACGCATGTTCAGAAATGTTCCACGGTGCCAGTCATCTGGTCCTGGTGCCGTCAGACTGCAGGGCACGTGTGCTTGTTAAAAAGAACCCGAGTCAGAGCACAGCGGCGCCACCCAGCACCCTCCCCACTGCGCCAAAGCAATGAAAATGAAGACCTGTCGGCCCACCTGTGCACGATAATAATACCCTGGAAATCCTCTTTTCGCCACAGAGACCACTGCACTGCTTCATGATTCGTGTGGGCAAAGGTGCCTTCCACACACTTCCACACCACCAACAAGGAAAATATAACACACAAAACTTCATTGCCATTTGCAAATCAAAGATGAAATGGGAAGTCGTCCACCAGAGGAAACAGCGGGGAGTCACCTGTCTGTCTAGTGGGTGGGTGAGTAAGTTATGAGATATAGCACCCCCCCCCCCCCCCCCNTCTGTCTAGTGGGTGGGTGAGTAAGTTATGAGATATAGCACCCCCCCCCCCCCCCACAAACATACGCAGCCAGGAGACTAAACTGACAGCAAAGGATGGCTGCCGTCGTGCCGGAACCTTTACAATCTCTCCATTTACATGTAACCTTTATTCACTTAATTAAAGCAGATGCTTATTTAGACTGAGACCTTTCGGCTCTGAAGCTCGCTAGGTTTTATTGCAGATGTTTGCGCACCTCATTTCCAAAGCACTTTCATGTTTGTTTTTCTTTTGTTTTCTATTTCATAAGATCTCCTTATTGAGGAGTTGCCAGTCTGCACAATGATCCCTGTAAGGGCAAAAAACTGATGCAAGAGGGTCGCACGGAAATGGTCATTAGTGCTGGGGTTCATTCCCCTAACCTTTGGACCTCTACTGCTCTCCTTGTAGAAGGACAAACAGATACTTTCATAGCTTTGGTACTTAGTGACAGCTTAAGCTGCATTTGTTTATGGCAGATAGTTGGTGCTTTAAACACTTCCAGGCTCAGCCTCAGCAGTAACCTCTGGTTTATGATAGGATTGGCTAGAACTTTAGCTCACTGCACCCTACCCCTCAATCGATGAAGGGAAATTCATCCATACAGCAGCTCGACGCAGAAGACACACAAGACACAAATCAGACAATAACAGCAATCAAAAATTAAGTGAGTTACAACCCAGCTCAGTCTTGCATGTTCTCCCAGTGTCAGTGTGGGATCCCTCCCACAGTCCAAAGACATGCGATTCAGGTCAACTGGTCACTCAATCGCCCACACTTTCTGTGCGATAGCCTGGCGTCCCGTCCGGGGGCCATTTCGTAGCACCTTCTGCTTCTGGGATAGAGTCTGCTGTGACCCTCCTCGGGAAAAGTGGTTGCTGATGATGGATGGACAAGAATAATACAGGAAAAAAATCATCGCCACACATGAGATGGAAACCAACCAACAGCTGACGGGTCCCTGTTTGCAATTATGGAGACAGATTGTTGTTGGTAAAAAGGGGCCCAGAAACACCTCTTACTGCTCCCAAGTTCAATAACCTGGTGGCTAAAAAGCTCACAGCCATCACTTCATTTAGGGGTTGTGAGCTGTTGTCCATGATGGACTGCAGCTTCCTCCTGAGGCAATGTGCTATTATTGGTTC
Source organism: Arapaima gigas (assembly GCA_900497675.1). Taxonomy (NCBI): domain Eukaryota; kingdom Metazoa; phylum Chordata; class Actinopteri; order Osteoglossiformes; family Osteoglossidae; genus Arapaima; species Arapaima gigas. Next base: position 273,991 of record UFQX01000446.1, read on the forward strand.
TCCCTTTACCAAGCAGGCGGCCAGTTAACACTGTTTATAAACTGTAAACCACAATTGAAGACCTAACGTGGTGTTACACCTTTTATCCAGAATCATTGCGAGCTAGTGATGCAGGTTCTACACTTCTTTGTACAAGACTTTTGTTTAACACAACACCCCACATAAGATCGGACAGGAGACAGATGCACAAAACATGAATAGCGGTGATCCTTAACTTCATGTGTGCAGATGCCTAGTGTGGAGGATGTCATGAAGCCCGGTGGCAACCAGATGAACGAAACCATACTTACAAGAGATAAAAATTGGGTCGAATCTAAGTGGGACAAGGGCTAAAGCACAGACCCCCCCTCCCCCCCAGAGAAACTGAACCCCTGGTTTTGCAGTTGCATATACATGACATCAAATTATACTATATATACTGATGTTTTGAAGACTTTTTTAGTCTTTCGATGAGGGCCGTGTTGTAATATAGCTAACATAGTGCAGAGAGGAGAAGGACGAAGGAAAATACCAGCACAGCGTCTCATTCCTGATAGCCTTTGACATGAGAGTAACCGACATCACTGCCTGGCCCACCTGCAGTCACACACAGCTTACCTACTGCCGTAGGAGGGCTTCAGAACTCAGCCTGACCCCCCAGCTGCTGTGAAACTTCTGGATGTATGACCAGACCTTCCTAGCAGGCTACCGCATCTGCTCCAGGCTGGGGCAAATGGCAGCGATCAAAGTGTAAACTATTTTGGGATCTTTGAATAGGTGACACTGGGAATGTGATTCAATTTCCCCCTGTGCAGATGTCACAAACAATGAGCCCTGCAGTCTTTCAAACACTGACCGTGATTAAATCTTTACCGAGAAAATGTCAGAGCAGATATGTTTGCATATCCAATATCAAACGGTAATTATATCCTGGCAATTTATTTAATTCAATACGATAATTGCTCACCTTGACATAATTCAACTAACCGTGATTCATTAAAGCCAGATTGGACTAATTACGTTAACAAAGATAAAGAGTTATTTCACGGTAGATTAGTGGGTAGAACTTGTGGCCAACGATGTGTGACATTTGGGCCTGTTCTGCCTTTTGACCTTGGTGTGCTTTCCGCAAGACGTGGAACTTCTCGTCCAGGGCCCGGAGTTCCAAAGCTCATGTGCCGTTGCACCACTGACTCATGTAAAATGTAAAATCTCCCACATTTATATTAAATCTGAAACCGGCAATGAATAGTATATAACCTATGTTTCATTAAATTACGAGCGGCAAAGTTTATAAATGCAGTGTCATCTTGATTTCACAAGCATAGTCTCCTCCATTTAGCATTAATATTGTGGGTTATGGCCCGTTCAGCATTCCTTACACCTTTGCAAGGTAAAGTGCTGCGTTCAAATACAAAATACTTGCCATTTAACACGATTTTTTTCCTGGCTGAGAAACCACCGTTGGAGAAGTGTTGCATACACAAACGTTGGAATGACCTTTAAACTTCACACTTTTAGAACAAAATAAGACTTTTTGTATTTATTATTTGTTTTGCCAGAAGCATTTTGGAAAAGGACCATCTCAATCAATTTGGACGGCATACAAAAGGCCCAGATGATCTCGAAAAAGTCCTTATTTTTTAATTACCACGGTCGTGCAACTGTACACATACAACAGGCAAGTCTATTTGCGGATAATCACAGTGACATTTCACTTTCCTTATTGGATATGCAACTCTGAAGGTCACTATCAAACTATTTGAAAATGTGCAAATTAGTCTATTGTATTTGCTGGTTTTCATTTTGACTTAAAATAAATAAAAATAAAGTCACAATTGTCACTGATAAGATCAAAGTGTGCTCTTCGTTTGCATTTTTCAAACATTTATTTTACCGATGCACTTATAAAGAGTGACAGTTAGTGGCATTTAACACAGCCTGGGAGGACTTGGCGTTGGGCTGGGTGGTGGCACTGAAGGGCGACGTGAGGCTGCTAGATGCAGTCGCTGGCAGGACGGGGAATCGTTTTGCGCGTTACTGCGGCCAGATGGGACGCTACCCCGCTTTCTGGAGAGCTGGACAGTGCCCTGCATCCACGAGAAAGGATGACGTCCCGTGTGTAGCTATGCACCTCGTCCTGGTCCTCCATCTGTCCGCCACCTTGCGTCCACAGGCCGAGAGGCTCCTCGTTCCTCCGCCACATGATGGAAGGGCTTTGTGCTGAAAGAAAGAGGAAATGTAACCCATCGTGTTATTAATTTCACTTTCCATTATACGAGGACAGAGAACATTCACCAGAAGAGAAGAGGACCATCACCGATGTGCGTACGTCCAGCTTCGGTGAAGGGCGATGCTAACAGTTCCATACGGTGCCGGAGTGAGAAACAGAAATTCAATTACAGCAGCTCACATACACTGTGGGCTACAACCACATTTTCTGTCGTATAATTATTGAACGGGGTGCCCAGAGTAGAAGCCGTTCCGGGTTTCAAGTACCTTCCATTGTTTCCTATAAATCACACTCCTGTCCATTTAGTAATACGCTCTTCCAGGCAGTGCGCATTTGAATATTTCATTGAAGACGGATGGATTCCTAATCTTAGCTCCAAGCTGTGGCATTCTGTCTCTGTGGTGGGCTTTCTCTTCCCCACTCTCTCCATGTCACTCTCTTTCTCCCCTTCAGCCACGAGAGCACACTCATTCTCACCAGTTACAAGTTCCAGAATGATTTCCGAGGTGCGGGTGTTTTACAGTGCGAACCCCTGCTGTTCTCTATGTGACCGCCGCCACGATGAGGTGCCGTCGTTTTCTCTCCCACGGCCTGGAACACGACCGGAATGCCAGCGATCAGGGCACGAGTACAATTTGCACATTTTCTTAGGAAAAATTCCCACGTCTGGTGAAGGATCGGGACATCGGGGTCTGACAACTTTCGGCTGTTGCAGCTCTTGAGCTTTGCTACTGACAGCTGGTTCAGAAGGATCTTCTCTTCCCTTCGCTCATCCTCCTTTTTCTCTCTGCCTTTCTTTCTTTTCCTCCATCCTTTAAAAAGGTTCATTGTCATTTGTGCTACAAGTTCACTGAGTTGCTACTTCAGAGCAGTAATCCCATTATCTGAATAATTTAATGTTACAAGAAGCCACTGTCTGCAATAACTTAGCATAATAGCGACTGTAACGTAGTATTTTGGCAACTAGGCTCTCCGTTTCTATTTAGTTATTACTTTTGTGTAGTATCACTCTTGAAATGGAAACAACAACGATCGTCATATTCTTTCTAGAAGGAGTATGACTGTATGGCAAAGTGTGTGATTAAATTTGCTACAATTGTTGTGAAGTTTTTTAGTTGTAAAATTGACTAAATGTTCTTCTTTTCTCAGACTATCTGAAACTGTGGGCTAAAAAGGCCTCCAACCATATTTCCCACACGGTTCTGAATCAAGTTCAGAAGGCTGAGGGAAAAAAGATCGTGTGAAAAAGCAAAATATTTAATCCAAATAAAGTACAAATCAGGCAAACTGAAGCCCAGTTTTAGTTAGAAATACAACCCCCCCCCCCCCCCCCCCC
>UFQX01000446.1:277581-397168 GCA_900497675.1 Arapaima gigas
TTTTTGTTAAAAATACAACCCCCCCCCCCCCCCACAACCTAGTGCTACAGATATGCTGTGGAGTCAACCAGGAAAAATTCTGCCCAAAAAGAGCAGAGATTTGTTTATTAAATTCTGAGCAGATTAAATTTCTCATTTTGCTACCAGCTGCACATATGATGTTCACATTAAGAAATGTGAGAAGAAGATGGCGCTTCTGAAAAATCCAATTTTAGGCCAGGGGACATTTTTCTGAATTGAAAAGAGTAAAAAACAAAACTTTTTAATTAACCAATTTCAGTGGTGCACCCCACTTTGGCCGAGTGTTTACTTTCCTTCTCCGGCGTCCTCGGTAAGCTCTCAGAAGAGATCCTTTATCGTTGCGATTAATTATCAGAGCGTCTAATTTCTACGAAATGAAAAAGCCCCCAAACAATTAAGGCTCTCATTTGCAAGCTATAAACAAAGAGACTTTTGGCTAACGCAGCTCACGTCGAACCACAAGAGAAAAAGCAGAATGGAATGAACACCCTCAGTTCTGGATAAGCCACTAATTTGTTTGTTCTCTATAACCACTCTTTCCTTTTGTGTTTTCCGAGGGGTTTCGGGACGTCACAGCCAAATGACTTTCACCTTTTGTGAATCCACCCGTGTATGAACTGCAGGTTGACAATTCTTCCTTAAAGAACGGCAGGAACGACGTTTCGGCAATTAAAACTGAGGTGAAGAGCGCGGGTACGGCGGGTTGTCAGATCTTGTTAATTATTCCCTTCCTGTGGGTTTAAGTTTTGACTCACACGGCCCCCGTCGGTTGTCATTTTATTTAAATTATTTACCATTTCAGATAAGAGAAAAATGTTCCATATCAACATTAATGACTTTGAGAGAGAGCGGGGGGAGGCAGCGAGAGCAGAATCTAATTAAAATCTGAGTCACCTCCTTGTGGCTGAAAACTTATTGCGATGTTATTGTTTGCCTCCTCTGCAATAAATTCAGTCAGAGTGACATCTCCCAGAGTCCCATGCTTTGGAAGAAGCTTCCAGAATGGCCTACACAGGGGAGCTTGACTTTCAGGTTCTGTCCCACCTCCCTCTGTCCTTCCGCCCAACCACCTTCCTCCATTCCCTCCTTCCAAACCTTCAGGAATCTTGGTGTGTAGAAGGTGTGCAGAAGAAAAATGCAACATCCTCGCTTGGCTTCTGAGCAGAAAGCGAGAGGAAGGGCTCTGCCTTAGGAGCCGTCAGCAAAATGCTCAGCGAGAACTGCTTTGGCAGAGATTCCCGGTTGTGAAAATCAGCATGTGGGAACCGCACGATCAGCAAATAAATATTCTGCTTCAAATGGTGTTGATTTTTGTTGATCTGAATACATTTCAAAACAGCCTCAATTCAGTTCAATTCAGTTCAACTTTTTCACGTTCTTTTGTCACAGTGACGCCGAACCACAAGAGGCAAGAGATATCAGATACAAGGCACGTCAGAAACACATATAGAATGAGCTTTAGGCTTAAATATAGCTCGGATTAGCTGTTCTTAATAACTGTAAGGACTAGTAGAGCTATAGAGTAAACCAGCTGACAACTGAGGAGAAGAAAAAGAAAAAAAAAACTTCCAAGCAAAAGGCGAAGGAGAAAAAGAAACCGATAGAGCAATAAGGGATGCATCCAACACATTCTTGTGTTCTGTAACTGACTTGTAGAAACGTGTTTTTACTTTGACATTAAGGAGTATTTTTCTGCTGATCTTTGTGAAAACAACCACGATTAAATTCATTGTGCTGCAATAAACACAAAAGGGTGGGGGTGCTGGATGCTTTTAAACGTGTCGTGTAAGTTTGGATCCAGTGTTGCAGGATGCAAGATGCCAAAGCCTTTCAGTATGAATTGAATCTTGCAGCCTTTTTTACTTACCTGGTTCGACAAAAAGATGCACCTTGAAGGCCAGTTGGTTGGAGCTCAAACTGAAACACAGACCCCCCTTGTTTAATACACACATTTCTCAAAGCCAGATTTCCTAGTGCCGCCATCCCCCTTGAACAAGAGGGACGAGAGCCGATTCGACCGCTCAGCTGCCTCCATGGATCTCCTCTTTCAGCTGTAGTGACTCACACGGAAGTACCTGCTAAGCAAATTCATTTCAGCAGATTCTAATACCTTCAACCTGCCTTTCTCCTTCTTTGAAAAGTTCAGCACTTCTTTTCTTTCATATTTCACATAGGCTGATTTGAGACTGACCCTGCATGGCAACTTTTAGCCATAAGTGTTTTGGGAAAAACAAATAGAAGAAATAAATTCTCCAACCATTTCATCCTGCGTGCACAATTAAACTCTGCTGTTTCTCACAGAGTGATTGGCAATAGGCTGTGATAAACTTCCATGTGGAGGCTACATACATGTTAAGGGCTTTAATGTCTTGTAAACTAGCTGCCACTCAAATGGCACCTTGGGCGAGTTTCCATTTCATGGAGGTATAATTAATGGCTACAAGTCCCTCACCCTCCTTCTTGGATCTATGACAGTCTGGTGTAAATCGACTTCTTATTATCGAGTTGCAGGTCCAGCGGTGGCCACTATCGCGCTGGAAACACAGGCTGAAGTTTGCACTGCAGGTTGAACTTTGGGCCTGATAATGCGTGGCACAAGCGTCACACTCAGAATGGTGGAGCTCCTTCTGCTTTAGTGCATTTGAATCAAATCGGTTGCAACGTAAGGGCAACTTCTGCCACCACAAAGCAATGAGTGATTGAACTAGACAGTGAAAAATATCTTTTAAAAAGATATTCGTTTAATTGGCCAAAGGCATCTGTTTGCTGCAACTCCCCGAGGAAACTGTCGGATCTGCACAGCTCAGCTCATTAAGACAATTCACACTGGAGCTCAGGAGACACGGTCACCCGGCCAGGCGACGCAAGGCAGATCTGCTGCTTGAAAATGACAGTGGAGTGCAGTGGAGAACCTCCTAAAGGTTCCACTGGAGAATCTACGTCCAGCAACATCTACAAAAGCGTGATGGTACTAATTCACTGAGAATGGAACACAAGCATGCAGCTGCTTTTGGTTTCACACAATTCAAAAAAATGGTTTAACAGAAACTCATATAAGGGACACGATGCCCTATTCTAATTTATACTGAATTTACTTGACAGCTTAATGTGCAGCACAGGTGTGATTCGCAGATAAAATTGTTTCTGACAAAAACCTAGCTCTTTCTCAGATGTTCCTTTTTGTGGATTTATATTGCTGAGCATGAGGAATTCAGGCTGCTTTGGGAAGAAAATGAACAAACGTGTGCAGTACAGCTGAAGGCCCATGAGAGGGCCTGGCCTCTGTGGCCTTTTTCACAGGCTTTGCCATGCTCTCAGGTGGGTCTCTTGGGCTTCGAAGCTCTGTGCTGTGACATGTTCAGCAGAAATGGACAGAAATGGAGTTTCTGCCATAAATGAATCTCACATAAAGTCTGCATGTTAGAGGAGGCATTTGATTGCCTGGTTTAAAACGGTATCATCAGAAACGGTGCATAACACTGGGGGGGAAGAACATCAGTTGAATCGCAGAAACCCGGTTCATTGAGACGGCTGAAAGAGTTTGAAACGTTTGATGGCCTGATCTGTGCGACATCATATGAAAGTGTGTGACATCCCGCCACGTGATGGCGTCAGGTTCAGTTATTCTGTTGCTATCATTATCGAATTTGTGCATCTTCTGAAGGATGAAGTGTGACACGTAAGAACAAGAAAACCAGAAGGCATCGCAAGTGAGTTAAACATGCAGCTTATGGCCCGGTGATGTGAAGGAATACAGCCTGAATGCATATGAACGGTCCAGTTTTGCTTAATGAGATGCCCAGAAAATGCCCTCTTAGCTCAGAACGTTTCATGTGCATGCAGTGTCACTGCAACTCTGCCACAGTGGTGTGTAACTTATTAGCGGCGGCAGGAGTAAAGCACCTCTACACCGTGACCGACTTTCCGGGGCAGCTAAATCTATTTATTTGGACACCTTATTCTAGCTTTAATGTGGTCAGTTTGAAGGGGGAATTTTCACCGCAAATAAAGGCCCCTTCTAATACCCGCTTCACGCTGCTTGTGCACTGAAGTCCTGAAGGGGGGTGGTGACAGCGCTATTTTTACTCTTCTACACTTCATCTGTGACACTTTTCTCATTTGTCTCATCATCTGAGGAGCATCAACATGGGAGAACAGGCCTCAAGTAATTTATCAACACTTCTTAAAATCCATGTACATTTATGTGCATGTACACTTTGAAAACGTTGCATAAAAGGTTGAAAATAGACAAATCTTCCTAAATGTCTGGAGAGCACTTTGAAGTCTGTTTATACACTGCATACAATGTTGCACTGGATGATTATGTAGAGTCGTAAATATTCTAAAACATTTTTGCCCCCCATGCAGCTGCTTGCTACAATAAATATCAGCGGAGTCATTTAAAAGTGTAATAAATGGCAAAGCTCATCTTACACAAGCACACAAATTCCCCAATCAGGGATAACAGTTCCTCTCAGGCACTTAGCAAGATAGTTTATGGGTGTGAACCGATGCACGAAGCCAATTTTTCATGGGGATCCACCTGTAAAAATTTTGCGTGACGACGTCAGGTGCCGTCAGAGTGGCAGGTAGGATTCTCCTCTGGATGGAGCTGAAGGAAAGGCCCCGTTGCTGCTTGCCGATACTGATCTGTGAAGCGTCCGCTGTTGAAATTGAGCTTGACACCTAAACTCCACCTTCATCTTTCTGTTGTGTTGCTGCTGTTGTTGCTTTGTTTTCCTGTTTAACAAACGTGAAAACAGCCCGCGCGCCTTTCGTTAGACGCGAAAGCAAAATTAGGAATCAGTGTCACAGTTGGGTACTCCGAAGCGATAGATACAAATTAAACATAATAAAAAATAATTGTGGGCTGCTTCACGTTGCCACACAAATGGAGATGCGGCAGATGTCGGCTGCAAGTGCTGCACGTCGCTGCGAGTCTGAAGAGCCAACAAATAAGGTAATGATCGCATTATTAAGTACCGCAGTGTAATACACAGACCGCAGTGCGAGCCTGAGAGGAGTTTCCCGTCAATATGCGATGTTTAAAAAAGAAAGCTGTCTTTAAAGCTGTAATTGCTTTTGTTTAAAAAAATAACAAAAATGTGTAATGCGAACATCTATTACCTTCAGTCGGATGTGTCATATTTGTGAGAAGAGTGTATCACCTTGGAAAGGCTTTTTTCTTGCCCACAGGCCACTGTGTATAATGACTGGGTGTGATATGTATTACATGTAAATAATTCAGGTGGCTCCTATTTATCAGACATGGTTGTACGTGTGGAAGTGACCCAGATACCGAAAGTTGTACAGATGAGAAACTGTTGGCACAGAAGATCAAAACCCAGCCCTTTGTTGGTGTGAAAGGCTCCTTTTGTGGTAAGAGCCCATAGACTAAGGCAAGGGTGTGAGCTTATTCAATGGAAAGGGATGAGGTGAGAAATGCTTTAGCCTCTCTTTAGCCTGGGCTGTAATCCCAGGAGTGACAATGTCGACACGAAAGAGGTGGAAAGATTTTCAGTTCAGTTTCCACGATCCCAAAGGCCATGAGGTCAACACTATTATCATCAGATAAAAATATAATTTACAGCATATGATAGAAACCCAAAGGGTGAACACAGTACCCACATGGTCAGGACTTCAGGAATTCTACTACTAAATCTACTCATCGTAGCACCTTGAATGGTTTTCACCGTAACGGAGGGTATACAGGTGGTTGACCATGAACTTCATCTAAGCACATGTTTACACTGTGGGAAGAAACGCAGGGTAACACAAAAGGAGTGTTGAGACACGACACAGACTGAGCCAGACTCAGACCTACGTGTGAAAGTGTCTCGCTGAGCCCCAGAAGTATCTCATAACAGTCGACCCGGCACTCTGCGTCTTTCCATGATTCTCCAGCCCTGCCGTGGCTCACGTGGACCAGACATCTACGTGTGCAGTTGCACCCCGCAGATGCCTGCGGTGCAGATGTGCACTGAATTGTGGGCACTCTGTTTTGTTATAGGGAGTGTCCTGGAGCAACATGTTTGTCCTCAAGATGAAAGCTACAGAAGACAGAATTGCAGCACTCGATTCTGCAAAATGACTTGCCCCAGATACACTCCATTAGTGTTGTGCCTATGCGCGCACCCGTGTGTGAGTGTGTGTGTGTGTGTGTGTGTGTGTGTGTGTGTGTGTGTGTGTGTGTGAAAGACAGAGAGAAAAATGACTTAATTCCTGATTATTTATTTCTGTAGACAATGAGATAGGGTCTTGAGAGCAGTTTATTATTTGGTCCTTCACTGACCTCAATGCCTACTTTACATGATCATACTTTTACACGCAGCAATACAAATTATTGCTGCACTTTATATTAATGCAAAGTATGCTAATTATGGACCTTATTTGATAAGCGTATTCATTTCATTATGAACATACCTGGACTGTGCTTCTGTGTGGGCCGTAGCTGGTCATTTGTTCTGATGAGCTGAAAAGCATCATGCGATACTTATTTTTCTCATTAAATCCTAAAAATATGTTGCCTTTTAAATCAAATAATCGGTTCTTATGTTACATGCTTTACACCTGTTCAGATTTTCTCCCTTGCGTACTGATTTCTCCTACAGCATCGGGAAGTTTTGTTTCCATGACAACACACCTATTGCTTCTTCACTTCTCAATAATTAAAATTATGTTCAATATTGTTGCCATTAGTATTAGAAACATTTAGCTGGTGTTACAAATAAGCAAGAAGCCTTGAGTGTTTTTTCGCTGAACAAATGTCTAATTACCAGGCAAAACCCTGATGATGAGAGGGGTGTTGTGAAGCTGCATTCCTACTGATTGTCGCAGCTGGTTGGATACGAGTCTGTGATGCACACCCCCCTCCCCCGGTTGATGGCTGCCTTGCGTAGGTGGAAATGGAGGTTCGGGTGGAGCTTTAGACACTGTGAAGATAGTGATATAGGTAAAAGTAGAGGTAGAAATGAAAGTGAAGGGTGACTATAGAGTGGAGATACAGGTGGAGGTAGGTCTGAAATAGGTGCAGAGACCATGGTGGTATTTGAGATGGGAACCAGCTGAAGAAAATGATGAAAGAAGAAAAGGGAGGTTCGAGTGACAGGGATGGGTCTGGAGGCAATATAGCGAAAGAAGAAATGAAGTGAAGGCAAAGACAGACCTGGAAGCGGGTCTGTGGGAGATGGAGGTAGAGGTGAGGGTGAAGTAGGACTGAAATAGAGCTGAGGGTATAGAGACTAAGTACAGACTGTTTCCTTAACACAGGGAAAAGTTAAGATGCCTTGCTGACACCTCTTCCAAGGGGCAGGGACAGCTCTCAGTTCAGACCCCTCTATGGGACTAGGAGGTGGCGACATACAGGGAACCTGCCAGCCAGCACTCGTACCTTCTAATGTGCTTTTAGCAGATGGCTGCCAGTTTGGGATAGGAAGAGAAAACAACAGCAGGAGCCACCACTTCTCACCTGATGCCAAAACTTCTGCTACAGAAATATAGTTTATGATACTTGTCAGGGTGTTCATTCAAATCACTCTGTCTATTACCAACCAGTTTAAAGCTGCTTTGCTTCTGAATGTCTGCATCATCTGACTGAAAAGCACTGCGCAAATTTCTCTCTATTGTTTCCTCATGAGACTGTGGCTTCATTATTGATGTTGTAGTTCCCTTCCTTATCCTGCATTTTAATCAAAAGTAACTTTCAGTTTTTTCTCTTGTTTTTTAATGTAACTGGATATTTTACAAGAACAATTCAGGACACAAATCAATAAACTTAAACATCCTTAGATCTTGTCTGCATCCTTACCACATCGCTACCGGCTGTAAGTGGTTTTATTTCCCACTAATTTTAAGTTGCGTCTGTAACAGCTCAGTTTCCAAGGCAGGTCAGTAGGAGGCGCTGACGGAGCAGCAGGATGATGGGGCTTCAGCCTGTAGCTCTCCACCATCCGTAGTAGAGTTCCCAGTCCCTCTGAAACTGCTCTTCCCTTCATCACAGGGCTGCAAGATGGAGCAAACTTGGTTGACATCCACGTCAGGAAATTGGCAGAAATTGGCTAATGCGTAACTGGGCTCAGCGTTGTTTCGGAAACACTTCCATCGGCAGTGGGCATCACGGCACAGTGTCAGAAGCACCTATTGGGCACCATTTTAATTAGCTTAAACCCAGACACACGGCATCACTGCATGTAGGTTTTGATTTTCTGCCACGGTCCGAAACGATGAATAAATAAATAATTTTTTTAAAAAGTGAGTGACATCAAATTATTTTCAAGTTGACAGGCACACAACAGCAGCTTTGTCAGTTTCCTCTGGCCCTTCGGAGACGTCTGTGTTGTTTGAAATAATTGAAAGAGTAAGTGGGTTTTCAGCAGCGTAAGAGCCGTCTGGAACATAGATCACACTTGGCACCAGCGCTTTCGCCAGGCTGCTGAAGATATTGATACAGCTGTGTGGTGAGGGCCAATCAGCGTCACGCAAATGGAACAAGACAAGAGAATGCGATGCTGAAAACAGACAAACAAAAAGAGCAGAGCTGCCATTCTCCTCCCGCGACGGCTCCGTCATTGAGGCGCACATCGTGAAGCGATGGCCGGTGGAGGAGCATTTTCCAGATTGATCACGTTGTGGAACGAGTGTCACTTTCCTGAATGTTTATTCATGAAGCCATCTGGGCAACATTTAAACTTGCTGACCGTCATACTTGCCCTCCAGTCACCGCATGAGGCGTCTCCCTGCGTTGTCCCCAAGCGTACAACAGAAAGGGTTTTTACAATGGGTTTGATCTGAAGAGATGGCCTGTTTCACACTTTAGTGGTTGCAATGTCTGGCCTGATCTTGAGCTTCCAAAAATTTTCTCATATTATATTTGTTTCCCCTCAAACAGTTGGTTGTATTTATCTACTGGCCTCTCTGTGCTCTTCAAATCTTTTCATGTTTAAACCTGAAGTCGAGGTTAATGTCATCTGGAAAAATAACCAAAAAATTGGCTTCAGAAAGAGATGCAGCTTTAGTCACGGATCAAATTTTTCCATCATGCCAGGGAGGATGAATTGTGTGAACTGAGAAACTAGTGACCAATAACAGCAAATACTGCAATGAAAACAAAGTACTTTGCAGCCTCACGAGAGTGTTCGTAGTAGCATTTTACCCTGTAGCATCCCAGGGTAATAATGATGGCAGTCAGACCGGCGAGCAGAGAAACGTGTTGCTCTCTGCCTAGGCCGACAAGTTTACACCTTTAACTCCAAAGGCTGGTAACATCTAGCAGACCCTAGATGCAAGTCAACAAGGTTAAAGGGTTGAGTCTTCACTGATGTAGTCATGAGAAAGATATGTCGCAGTAGGTCTCAGTATCGCAATTATCTCTATGAATATGTATCTGTATACATCTTTAATAAAGTTGAAATCAGGAAAACCAAAAACCAGATGATGTTGGCCAAAATTGATAGCAAAAGCAATAACAATAATAAGATTGCAGAAGATACTGCCAAATCTGCTAGTGTCTGGAAGGTATCCACAGTACAGACAGACAGGTGTGTGGATCAGGTGTGAAGCAAACCAAGCAAGGAGAGAGTCAGAAATAATGTTGCTCAAGGCGGCTGAGAGCGATTGTGGTCAGACAAATCTCTGCCATGATCTTGTCACTTCCTGGGCTCGAAGGCTTTTTGTCAACTGATGTCTTTGCTCACGACAGATGAGTCCTCAACCGTGTAGGAACAAGAAGGAGGCACATGTTTGGCAAAACAGACAGGCCTGCTTCTCTGCCCCTGGGTTAGATACCGGTGGTCAAAACGCTCCCTTTCAGAAAGAGGATGGATATGTGTGATGCAGATGTTTTGTCTCCGTGGATTCAACACATCCTAAAGCTGGCTGTGCAGTGTTTTACCCAAGAGAAAATATTGCATTTGGCCTTCAGTTTATACAGACCACCAAGAAATGCTTAGTAGCAAAAATACAAACGGTACAGAGTTCAATCTGTCAAATATGATTAGCACGTAAAAAATTTGCACTGATTGACTTAATAATAAATGTCCGCATTAAAAATACATACATTTCAGATTGTATGCATGAGAATGTGAATTCAGACCAGCAAATGTGCCGCAGTAAACGCCTTTATGTTTTTAGGCACCGTAGTACGAAACACAAATTTTTTTTCCTTCAAGTTTTCAAGTCTGACAGATGATGAAGGAAAACTATCAGTCTTCTTGTTTGTCTGCTTTTTGTTCAGCTGATTGTGGAATGAACTGAAAACCAGGGCGAGGTCAATAATTTAAGAAACGGAGGCTAATTTTAATCTATCATCCTGAAACATTCACACATGGTGTCAAAAGGTAGAGTAAGGAATAAAGATGGGCTGTGTGATTCATGTTCTGGGAAGAGTATTACTTTCGTGACACATCATAATTTAACAGACTAAAGAAGATGGTCTGACATTGGAGGCATGTGAGGGAGGAACTGGATGGGAAACTGCGATGCAGCTCAGCAGAGTGGTGCAGCTCCTGGTCGTCTGACCACCTATCGAGATGGTTCCATCATCTGCTGGTCGGGAGCCACGATAGCGTCACCTGTACACACGGCGGTATCTGCTTGTCATAGGTCTGATACATGCTGTCTAGGTTGGGACTGAGCTGGCGGGGATATCAGACAGCCAACTCATTCCACATCCAGAAATAACTCTCGGGGGGAAAAATGTGCAAGATATGGAAGATTTTTTGAAGACATCAGACCACCAGATTAGTTATACAGGTTTCTGTGTTGCCAGGAATACTGTGATGATGCAAAAAACGTGAGTGTAGGCTTTCTGAAGACCAGGTTTAAAAGAATCATTTTGTGCCTCTGTGCTGTTCGGCCCTGTTGTGGTACCACTTGTGCTCCACAGGACCACACTGGAACAAGATACACTAAAGATACAGTTGTATTGGCAAGGTAATGAGAACTTGCAGAATGCAGACATCCCCACACAATTTAAAAAAACGTAATTTCAGTAATTTAATCCAAAGAAAGGAGAAGTAAAACCTCTTCCCAATAGTCTTGGCACTTTGAGGGCTACTGAACTTCAACCTCCGAAGTTGGAGTGCAACAAGCTTTCCAGCCACTAAGGACGTATAAACTGGATTAAATAGGAGCAATAAGTTGAATCTGGGGCTTTTATTGTGTGGCAGGAACAAAAATCTCTTGGACTTGGCCTACAGGAGCAGAGTTCAACAGCCCTGCCATATATTGCTGATGGTCTACACTAAACTCCCTCATAAAATCAGTAAGGATCCCGTTTCAGAGATGACGACGCACCATGTAGTCAGTCCCGCCGTTTGGCTCTGGCGCTTCCCAGCCACCACAGACCAAGGTTGTTGGCTTTGAGCTGCTGTGCCTACTGCTCCGGTGAGTAACACAGCCGGGCATGAGGAAGGCCTGGCCAGAGAGTGCCAGGCTAAAGGCTTGCCCTACTCAGTCTAAAGTAGAACCTGATGGGGTGGAATAGGGAAATTTTCAAAACACCATTCCCATTACTGAGTCAGGCATAAAATTGGGTGTAATCCAGAATCTGGGCAGCTAGATCCTGCAAGCAATGCCTGCACATGTCCTCAAGTGTCTGTACCTGTGGCCCAGGTACAGCTCTCTACCTGTAATGAAGAAGTTCAAATTGTCTGCCAATGACCATGCCGATGATCACCTGGGCAGCCAGTGTCAGTCACTCTGTTTGAATGCAATGCAAAACTTCTCACTTCATCCTGCTCTGTGCCTCCTGTCTAACCACAGCTAAACACAGGACAGTAAACACTGTAATACATTCTTGAGCATCCACTCACAAGGTGAAATGTCATAAGTCACGGACGTAATACCATTATGACTCAAATGGTTCTTTTTAATAATAAATGTGAAAAATCAGCCTCTTATTTGGATGTAATTTGGTAAAAGGTGAACAATTTCAGTTGTAGCAAGTGAAAAGTTGTACATCAAAGACTTGTAGCTTGAGGGTTACCTATAGGTGGTCATTGAAAGTCAAGATCAGAGTGTTGGCAGCAAACCTGTTCCATTTCACTCGTGTGTTCAGCAGATGACTTTCTCAGGAATGACCTTCAACTGACCTTACGGTGCCGTTCCGGTTTATACAGCAGGATACTGAGGCAATAAAGACAAGTATACTACTTGTCAAACACACAACTGTCCGTTTTGACCGACAACCATCTAGACACACATCCATTCCCTTGACCCTTGCCACCTCAGTTATGCCTCATTACATTTCTTTTTTTCCCAAATGTTATGTTGACCTTCACTTTATTTTTCAGAGACTAATGCATTTTTACACAACATAAAAACTCCATAAAAAAAGAAAATTGAAATGAATGAAATGAGTTTTAATAGAAGACAAAATTGACAGTGCTGAAGTCATTTCTGACTGGTGCACTAAAAGTGTCCATTTGAAGTACATTTTCAGTTGCTAAAAGGCTTTTAGCAACTTGCACTCATACAGGGAGTCAAATGTTAAGTATTTAGTTTACTACCTACTGTTCTTGTATATTGAATAGGTTCACACTATAGCTGACTTGCTAAATTAGTGTATAGATGAATTATCACATTTCAACAAATACCACATTTACTGAAAACAAGCAACAAAGGTAAACTGTAAATACTGTGGGAAATGTAATTTTTCCCCTGTGAAGCTGTTAGCTATTGTAGTTTCTCCTGTGTGACACAGATACGAGTTTTATTGTTCCTTTAGTCAAAAACCCAAATACACTGACATTTACGTGTATAAACAAGTTCAGAGAGTATTTATTAATTCCTTCACTTGAAAATGTTTCATTTTAAATTGTGGCGCTGCATTGTCAATCATTTTGTCAACTGGCTTTGACCTGCAGAACGTGTCAGGCGTCTGAGCACTTGGGCAACGCGGGCAGTTCTGCTGCGGAGTAAACCAGACGTAAACGTAAAAGCAAAGCAGCTTCCCTGCATCCACAGACAGCACAGTGATCTTTGGTCCATTTTGCAAGACAGTCGCCGTCTGCAAGACGCATGATCTTTACAAGGAGCTTGATACAGTTAAATGTGAACAGAGGGTTTGACGCCTGGTGCACGAGCGTTTCCGCAGATCAGTGGTCGCTCACAAGGGGTCTCCTTAAACATCTATTAAATACACTGGGGTCACAGGTACTTGAGATTTTACAGCCTCTTTTTAAAAGAAAAAAGAGAATAATTATCCTCAGTTATTTCGATATTTTGTTAGACAGCGAATACAATTTTTTCATTAGCAAAGTTTCCAAATAACTGCTACATCAATACAACACAACCCCCCCCCCCCACACACACACCCTACTGCCACTCAGATGTATGTTGCTTTGGAGAAAGGTCCTAATTTAATAAATGTAAAATGCAAATAGAAATATATAAATTGAAAACCGGCTCTTACAGCTAATAACTGAACCCCTTTACCCAATTTGACTGCCACATTCAAGGAGATGATGGGTCACGATCATGGTCACGACCTACAGAGCCAGACAAGAGAGATATGCAACTCTGACAAAACACAGGAGAGGACAGAATACGCCAGAACTTTACTAATCTCTGCGGGGAATTTTGCCTCTACAGCAGCTGGACACATAAAGAGGTGCTAGAAAGATAATGAACCTGTTAGAATTTACTGAGTTTCTGCAATAAATTTGACCTAAAATGAGATCTCTTTATAATATATAAGTCGTACAAATAATAAGAACCCAATAAAATAAATAAAACAGAACATGTTTACTTTCTGGTGAAAACGATCGCATAGAAAAAAATAGGCCTTTGAATGACAATAACAAACAACAGAAGATTTTAGAGTCTAGCTGTTGATGGGTTGTTGAGGTGGATGTCTGTTGGTAAGAAGGACCCAGAAATGCTTATAATGTGGTATCAGTGCTTCGGCACTAATGCACCTTTGTGGTACTTTTAAAGTTTTGCCTCACTAATGTTCACCACTTGTTATTTTCAGTTATTGCAAATTGCTGCAAAAAAGCCCCTGCAGTTAGGCAAATTGTACAAACAGATCAAGGTTTTTCCACTTCAGAAAATTAACCATAGAAACAAAAAACAATATTGCAACATATTCCGTATCATACCAAAGATGTTATGCAATCCCATTTTGCAGGAATGGAAAATTAAACTACGAAACAGATGTTGCCCACTAACTAAGCTCAGGTCTCTTTTTCGGTTTTGCCGTGCAGTTATGAGGCGCTTATGTGTTTTCCAGCTCAGAACACAAAATGCAGACTGAAAATGCAGACAAGGAATTGAACAACATCCATACTTTTCATCTAAACTGAATTTTGCAAATCCCCTGAAACAGGAGATAATACATTTTTCTTAACAAACATAACAAGCGAGAAAGCAGAACATTCCAAACAGGGGAGTTACTCCCTGCTGTGTGGTGTTTAATTACTTTAGTGTGTCCTTTACAAGAACCTCAACAGCTGAAGGTCTGAGCCTTGTGGTGTAAAGCATCAGTCATGAGGGAAGCCCCAGGCCACGGGCCTCCTGGAAGTCCCCCGGAGGACATGATTGATATCAGGAGCAGTGGGGGGGGTGGGGGTTGAAAGACCTCACACACACACAAACACACACACAATCACACACCAGTTACACATCACACCAACACATACACTGCCATTCTTTCCCTCCAGGCACTGACTTTCCCTTCCCTACAACTCCAAGGTCAATCCTTCAACCTAGCAGAAGTAAAAGATCCCATGACGGGGGGCTGAATCCCATTACGAAAGAGCCATATGTCATGGCGGCTGGCTTGCTTTGCTGAAGTCCATGCTGGGGGCCTGAGGCCAGTGACATATTAATACACACACACACACACACACACACACACACACACACACACACAGACGGTGTACATAAGCAGCAGTGCCTATACAGAAACATACACTCACATACTCACATTCCCCCAGGCACTAAAACACAGATGCAACAGTGCACACATTCATATACACATTTGTGCACATATGCACACACTTCCTGTAGACACTTTACACACAAAAGACAACCAGTTTCACACAGACACACAAAAGACTGAATGGTGAAGGAATTTCATTTTGTAGCAGTATGATCACTCACTGGTTCAAAACTGCATCACGAAGGAGAGAAGAACCCTGTGAAGATGGTCACCACACACCGACACCTGTCAAACGCAGCCTGCTGTGCTGGGCGTGATAGACTCTAACTCACCTTGTTATTATACATTTAAAAAATAATAATGATTGAAAATTCACCTGAGTTTATGTTTCAGTTCCAGCTATTGCTTAGGATAACGCCAGTGACAATATTCTCTCGGACTCACACATCCAGGACAGACCTGAACGGTCCCAGCTGCATCCTGTGCTCCAGTGATCAGTTGTTAGTAAAGCTCATTTCCCTGCAAACATCTTCATTCCACATAGAAAGCTGGCTGTCACCAAAGGCAGCGACCACGAGCTTCGAGTGTCCTGCGTTGTTTCTACCCAGTGTGAAGCTTGCGCCTCCTGTGATTCATACTTCTGTCACCTGATGAGAACATCGGCGCTCACGTGACGTCCGTGATTAGTTTAGCGGCAGCTTGTCCAGGTCAAAGGTCATGGTGACAAAGCCCATTCCACAGAGGTGTGATAACTGCGCATCGGAGTAAGGGAACGAGCGGGACGGAGCTTCTGGACCAAACGGCCTCTTTCACAGGAGTCGTTTGAATGAGGAGACACTTTTCAAAGCGGGACTTTACGTCACTGCAGACATCACTTTGCTGCTCTGCAATGACACCAGGGAACCTGTCGTCTTGGTGACACCTTCAGAGAGGAAATGAATAGAGGAAAAAGATGTCGGATGGAACCCTTTCTCTAAAGTTGCTGTTCCTGCAGTTACAGTCTAAATAAATCACAATATCTGCTAAATAAACTCACTCTGTTGTCCTGGCATTAAATTAAGGAGAACTTATGTTGCTTAAAGACGACAGATATTAATTTATAAAAGAGCCCATAGGTGGTTAATTCTATGTCCCTTATACCTCATAACAGAGGGATTCATGTTTGGCTGTTTTTGTAGTAACTTTTATAATCTACAAGCAAACAAAACAAGACAAAACATATTTTACACAGTTAAATAGTATTTGGCTCTGTTTTGAAATAAAACACGATGTTTTCCATTAATAATCAGTAAAAATTGATTAGACGTTGAACCGAGCAAAGATGGTTCACAGAGTCTGTGTCAGACATGCTGTTTCCCGTTTGGCTTGATAACTTTGGCGTCAGCTTCTGAACGGCAGCAGCGCTGTGTTTACTGTCAGGGGGCTGCATCAGGGTGTGTGTGTTTTCTGTGAGCTGAGACCCACACCCAGACAGACAGTTGGACCTTCTCCAGTCATCCCTATCCAGCACCGGTCCAGCTGTCCTGCAAACCGCTGTTTATTTGAGTCCTCGGTGTACCGGAATTCCACCAAAGACTTATTTCAATGCGCCGCCACCACCGGTAGCTGTGCTGCTGCTTACGTTAAGAGATTTTTTTACATTTTGTCATTCATCTGACGCCTTTGCAAAGAAACTCACCATGGCAGACACGCTACAGGAAGGGTGTCGGCCGTTAATGCAACGGGGTAAATGTTACTGTATGAGTTGAGGGCCAGCACTTTGCTCCGGGGTGCTAAGATAGGGTGAGGTTCAAACCTGGTTTGTTTAACTGCAAGATAATGTCCTGAGGAGTCGGCTAATTTACTGGCGTGACATCTTACTTTCTGCGGGAGGGTCCCTCGCCGCCAAACGAACAGAGAACCAAGGAAATTTAAATGAGAAAAATGTCCAAAATGTGTATGAGCCTCTGCGAAGTGCATGTCTTACAAACTACAAACATGTTAAGATGCACTGCAGCGCAATTAAACTGTAATTATGTGGTTTCCGCACAATTTCCAGAAGCAAAGATAAAGCGACAAAATAAACGATTGAATTCTGCACCTAAACTATGGCCTTTACAGCTGTGTTGTCATGTTGAAACACTGCATGATCAATCACACCATTGTTACCACCAAATACACGTGTAGTCACTAAAAAGCTTCTGATCTCCATGTTCAGTAAGGTGGGCCACTTTAAATATGTGATTTATTATAATTCTGCCACCACGCAGCTACTTCTGATTTCGTGAGCACTGTGCGAAGGAGCGGCCTTTGCATCTTAATCAGGGGAACCACGCGTCAGGATTTCGACAACTTCTTCTTGCCTTGATCTGGCAAGGAAATGCAGACACACAGAATGTGAAATGTGAAGAACCCAAAACTGTTACCGTGTGGCCCAAAAGAAAAAGCGAGAATAAGAACACTGAGGGTGAGAAAAAAGTATCATTGATGCGGTTCCTTACTCAAGCTAACAAGCACGTTATTTTCAAGTGCACAATGGTGTCAAGTCGCCAGGGATGATCCTACACAACAAGCTGGGATTACGCTAAGCTGATTTTCCATAATTTACACTTGCCAACTGGAAAAGCACAATCCGGATTCGCATTTATAACCCCTCCGCTTATCTTGTTCCTGCATGTCGGTGTCGGCCTAGTAATGCTGATTGGAGGTGTCTGCCGAAGCCCGAGTTGTAAAGTGGGCAGTTCAGGCAAAGGCAGTCTCACGTGGGCAGCCGCGGTGCACGGAACAGGCCAGACTCCGCTCAGGTCTCATTCGTACCCTTTCTGCTTCCACTTAGTGCTGCGTGGTCATTGTCTGATGTTTCTCCTACTCTCAATATACATTAAAGCTCTGGTTGCACCTCCCAGGTGCATTTAGAAGATTCCCATACCTGCTGTCTGTCACGCATCCAATGGTGAAAGTTACGCCACTGTTTGACCTTACTGCCTGTATGCAGCAAAAACAAGAGCACCACACTCAGCACACGGCCCCCTGTGAGGTCTGAGGTTCTCCCACCTTTTCCTAATCATACAATCAATAAATAATTTGAAAATTATATCATCGCAAAATGACACTATGAGTTCAAGTCGTAAAGTATCTGCACCGTTGACCGGAGCAGAGGACTGTTGGCCTGAACAAGGACAAATAATTGCAAACAAGCAAATGAGAGAATAATGTGCAATTTTTACATATGTTTACAAGAAGACTTAATAATACAAATTATTGTTACTACAAGGAAGGATACTTGAGAGACAGTATTGTGTGTGATGTTGCCATCACAACTTAGAGCCTTGAAGTCACCAGAAGTGAATAAACCTGAAGTCTCAGAGGCACAGTGGGGTCTGGCTGGGTCTGTATCCTTGGAACTGATAAAAAAGCCATGCAGGCGCAGAGCGACAGATGCCCAGATTGCACCCGGGGCTTTTATTAAGGCCCTGCCTGTCCCTTCACTGCTCCAGACGGAGCAGCAGAAACAAACAGCCATCGATCTTTAACGGTCTGTCAAAAGCCGTAGGAAACACACTGCTTCCAACACGAGACGCTACCGAGGGGGCTGTCTTGAAGCATCCGTGTCTTCATCCGCCACTAGGCTCTAGCCCTGGGCTCCAGTGCGTCATATTGCCCTCCTTTACGCAGCAAAGCCAGTGTGGACCACGTGGGCCACCATAGCAGCTACAAGAATGCCCGCCTTGTCAGCCTGGTTCACGGCGGGATTAGTTCAATTTACAATATGGCTATTTGTCAGGGGTCCTGAAGGCTGTAGCAGGCTGAGGATGAGAGGGGGGATGGGGGAATGGCAGTTTTGTTACTCACCGTGGACGCCTGAGGAAACTCAGGTAGATACTGTTCTCACACTCTTCCCCCTGTTGCCCACGCTGTGAGATCTGTGGTCCAGCTGACCCCCCTGCATCCTGACCGCTCCCCAGTGAAGCCTGCCATGTCACGGCCATAGCGGCACTCAGTACTGTCAGCAAACTCGCTGCCTTTGCTCGGCGCCTGGAGGACAGAGGTAACGTCTTAGTACTGTTGCACACAGTCGTTTCCCCTAATCTAAGCTTTCAGTAAGTGTGTTTTACCTACTTCTTTATTGTGCTTTGTAATACTTGTGTCAAGAGGATAATTTCTACTTATAATCTTTACATCCCTCAGCTCCCCCGTAACACCCACTCCACTTGACTAGGTGTAATAAAACCCTAATAAGAAAAGACGACATTTAACTGTGACGCCAGTTATAATATTTTCAGTGAAAAGCCACCAGCAGAAAAGAAAAACTATATCTTGAAAATGGGAAGTTTGCATATTTGCTTCATGCTCATGAGTCAGCATGATGTCACTGGCTTCCCATGCCAAGCGAGTGGCTTTCCCCATCTTTCGGTCTATTTGGAACTCGTCATTAAGTGTCTGTACCCAGAAGGCTGTGCCTTTCAGCCCTTGACTGATGAGTGAAAAGCAGGGCATCTCTCATGCCCACACAAGCCCACGGTACGAATGGGTGTGTACAGCAGCGATGCGCCGACTGCAGAGTCATTGCTGTAAACAACTGATTTGACAAGCTAGTTCCATTCCAGCCCCCGATAAGGCTGTACAACAGAACCCCCAGTTTTCATTCAGCTTTTCACCCCCCCAACACCTGACTTACTGTCCAATAAAAATGTCTGCCACTCAGATGTTTCATGTGAGCCAATCAGTGAATTAGGATGTGCCCCCGTGGAGAGGGTTCCATCTCAGACCCCCGCTGCGGAGGCTGCCGGAGCCCCCTGTTGGGTGAGCCAGCATCCCTGGATCAGATCAATCTCCCTGTGATTGCTCTGTTCGGAAGAAAACCGGGGCCCTGGGCCTTATCTGCTCGGTCCCGAGACGGACAGCCGGCTGCCAGCTGCTGGAGAGAAGGACAAAGAGGAGCAGGAAGAGGAGGAGGATTTCTCTCTCCCGCACGATAAATGTGTTTCCCTGGTGTACAAAAGAGCAGCCAAGACCACACTTTTAACGTGAAGGAGGGTGAAGACTGACTATTAGTGCAAGGAAAAACTTTAAATTTCTGTGTATTGTTCTGTACAATGTTTGTGTTACAGAGCTTTTGTTCACTTTTTTAAATCTTCTTCTTGTATATTATTATTATTATTATTATTATTATTATTATTATTATTATTATTATTCTGCACTGTCGTTGCCAAAGAGACAGAGAGGTGTTGAACTTTGCAAAACCATGGCAGTCCCGCAGGCTGTGTGGGTGCAGAAGAACACCAGCGACGACGGATGAGGTGTTAAAGTTAGCAGCCTGCTGGCGTCGGGACTCATCACCTCCCTCACTCATCCACGCCCCTTAAGGACGGATCACACTGATTTAAAACAAACGCTGCAGTCCATTTTGCTTTGTTTGTCTTAAAGCCGTCAATCTACGCACATTTCCGTGACTGTAAACACAGGGTGAATTTAAGGCAAAAAAGGCAAATATTTGGGAAGCTCTATTAGATGTATTATTAGAATATTTCATGTTGTGGGAAGAGGGAGCAATTGAACAGCTGTTCTCTGGAATGCACTGCTAGCCTATTTATTTTTCATTTTGTGCTGAATGTTCTTATGAATACAATAGCATGCATTCCACAGATAGAGTATTTTGGGAAATTCAGGTTAATTCAGGCTGGTAACAGATCGATTTTACAGTGTTAGGTACCTTCGAGCTGCGGTAATGCCCACCGAAGCCCACGTCCTGCGAACATTCTGTGGGTTGGCCACTTCAATCTGGGGGGGGGGGGGGGGGGGGAAAAAAAACAAATACAAAACAACACGTATATACCTGGAAGACTAAATGAACAACCTGTGGAAAAAAGTATATCTATACTNGGGGGGGGGGGGGGGGGGGGCAGGAAAACAAACCCTGGGCAGTCGTTACCGGGGCCGTGCTGCATTCCCTTAGCAGGAGAGGAATGTCACCTCCGGGGTCCGATGGCTGAGTGAGCTTCTCTGTCCCACCATGTGCTTGGGAACTTTCTGGGACTTTACAGATCTGGCTGACGGAAACAGACAGTTTCCTGCACCAACGGTTTGTAGGAAATACTAGAAATATGAAGGACGGTCACACTTGGGCAAACTTGTCAACTCCTGGACTGACCTGTTTGTCTCACCCTTCAGGATAATCTCTGGAACGGGATTGGACAACGGCTGATGGTGACAGGGTCAGGCTGTTTAATTTCACATGAGGCTTCTCATTTTGCGCATGGCCACGAAGCCTTCCCATGCTCCTCTCACAGCGGTCAAAGGTTCAAGCACTTCACCAGTGCTCCCTGTGCCTCAACGCAGCCATCTGTTAGTTGGGAACGTGCATCAGCGGAAGGCATATGCCGCAGTCAAAGGCAACGGGACTGCCGAACACCTCAGGAAGGCACATGAATTATGCATAGACCAGCTAGTATGAGCATCTAATAGTTGTAAGGCAATTACTAAGTGGCCAAAAAGAGTAATTTTTGCAAAACTATTGAATTCTGCATTGCCCTTGGATACAAAAGTTGCTGATTTCAAAGAAGGGAAGGGGCATCTCCCCCAGTTCACACCACAGTCCAGGAAGTGGATACGCTGCTAGGGGAACATTCTGGAAAGAAATATCCAGCATGCAAATTAGCGTTTTTCCTCAGTACTCGCGCAAATGTATGTTTATGTCAGAGGCGTACGTAATTTGATTTTCAAAGTCAAATATATTGTATTCTGGAGGTCACTTCAAAAAGGACCCAGGCATATTAGAACTGTGTGAATTTGTGATGTATTCCTGGTTGTGCTGCAAAAGTCCTCGGAGTCGCAGCGAAATCAAATCTGAGCAGATGAACCGAAGTGGTGGCGGCCGTGGGATGCCACGGAAAATGAACTGAATTACAATATCATACTTTTATTTGTTGTTTTTTTCTTTTGGCTTCTTGGGGATAGTGATGCCTTTCAATGTTGCTAACATGGTTCCACTAGCATATCTGTTCATGGTAGCCCACGGCATGTGAAGGACATGTACGAAAGCTGACAAACCTCTGTTATAGCGCTGAGCTGTAAATGTACTGCTGTGTTAACTACACTGGATTATTTTCTGCTTAACTGTTGATACTAAATGAGCAAGAGAATGTTGAGAGTTGGTGCGCAAGCACCCCCGAGACCACCACTGACCGTGATCTTTGGATCCCTGAGCGAACAGCAACCTTCTGTGATTGAATAAGGCTGAACTGAGGGGTGGAAAGAATTCATAGGGCCCTTTGTGAAGCCAGGGAGTGGCTGGAGAGCAGCTCCACAAAAGGGCTGATTTGGGGGGTCCTCACTGACCTGTTTGTTCTACACATGCAGTCTGCATCCTGCTTAAATGCAGCAGTCACCTCCCCAGCGTGAAGCAGCCACTGTTATAATGAATGCTTTTCCAAGTAAAACCCTCTCCCACAACAACATTCAAACTCTTATCTGCCAAGACCTGTCTGACTTTTCAAAGCTTCTAAATGACAGAAAGTAAAATTGTCCTGCTATGATATTTTCACACACTATTGCATAAAGACAAGCTTCCTTTCTCTCAGGAAGGTGAACAAGGGCAGAGAGACACAGGGCTGGACCATGAGAGGATCAGATAGACATATGGACATCTTCACAGTGTGCTTCCACATGGCAGGGTGAGAGCGGGCGGCTGATGTCAATGAGCTAGAGCTTTTGTTCCAAAGGTGCCCTTGTCACAAACCAATCACCCTTCTTCTCTTCGACTCCCCCACATCTGCGAACCAGTCATGTGATCGAGGACTCAATCCGTTCTGTGTTTGAAGGGTCAGCTGAGGGTGGTGACATCACCATCTACAGATACGTCCTGAGTGACGTGTGTGCTGACGGGAAGGTTCCAGACAGAAGCTTGTGAATATGTAAGAGGAGCCGCCATGTCCAAATCTATAGTTTGATATGCTCTGCAGCATAAATCAGCCGCTCCTGTCCTCATCTGAGAGTGGTTAGGATGCCCTGCAGAGGGCCTGGGTGCTCTATGTGGTGCTTTAAGGGCATCTAGTTTGTAACCCTGCGATTTGTTAAGGCTTCTTCTTTGCTCCCACTGTGCAGGGGCAGTTTGGAGCACCACTGCTAGATGTGAAGTAGAAACCGTGTCCCAGACATGAGAATCCCTGACACGTGTGGGTTTGAGGAGCAGCCGCACACGCAGAGCTGTCCGCTGTAATCTAGGGAAATGGCACGGGCTGAGCAGATGGTTGATTCTGGTGGAACGAACCCGTCATTTGAACGCAACGGTAACAATCGGCTGCCATGACCACGCCGGGCAGGTGCAGTGACCTTGATGGGATTCTCGTTCCTCCCGCTGCTCTGTGCAGCAAACGGCAAAACCCCTGTTACAGCTTTTCTTTCTGCTGCATAACCACCATATGCTCCACCTTGTGCCGTTATCGGTGTTTATTTTATTTAATATGAGCTCCGAGCTTTACTATAGAGCCTGATCATTTGCAAACACAGGGAACTGAGCAAGTTTGATTTGTCCACCTCCGTTTACTTCACACTCCTTTATTGATAAAGTTATGGTGCAGGACTGATTAGTTTGACTTACTTGGCAAGAAAATGCATTGTAATACGATCTTCTGTTTGTTAAGGAGTGGATGACAAAAGCAGGTGACAGTAGAAAAATGAATGTTTGATCTTCATGAGTGGACACACTTCTGGAACTTCTTGATGCTATGAGATCAACACCTGTAAAATTCTGTAGCCTTTTTCTACACATGGACACAATTTCTGCCTATAATTTTCTGTGATCCTGTGCTATTGAATAATAGGCAATGTTCTAAATGCAATATGTGGACATGCTTCTGTTTATTTAAGGCTTAAGTTGTTTGGAACCTATACATGCATTAGGAAAGACTGCTGAACTGTTCCAAGCAGCTCTGGGCTCTGGGTCTCTCTCCTCACTTACAGGCCAACCAGGGAAAATGCGAAGAAACGGCGGACTGACTTTCTGCAGCTCCCGCCTCTCACTTGGTCGCTCTGCCGTCCCCCTGAAGACACTCGAGAAGGTCTCAGAGAGGCTCCTTCTCCGCTGGCAGGAGGAGACAGTAGTGCAGTCGCCCACAATAATTTGGTGGGGTTGAGATGTCCCTGTGAGTGTTGGGCCAACGGGAAACACTGCTTTGTTTCCTATTAAGGTCTCCTCACTAAGTCGTTCTGCAGAAATCAAGAACATCCTGGTCGCAGCAAATCCCCGCTTTAACAGTGTGGCTTTAACAGCTTCAGTAGAGACATTTCCATGCCGGTGGTAGGGGTGACAGGGTGGGGAAACCTCCAGATTTCCTGTATAAACCAAGACTGGCTTATTAACAGATTATTAACAGCTTTTTGAGTGCCATTATTATCGATTTCACTACTATTACCACTTTACCCTCAAAGAGGGATGTGTGTGAGACGCGGGAAGTGACACGTCACCCTTGACAGAGGCGGCAAACTGCTGCCGTCTGTGCACATAAACACAACCGAGCAGGTCGACGAAGCCCAACAATCGGCAAAGTACAGTGGCGGCTGCTGTGACTTTATGACAACAATAAAGGTCTTGTTGTCTCACTGTAACATCACCTCCGTAAAAGTTTGCTGGACTCGGACCCGGAGTAACACGCGCTCTGTACTATTTTTAAACATCACTATTGCGCACACTTTTCTCCAGCGTCTTACGTCGGTGACTAAGGTTCACGCTTCAAAAGCAATATAGAATTGGAAATTTGTTTCAAACGATTCTTTGTGACGCGTTGTGGGTTTTCTGCTTGATTTTATGAACAGGACAGAAGAGAACGCTGTTGGGAACAGCCATGACAGAGTGCTCGCCGGCCCCCAGTTGCAGAATTAACATCCAATCTTTATATATTAATAATAGCACATTAAAAAAACACACACTATTTATAAGACAATATAAATAAATGCAATACAGTTTACGTTTATGAATGATACATTATAGTTTTGCACAATGTTAAGGTTTCCATTTATACTGTGGCTTGGGGTGGAAATAATAAACCGGCCTGAATGAACGGTGATGGCACACGCATAATCTCCACATATTACGCAGGCTTAAGTGACGTGAACGATGAACAGCAGTTCGAACATTTCACCGTTCGTTTGCACGCGGTTGCTGTGCGGGGAAGGAGCTGCCAGTAGATGGCGCTTCGCCGCCTAACCCGTGACTGCCGCCCGTCCCCGCCGTCAGCTGTCAGGCCCAGCAAAACAAGCTCTAAAGCAGCCAGGGATCTGCGGCACAGCTGCCAAGGTGCAGACGCAGCAATAGTTCTCGCCATATACATTTATCGACTTCCGAGTCGATAGCACATTTGCATATATGTGCACACAGTAAGGAGGAGGGCAATTTACAGGGTATAAATCATGTATCATCTGTTACTTACATTTATAAATGGTGTCTTCATTAGGTGTGTTTGAGCATATTGGATTACTTAACTTTATTTGAAATCTATTTTTTCTTTTGCTGATTCTTCAGTTACTGCGCACAGTATGAAATATAATTTGTCCTGCAAGTATTCAATTTCCAGTTGTGCGAACATATTTTACCCCCTTGTCGCTTATTTAGCTGTGGCCAACTACTAAAATATAAAAATGTGAAAAGAGGGAGGGCCGAACAAAAGCTTTCTTCTCCAGCCCGTGTCCTGAGAGAAGCGTGGCTGTTTTTCCTGCAGGCGTCTTCGGACAACGTGACACCCTCGAAAGAGTGCGTTATCCGGCCGAGTCCCCCCACCTGGGTCACACTCAGGAATGGAAGTGAGAGAACCCTGGACGTTTCTCCTTGCCACGGGTGACAAGAAGGAACTGAAGCTGAGGTCCATGTCACAAGAGTCCCCACCTCCTCCACCCCTAAAACATTATCAACATGAAAAGAAATACGAAAACACATTTGGGCATAAAGAGCACAACGGCTCATGGGAAAGCGCCGGAGAGAAGCATGGGTCAGGAGGCCATAGAAGTCATCTGAGAACCGCTGCAGCTGCTAGTGTGGTAAACTAATTTGGTCAAACGGTAAATCATTGCTGGATTATGTGAACCAAATCGATATACAAATGTATTTAAAATTTTCCTAGCTTCAACAGTCTAAATGGGCTTCCTGAAGAATGCTGAGCCAATAGAAAAGTGAATTAATAACCGAGAGCTGAATCAACATTATTCAGTCTCTGAAACAGTGGGACACCCAGATGGTGACATATAAGCATAGAGGCACATAGAACACTTATTTAAGACAACGGAGATCAAGCAATTAATCATTTAGGGAAAGGATTAATGAAAATGAATATGGCATTTATTTAAAAAACACATCACAATAAATTCATATTTTTTGTTCAAACTAAATCTGTTTTATAACCTCTCAAATAGTCAAAGTTGAGTTTGCATAAACGAGTCGTGCGCATGGTGTTGCTGTTAATGCATTAAGTAAATAAAATTACAGCGGCGCTGTGGCACAGCGCCTGGGCTGCGGGTTCGAATAAAATACATATACAGGGGTATCTTGTTATCGCAATCTCATCCCTCCCTGAAAGTGAATTTTCAGATAGCAGGAGCCTATTTTCCATTAAAAATAATAATGCATTCCAATCCCATCCAAAACCCCCCTAGCAATTTGCCGTGATATCAGTGAAACACATATATAACCGTGCATCGCGAGTTTCTGCATTACGTAAACAAACATAACGTTAAACAAAACCAGTTACATCGCTTTTTAACACTTAAGAGACTCATTATTTGGGAACGTCTGTGAGCAGCATCCAGCAGTCAGACAGGAATTACGCTTTCCTTCTGCACCACAGCAAATAAACCATGAAAAGGTTTATTGACAAGCATTTTCTCATGCATAGAAAAAATCAAACATGGTAGACGGGGACCTGTGCATAGACCCACCTACATCTTTATGTGCTTCTACCTATATATCACTTCCAGCTTTGCCTCTGATGTACGGGAGGCTTCTCTCCGCCTCTTTGGGTCGCCTCCCTTCTTCACCCTGGTCTCATATTTTGGGGACATTTTCCCTTAATGATGGGACAAGAGCAAGCGAGAAAACGCGAGAGCACGTCGCAGTTAAACAGTGAGGGCACCTCACACCCCCTCGCGTGGATTCGCCAGTTTTTCATCCCGACAGTGACTTTGGGCTAACGGTTCCTCAAGACTCATAAAAGCTCATTTGGCTTTTGGGGCGCTGTACGGGTATAGCTATACAACTGTATTGTACGATTATACTGCACCGTATTATACACTAAACAAACAATTTTAGTTTTAAAACAGCCATTTTAATTTTGAAAAGCCCTGGCCACCGTACAAGAGTTAATGGACGGTTGTGTATTTCTGTCTGTCTGCTGTGGAGGCTCAGGGACGGCAGCTTCAGAGAGGCCCGCCGAGGCCCCGGGGAGGCGATGACGCTGCGCTAATAACACACTGACACACTGTGCCAATGCAATGTCACTTGCCAACAACTGGATCTTCTCCCTCCGGTTCAGAGGGTCGAGCTGTTTGACGTCGCCACGATTTCTCTGCACTTCAAATGACTGCCATGAATCAGCTTACATATAAGCTGGAATATAGAGGTTTTAAAAGGTCTGTGTGGTCTGTGCCTCGCCCCCCACAACACTGCCGCTGACGTAAACAGAAACACTCGGCTCCTGGCGGGAGAGCGGAAACTTATTGCAGAGGCTACACCTAATTTGTTGTTTTTATTTCCGTTTCGTCCAGAACATATTGTGAGGCCAGCAGGTAGTAGGCTAAGTCGTCGGTCGACCCGTCTCTCCACAAGTGCACTGTTGTTATGGATACAGTGAAATGTCAGTGTCACACAGTTCGCGTCCCGAGAAACACGTGTCTCTTAAGAGGAGTGAGAACAGAGCCATTCCGTCCATCGCTGATGCTGCTCACGTGACCTTGCAGTCGTCTGCTCCCGTCACCTCTGGGCACTTTGTTTTCCTGCCTCACCTTCCCGGTCTCCCTTCCAATTGTTTGTGAATTTTAATAACAAATAAACGTTTCTTACAAGTCAATCTACAGCACAGTTTTACTAACCTTTGCCAGCCTTTTGATATCTTTGAGTTTTAAATACTTTTCTCACACTCGGAACAAAAAGGTCAGATTTTTCATGCTGGTTGAAGTCCTATCTGACATTATCAGCAGGTGCTTGTTAGCCCTTTGTCTTCTTTACAATCTAATAAATCTTGGCAATCCAGCCCAACTCCGGGAGTCTGAGAACATGCCCTCCATCAACCGTGTTTCTGGCCTCCAGTTCAAAAAATGAATATCTGTTTACAGTCTACAAATGGTTTTACAGCTGCATATTTTTGCAGAGGACCATTAAGATATCGACTATCTCCACGGCACTTGAGGGGGTGCCGCTGGTACGGCGTCGCGGATTCATCACATTCAAAAATATAGGGGGGTAAATGGAAAAGTGTTATAGGTAGGTGGTTCCACATCAAAGAGTTCAATCAAGTAAAATTTTACGTAAAAATAGTTTTCTGTGCGAATGGGGCAGAGTGTTGGCACAATCAACACAGGCGACCGTGAATCCCTGCAACAGGCGGCGACATCAAGGGCGTGCAGAAAAGCCAGACGGGCTCCCCTTAATCTGTTCTTCTCCTGGTGAGGTGAGGTAGCATCTCCGTCTTCCGTCTTCTTGCTGTGGGGAAGAAGAAACGTGTTAGCAGCGCTCTCTACACGCCACTGTATATTTTTAAATTGCGTGTGTCAGGATGCAACATGTGACAGAAGGGGTGTGACTGTGAGAGTGCGATGACACCCCTCGAGTGTGACTGCGTGTATGTGCAAGTGTCTGCATGTGAAAAGGTGCTGAGTCTTTCTCAGTCCATCTACTATTTTGCAGAGACTCATGATGGGGCTACAATGCTAATATTGAATACAAACTTGTATACGCTGTTTACTTGCTGGAGTGTGAACAATCTGTCCAAATACAAGAACACAACAGATGAAGAAACTCTTTATTGCTGGTGTGTTTGAACGAATCAGTCTGTCTGACGGCGAATAGTGCGGCGAATAGTGAATTCCCACAAGATTGCACTACATTTACTAGACTACTGATTTAAGGTCTAAAAAAGGGGGCCGGATGTTTAACACGGAGTCACCGACTCAGGCTGCTTCTCCTCGAAGAGTCCGTTCTGTGCCCACAGAGATCGGCGATATCATTTTGTCGCATCCCCCAGGAAGTGCAGTGGCAACACAGGCTGATGGTGCAAGCTTGATAACCGGTCGCCTGCTGCATTGCTAAGGTAACAAATACAATATTCTTCTCATTCCATTTTCCCCTAAATCAGCATTTTCAGTTATCCTGCAGAGGCTGGAATAAATGCATACATATAAACCAGATGGTATGAACACTTTGAGTGGCTGCTTAGTGGCACCCAGTGATCCCTCCATCGCCTTAGTCATAAGCTGCACCTGCTGATCTTGGGACACCTAACCTTGTTTCAAGTCAACTGTTCTGGAAAAAAACATAGATTTTATGAACAAAACATTGGGAAATATCTTCTGCTTCAGAAGCCTTTCCAAACTTGTTTGATGCTGTGCTAATACAAGCACGAACACTCGGGCATTTCAAGGAACACTTGTGCTGGTCAGGTCACTGGCTACCTAAGGATGAACCATGCAATGCAATTAATGCCACGAAATTACCACTGGATGAAATATTTATATTGTCATATTTACCCAACTTTTGGGGCAGTTCTTTCAAAATGTCTGAAAGGGCATGCAGAACTGAGACTGAGACCTGTAGTCAGCCAATTGCTACCTGGTTTAGCTTGAAGGCCTCAGGATCATGCAGCCGTGCAAGAGAGGCCATACACGCAGAAACAAAACACACAAAACTCCGTGAAACGAAGCACATAGAAGTGCTAGCCAAAATTGGAGACACCTTGGCAAAGACCTACAACTAATCTGTATTAGTAATCTGTGTGCCAAACTCTGCTTGCTTTTTCCTCAGTGGGAGAACCAGAAGTGCACTTGTGGATTAGGGCTAAAGAAAAGGCCAAATGTCACAGGTTTGCTCTCATCACACAGTACAGACCTTGACACCTCAAAAGCCTCAGATTTATTTCCCACCCAACTGCAGTACATCAAAGGAAAACAAGGACTATTTAAAACTTGTGGTAAGCAGGGGTTAGGTAAGCCTGCTCACATATTCCCATACCAGAGCTGGCTGAAACACCAGTCACAGACATCACCAGCTGCCCAAAATGATGGATGGACACAGCATTCGTGTTGCCGCTACTTTCACTGTGGCATCTTTTTGTTGGAAGTCAAAGAAAGACTGCACGGCTGCGGAAACGGGAAAGATTTAAAGAGTCTGATGGGTCCTCCACCAGTCACAGAACAGTATGAACAAATCCTAAACTTTGTGTTTGTTGACCAGGTCAGATCCTGTTTTTGTCATACTGGTTTTGTCTGGATCACACAGCGAACGGTAGGGACTGACTTTAAGATATATATAAATGGACCACTGAGGGCCACACGTTCAAAATTGTGCTCAACAACCCTTGAACGTGAAACTGAGTTGCCACAAATGGAGCTTTTATTTCTTTGTCAAAAAGTGGGAGACAAGCCTTTTGCTTGAATGTCGGCCTCCCGAAGCCGCCTACGCAACCATCGCTTATGAAGCAGCAGGTGGTTTTTTATGGTCATCGGCCGAGGGCCGAACTGGATCCTGTAAGGCTCACCTGTGAGCAGCCTGGACGGGACAGTAATGTTCCCGCTATTGCACACTGACACGAATACGGAAGAATAAAAAAACAAGACGACATGCAAACCGGCTGCCCTGCGGTGGCTCAGCGACTGTGCCCTTGTGGATGGCTCTGGTCAGGGAAATTCACAGCATTAGTCAAGAAACGTGACAGGAGTTGGTGCGCCAGTTAGCATCTGGTGTTGGCTCTTGACTAGGACACCAGAAAGGGCACTGGAAGAGGAGAGAGGCAGGCCATCACAGCAAGCACCATGGCACCGTTGTCCTGTTTTAATCCGATTTTAATCTTCTTCATGTCCACTGTCCTCCTGGCAATTGTGACATTTTTAACAGATAAATGATGCTATGTTGAATCTGCGATACCGGCACTTTGACGCATGGGGTGCAGGGTCAAAGGTCTATCCTTTGTTCTCTGTCAGACCATAGACTTTCTTCTTGAATTGCAGAAGGAGACAATTTTTGTCATTGTTCAGGTTTCCTGTTCATATGAGTCCTTTGTTCCTCTTTCATTTTGAATCTTAGGTTAATATGTTGTCTTAGAAGTCAAATGCTTTGTTTTTTCACATCAGTATGCTTAATAGATGGTACATACTGCCTCTCAAAGTGACTTAAATCATACAGGAAGTGCTGCTGGCCTGAACAGGAAGTTGCTGAACATGGTGCCAGCAGTGAACTGCAGAAGGTAACTTGGAAGGAGACTCTGGGTGTTCATAGACTACATATGACAAAACTAATCTTTGGTCGGTTTTGAATGACTAGGTCCTGGAGAGCTTGGGTTTGTGTCAGAGGAGTGTATTTCATGCCACAGTGTGCTAACCGTTGGGTTGGCCTCTATAGTTCAACAACATTTTCACTTAGCAGGTGGCTTCTCTGGTTGAGATTATCAGTTAATGATGCTGTAAAAGTAGAATTTCACTTTTTTATGTCTCTGACAAACACCTTCGCTGTCATGTATGGAAACGGATAATTATAAAAATCACAACAGAGAAGACAGCGATCATACAATGTGCGGGTTTCGTTGTCTTCCTTCACCGTGCAATTACTTTCCCTCACGTCTGACAGTATTTCCAAGCAAGCGCAGTGGGAGCAATTCGCAGCTCCCTTTCGGTGTGTATTGGATTGAGATCTCAGGGTAGTGGAATTGGACAGTTTAGCAGCAATGCATGATTCCCAGAAGGTCTTTTCTTTTGGTGCAAAGGTAAATAAATAGAACTTACAAAAATCGTATGGATCACTGGGATGGTGAGTCAAACTTCCTATACTTTCTAGCGACCTTTAGGCTAGTGTTTCACAGCACTGATTTTGACTACAAACACTATGTAACTGTCCAATTACCGAACGTTCACGTCTTTACTGCTCACTTGTCTTTTCATATCTTCTGGCCATACTATCTACCCAGAAC
This sequence comes from Arapaima gigas, assembly GCA_900497675.1. Classification (NCBI taxonomy): domain Eukaryota; kingdom Metazoa; phylum Chordata; class Actinopteri; order Osteoglossiformes; family Osteoglossidae; genus Arapaima; species Arapaima gigas. The sequence goes on from UFQX01000446.1 coordinate 309,622, forward strand.
CCCGGTTGGCAGCTTCTTTGTCTTTGAAGGCCACAATCTGGCATGATTTAGGCAACGCAGTCTTCTCATTTGTAGCTGAACTACCCCTAAAATGCCATGCAAGACAGCTGATCACTGAAAGGACAATTTGCTTAGCATTTTTTAAGATAATAAGCAGTGAGGATGCAACCCAAGCAAAACCACATGTTTGCTGGAGTCCCTAGAGAGTGTCACGTCCAAGCCAGGTGGGAGTCTGTGTTACTCATGGGCCACGTGCACCAATACATTCTAATCAAATCAAATCAAAGGACTGAGTGACTGGACCATCAATCAAATATTCCCTCAGGGTAAAATGGAGAGTGAATTTGTCCCTGACTGGTAGTCATGTGTTTCCTGCTCGCTTCAATGTCACACTGGACAATTTTTGTATATTTTATTATTGGATTTTCTGTCATCTTTTTGTATGAGACAGGCTGTGACGAGAGGAGTGCTTGTTACCACTATATCCAAAGCAAAATTTCTTCCGGTGGCGTAATAAAATACCACAATATATCACCATCATCTTCTTTCCTAACTATCTGTTGTAAAGAGATGGACGAAGGCAGAGCATCCAGTTTCAGTAGCCGCTTGTCCTGGTATTGGTGGCAAGGAGCCTATCCCACTTGCTGGGTGCAAAGCCAGCAGAACACACCCTGGGATGGGGGGGCAGTCCTTCACAGTGATATCACTTCAGTCAGCCACGAATACCTGAGCTGCTTATAGCTTCACACCTATCCCTGGTGAGGATGGGTTTGGAAAGAAACAATTCAGCTGAAAGGTTGAGCGGAGGTCCAGCAACCAAGGCTAGTATGAAACACAATGGTCACAAAAGTAAGACAGAGTTACAGGGTGGAAGTGGGCAGTAGGAGAGTAAGTCGTGGCGAATTTAGGAAGTGTTGAAAACGTTCCCCTTGCCTCACATCACTTATTTAGTTAAGTGTTATTTTTCATTTTTTGGAAAAACGTGTAGCGGTACACCTGACACCCTCTGAAAAATGATTAAGGCATAATAAGCACAAAGTGATGTTTCAGATGATTTGTTTTTAATTTTATTTAGCAGTCTGTATGGGGAGTCTTAAAACCAGCTGAATGTTGTTGACACAAATAAAGCAGAATTAATTGTGGCAGATCTCCAGTGGCTCATCAAACTTTATCACCCTTTAAAGTCAGCAGTTGTTCCCTGCAGTTCTCGTGCGTGTGTGTGTGTGTGTGTGTGTGTGTGTGTGTATATGCATATGTATATAAAGGATTAGTGAAGCGGGACGGCTTGATAAGCACATCTTGACAACCAGGATACATTGTTTCACACTTCATTGTAGTGCATAGTGTTATTTTGAGTAAATGCAGAATAATTCGGCATTATTTCACCGTATCCTGTGTTGTGTCTCATCGCCTTTCTCTGTGTGATGGTGTGAGTCTCCCGTCAGCCTGGCCTGGCACCACGGTTCCCACTTATTCTGCTGCCAGGTCCTTCTGGTGAAAAAGGTTCAGTCGTGTTTCGATAGCTAGTTAAAAGATGGTTTTAGTCTTCTTGTTTCTATGACTAGTTTCATGGGGTAGAAAAGTTTTAATGCTGCTCTTCGGCAGTCAACTTACCTGACCGAATACTAGTTTTGTCTTCTTGTTTCTATAGCAACTTACAGATTCGCACCATTTTAATGACGTTTGCCATGGGGTTGATTGACTGTATGTAGTCTTCCTCTTTAAATGCTTAGTCTTGACCACTTTAGACATCATTTTAGCCCGTTTGCTCGAAGGTTCCAACGACTGAGCAGATACATTATTGTCCTGTGTTCCTCTGGCTGCCCTGCTCCCAGAACCAGGCTCCCTTTGCAGAAACTAAACCCCTATTAAAAAAGAAAAAAACAAAAGTGCACTTTGACTGCAATCCAGCTGCAAGGGCGATTAGAGTCGCGTTATCAGAATGCGCAGTAAGCGATCCTCAGCGGCCACGTCAAGGCGGAAATGAGCTGAGAAGACGTACGGCTCCTCATTTCCAACAGCAGAGCATATCGTCCGCTCCACTGATGCTCCCCCAGACAATATTGCGTGATTGAGCCGTCCCCTTACAGTGGAAGCTTAAATGACTGTGGGCTTGGTAAAAATACCAGCGTCACAGTGCACTCTCCCTTAATCTTAATCTTCACACCGTCGCTAGATGGCTGGGTGAGGACAGCTTCTATATTGGCCCATATGGAGCGGACCACCAGTGAAAGCATTTAGCTTTATTTTATTGCCGCTCTGACTCTCCTCAACAATTCAAATGGTGAAGACCAAGACCGACGCTCTAACCCTCACAGCGATGGCGGATAGTAGTTGTCCTTTATTAGCTTTTCGCTAAGCCCTTTTCACACGTCCACCTTGAGGACTTGTTTACGTCTCAGCTCACGTTCTCATGTAGGATCAATAGCAAAGTATCCAGGCTGTACAAACCAGATATGATGCTGGCTAGACAGGCTCAGTCAGTAATGACTGAATATCTGAAATAAGCATTCGATCACAGGCACGTGAATGAACCACCTGAGCATATCGCCGTGTTTCCTGGTTCCTTCATTCCTCTTTTCACAAATAAAAGTCATTATTTATTCAATGATCACAAAAGCAAAACAACAAAGAAAGTTAACTTCCCCTGACTGTCAGCGTAATTTCAGAATAAAGTAACTGTGATTGCAGGCCCTTGAAAAATGATTATTCATTAGCTAATTATAATGAAAGATATAGTTTTGCCCCCCCTTGCCTGTCTCTGCTTATTACCACCTGTTACCTTTGCCTGGGACATCAAAAACATATCACTGAACACAAAAACCATACCTTTATTCCCTCGCATCACGCTAATAAAAACTCAAAACAACAAACGAATCAGATAAAAGGTAATTTAGCCAAGGTTTAAGTTACTGTGTTTTTCACAGAAAATGCCATTTTCCCAAAGTCCTCATAAACTTTTTTTTTTAATTAAACAGCTATTTTCAGGAGATGAAATTAATGGGCTGTTTTCTGTCTCTGAAAGGCCGTCCAGGCGGAAGCACAATCTCTGTCCGTCAGACCACCGGCGTCACTGAGCATCAAATCTCTTTCCCTTCCCGTCAAAACTGGAGATCCGGCGGCATTACGGAAAGGAGAAAACAAACAAAACAATTTAACATGCGGTGTTTGACAGATTGTTAGAACTTGTTTAGCAGAAAGGAAAAGAAGAACAGATCAAGAAAAAGTTATGCTGATTTGAAGCTGCAAGCCTCTGGCCAATTGGCTCAGGGTGTCCATGCAGGCCTGTTTGAATCTCAAGCACAGCATCCTCTGTCGTCGCCTGACTGGCGAACCTCTGATCCCCCAGGATTTGAACTGGTTTTATTGCCACAACAAAATACATTCCTTGTGTTCATTGTCGTGCTCTGTGAGGATCACTTTTTAATTGGATTCCATTCAGCTGTTCTTTCCGAGGCCTGTAAGATCTTCAACTTTTGTCAAATTTAAATGCCCATTGCGAGCAGAGCAAACAACCAGCCAAAATGCCTTTCATGCCGGCAGCCCTCAGTATTTAATGATTCCTTCCCCGCCATTTTCTCATTAATCTATTGGCACACGGCCGTCCAGGTGAGGAAGCCACACACCCAGCTTAAAGTTACCTTTCAAGTGACAAATTCCTCTGAAGACGGTTTGCAGCTTTGCAGGGTTACCTGAACCACAGAAGGTGCTAATCGCTTAAACGAAGACAATTACGTCTGTAATTTGAGGGGTCGCTAGTGAACAACGGTGGCGGGTGGCGGGAAAGCGGCCAGCCAGATCAGGGGACAGGAGATTGCACGATGGGCTCCCCACAACGCCGCTTTTCTGCAGGTATTAGCATTTGTCAAGTTAAAATGATATCCGGGTCTAATCCAGTCGCCGAGGCTGAGTGGTGCAGAGCGGTGCCCTCGTGCCGACCTACAATGCTTCTCCTGAAAATTTAATCTCGTAGCTGTCAAGGCCGACAAACAGGGCATGCGCTGGAGGCTTGAAAAGTGCAATACACAGGCCCCGCCATGTGGTGCAAGAACGTACATATTAAAGAAATTAATGAGTAACTTTGGGAAGTGTGGTCACATTCACAAATTTCCTCAATTTAGAAAATATGCAAATGTGGACAATGTGAATCTTCATGGAAGGAATAAGGCCCCATTTTCCAGAAAAAGGAGTTAACACTAAATTCTTCACACCTTGCAGAGGTCAAGATGGCATGACATGGATGTTATGTCCAATTCAGCATCCGCTGCGCTGTGAAATTACAAACATCTTCTGTGCCAGTTATGAGAGGAGATCTACCACAAATTTATGCCAGACTTGCAATAGTTGAATAATACATGTGACATATATGAATAAGGATCAGTATAATTTGGTCCTTAGAGGTTTTCAGAACAGTTTTATTATAAGTTTTCCGACCGGCTTTCTGAACGTCTTGAGGACTGAGCAAAAGACCACAATGCATGAGCCCGATCGGCGGGACAAAGGCCTTCGTGCGGCACAAGCCCCCGCTCTTGCTGGGTTCCGCTGCCTGCTCACCACGGCACCATCTCCAGCTCCGCAAAGGTCACAGCGGCCCGGTGCAGCAACCCTCACGACTGGTTCCGGATGCCGTGACTTTGCACGCGTGCAAAGTGGGCAAAATAGGCAAACGGCAGCCATGTTGCAGCTTCAGCTGTTGCATCAGGTTGAAAAAATGACTGAAGACAAGGGACAGAATAGGGGACCTTGTTAAAGTACAATCGACACACATTTTCCGCAAGTCCTTCTTGGCAGTCGATCCCTTTATTACATATTCACTCATTTATTTCTTAAGTAAATGACTTAATAAAGTATGCTGTGATATATATGGCTTTGTAAAATGCGAGACATGGATGTCGTCCTTTAGTCACTAATTTGTCCCCCCTTGCATTCAACATAAACTGAGCAGTGATATGTTTTTGTTATAGAAAAAGTGCAAAACAGCAATGATGCTACCAAGTATACCCACTTATTGGAGTGTATAAGTTCACCATAGAAATGAATATTACAGACTGGAAGGTGAACAGGGGCCCTGCGCAGTGACACAGTGCTCATTAGCTTTGCCTTCCGGCTTCATGCTTCTCTGTGTTCTGTGTTCTTTCACTTTCTGTGACACTGTGAAACACAGTGAACCGCCCTGGCACTCCTATCTCTTCAGTTCCTTTGTTTTTCACCTGCTCACCCGTTTCTTTCAAAAGGGAAAGGTAATACGGAACCTTTATTAGGTGCAAAGCCATGTAACCATGCCCAGGGACGGTGTCTCCGCACGTCCTGGCATGGCCTGGCACGGCACATATCCGGCTCAGAGGACACATACATCAGCACATAACCAGGGCTCAGGTAAAAAGCCCCCTGTTTCAGACTCGTCCTGCTTAGATTCAGCACCTTCCTCCACACCCACACATCACACTTTGGGCTGATGCTGTTCTGCGTTTTTACTCATCAAACAGCATCTGGAAACCAGTGACTGTACACGACTGCTTATTTGCATTCAAAGAAATATTTTCATTAAGTGCCTCCACCCCTTTATCCAAAGTCACAAAAATTACAGTTTCAAACCTGCTTTGTTTGTACAGCTGGGCATTTAATGGGCTTTTTTCAAAAAAAGTTCTAATGCCAAACAAAATCCACCAACCAGTTTCTGGTTTCCAGTTGGGTTCTGAACTAGGCACCTGCTTACTGAAGTCTTTCAGGCTACATCAGTTATTCGTCGTACAAATTTTTATATTGCATTACTGAATCTTAATCTCACAGAAAAAGCATAAACCTGAATTTGACTTATAAATCAAAATAAGTGAAAGTGCTGCAGAGGTCACTAAAAGAGATGATTCATGAAATTAATTCAATTTAATTAAACTCAACTGACAGCAACTACCAGCCAAGGCCTCTCAAAGACGCAGAACACAGAGAGGGTCACAGTCCCCCTAGAGCAGCCCATGGCAGTTAGACACAGCTGTTTACAAACGTGTGGCAGCAGTGCATTATGGGAGAGCCACGGCTCCCCCAGCTGCCGCATGTCGTGAGTAAATCCTGTACGCGGCAGGACCAGAAGGAGATACTGGTGACCGGAAAGGGAGCAGGAGGATGGGAGTCATTGCCAGTTCCATTACATCCAAATCTGTCTCATCACAGGACGAATTACTGCGGGATTTTACTGTGCTTTTCACATTACTGAGTCAAAGGAACAACGCGAGACGCCCACGCCAATGTGAGCTGATGACGTTCAGGGCACCTTTAACCCAACACCTTGCCTGCTGTGCAGTGTGCGACGCGCTGCTCAAACAAGCCCAACAAACATCACCTTCTGGGTCCGACAGCAGCCGCTCTTCTGGCGAGAGACGCACCTTCAGGCAGAGGCTGAGCGATCTGTCCCCTGGCAGCGCCGGGACGGTCCTCGGTGAAGCAGCCTAATCACTGACAGATGCAAAAGTCTGCATCTCATTTACACAATAATGAAGAAAAAAGCATTGTGCGGAATGTTTGTGCAGCCCGTGCAGGCAGGATATTTGAATAAGTGGGCTGTCTGCTGCTGAGACATGCAGTGACATGTGTGAGGGAGCTGCAGGATGCTCTGCATGGGGTTACATGCTCTTTGCCTGTGGGCTTTGTTTACTTATGTTCAGTGCAGAACTTTCTCTTGGAGGAATTACTGCCTCTGTGCATTTCTGCAATAAAAAGAAACACATGATGCAACCATGAAAATAAGTGGCAGATGGCTTTCGCATTTTGCCCATAGATAAGCAAACTATTATTATTATTATTGTTATTACTATTAGTATTATTGGTAACAACAACAACCACAACAATGACAATAATAATAATAATAATACAAGTTGAGTGTCACCATTAGAAGTGTGCCGCTTTATTTCCTACATGACTGTGTGCTGTTGCTTGCGGCAGTTCTTTATTACTGGGCCATTAACCCAAGCAGTTCTCTCACAGCAGGCCGAGAACCCTGAGAGAGAGAAGAGGCTCAGTGGAGTCTGTATGTACTTTTTGCCAATTCACAGATAAAGTAATATGTGTTTATTGTTTAGTTCTCCTTCAGCAATTAATTTTAGAACTGCTTATAAACCCCAGTGGTTTTAAGGCCAGTGGTGTTTTCACCTCTGACTAAACATTGTCTGATATGAGGAACTTAAAAAATCAGATAGGCAATTTAATAACAATACTAATAGTAATAAAATACATTCGGTTCTAGTACAATAACCTCCTAAGCTTCCGGACTCCTTTTTCGCTGCTGCCTCGGGGGAATTTCTGCAAGTCTTAAATAAATCGAGGTCATTCCCCCTGGTGGCCTCAGATGGACCATAGAGGGGGATCTCTTAAATGGTCCTGAAGGAGCCTGCGGGGACATGCAGGTGACCGGCTTTAATAAGGCCCTCCAGCAGCTCCGCTGTATGCCTAATTTGCCCTCCAGTGCCGACTGGACCTTTCCAACGCACTGGTGTGGGCCAGAATAAAGACAATTTTGAGGAAGACAAGCAGTCGGCTCCTGCCAGGGTCTGCTTATAGTCAAGGGAAGGAGAAGAGAGCACCGTAATGGGGCCTTATGAGCCTCTGAGATTGTGTGTGTGTGTGTGTGTGTGTGTGTGTGTGTGTGTGTGTGTGTGTGTGTGGAGGGGGGTTCAGTGTTATTGCATATTGAAACTGCGCAGTACAAAATGGCCAGTTCTAGGGTTCTGTCTGGCTGGCTTTTATTTTAACCTCGTGGTTATTCCCTCTTCTCAGAGAGCAAAAGACAACACTACATTTCTGGAATTATATCAATAATAACCATGCTGATAAGTAGCTCATAAATGGTCAGTTTAACCACATCTGACATGGCTAAAGAAACTGGTCTGTGACAGTGACTACATGCACCTCTGACATGCAAACAGGCGCCATCCGTCCATCCATGCATCCATTTTCCTTAATGGCCTCCTCCTGGGCAGGGTCATGGAGGTCTGGAACCTGTCCTGTAATCACTGGGCACCAGGCTGAAATGAAGTGGAACCACACTCTTGATGGGATGCCAGCTGTATTACAGCTAAATTTGACAAGGCCACTATTTCCACTTTTCCAGCCAAACCAACTCAGTCAGGCTTGAGGCAAAGCTGTCTAGTTCTCCAGAGCAATTATACACTCAGTGATGCTTCCCAACCAGCATCTCAACTGTTAAGACCCTCTGTTTATGGTTTAAGCAAGAGGTTGTCCCTTCTGAACGTACAGCGCTGTTTATTCTGCAGTGGTCCAGCAGGACGCTGCGCTTGGTGGGATTTTCAGTTACTATGCCGGATAAGACCGAGGATAAAGGAATGACTGTTTCCCTTTAGCCCATACACTTTATTCAGGTCAAATGATGTGAGTGTGATTTACCACCCCTTCTTTCCCAAGGCCATTAAATAAGTAAATAATACATGCTGGACTGACTTTCTCCTCTCTGTTCCTTCAGAAACACTTCTACCACATGCAGTAGAAAAAAATAATCTGAAGGAATAAGGCAGGAGGACACAGCAAGGTGACGGAATAAATGAATTCTGTGGATAGAGCGAACAAAAAAGGGTATAATAAATGTCACAATTCAAAGGATTAGCGATGTATTCTGGAGTGCCAGTCTGTATCTGGGTACAACTTTGCCATCCAGCGAAAATTACAGAACATTCCTTCAGGGACCCCGGAGCCCGGAAGAGAGAGCGAGCCAAAGAGAACAGAGAGATAGAGGGAGCGTAGGAACGAAGCACTATGGAGGAGGGGGGTGATGCATATTTATCCAGTGTTTGCAGGGGGTTTAATACTCGTAGGACCTGTGCTGAGCACACAAGGAAGCGTCGCCATTTATTGAACACACGTGATGCTGCGAACAGAGCCGGTTTGGCCTCCCCTGGCTAACGCGGACTTGCAAAGGAGGGCATTTCACATTCCACAACACACAGCTATTTATTACAAAGAAGCTGCGTGGAAATATCACATTTCTGCGATATTTGGACCAACAGCAGGAAAACAGTCGCTTTTCTCTATCAGCCTGTGTGAGCTTGACCTCAGAATAAACTCGCAGCCTGCATTAAATATAGAGGAGGACTCACTTTTCTGGACACTGGAGGACTGTGATGAGGCCAGAATATGTATTTTGTATGAAGCACACAGAGAAGATGCACCGAACAGGATGTCGGAGGACCTTCGGCAAGGAAACAAAAGGAAACCACTGTTAGGAATAGCGTACAGCCTGAGCGCAGGTGGAGCACAACTATTGTTTTAAAAAGGGTGAGGGTGGGGGGCAGGATTATTCAGAGTTATAGGTTCTTTTTTCCATCTGTTCTATGTTTCTGGCATAAGTTGTGCTTTGTTATGTAAATTGGGGAGACGTGGTGAACTTGATTTACAAAGTCAATGTACGCGGTCCAACAAGACCCAGAGAGAACTGCTGCTCTCACTGTCCTCAAATCACACGCAAGTTTCATATGACGGCGGGAAGCCCATGTTCAGGGGCATAAAACCCCACAAAAATGCTAGAATTTAACTGTTTTTACCTGTTTTGTGCACAAGACGGTTTCACAGGAGAAGTTTACATCAGGGAGTCGTGTGCCCATGTGCTCTGCTTTTACAGCCTCGTGTTTGTTTCTGTGTAAAAGGCTGTTGGGGGCAGCAAAGGTAGATCATTACCAACCTTTACACACACACACACACACACACACACACACACACACACACACACACACACACACACACACACACACACACACACGTACGTGTGCTCAGCCACGACCGAAACCACCTGCTGTTCAAAAGGACATTAAACTTCATTTTAAGTATAATGGCTCCCATCAGTCAGGGACCCCATTGTGTTATGCTTCTACACGCGTGAACGCGTGGTCATTAATTCACGCGCTCGATAACTTTTCATAAGCATTGACAGTCTGGAAATTGTGCAGCTCTGGATGTGAAATTTCAGATATTTGTCTGGAGTTCTGTGAAATGGGTGGGGTAAAAAATATTTGTTTTATACTGCGATAAATTTTGTTATTGCAAAAGAAACTCCAAAGAAAGTAGAGTGAGCATCAGATCACATGTAATGATGTGCGGCTCATAATCACTGCAGATGCCCACACGCAAAGTTTTTCATATGCGAAGCGGACAGGCTGCATGCAGTCAACAGAACGAACAATATGTGCAAACATATACAGATTAGATGGTCAGCAGAGGGCCAAGAGACAACAAAATATGCTCAAGGGGAAGGTCCAGGGAACAGAATCCAGGTAAGTAAGATTAGACTATTTCACCTAATGCTTTGTAGAGTTTACATGACTGTTGGGGAAATCTTGAAAAGAGTAAAAATCTGAGGGTCGTTGTTTTAAATATGAGACCTGATCTTTGATGTTGGTCATTTGATCCGTTCAGTGGCTCGAAAGGTATGTGAAAGAGTGTTTTGAAGGAGGCTCGGACAATGGCAGTTCCATGGTGAGCAACATGAGCCAGAAGGGAACATAAATCTGGTGGCCACAAAATTTGACCTGGATTCCCAAGGTCATGAGTTTAGATGTTCTATAAACAAAGGACCTTGTCGGCTTTGGGTCGTACCCGACGATACTGCTAAAGAGATGGATCGCTGGGACCCGGGCAGCTGACAGAATTGCACTTCGCATGCGGGGTGACGGCAGGGTGAGGAGGTAAAGCGGCACAATGGCCTGTTGTTCCTATGGCCAACACTCTGCATCACACCGCCTCTAGCAGGAGGACTTCACAGACAGCCTGTTTTACAGGAATTTCAACTTTTATCACACATCAAGCTTATTAACACGGAACAAACTGGCTGCCTCAGGGTCCTGGAGCCCACTTTTGGTGAATGGGAATGAGTTACGTGCAAGTTACACGCAGCACTTTCATCACTAAAAACACACGAGGGCTCACAGCGGGCCGGCAATCTAGGTTTAGCCGAGAAAACCTGTCCGCTTCCAGGTAAGCTGAAGTAAATCGTGGGCGTGATTGCACTTCCTGGAAGCCTTCAAGGGGGACAAACGGGATCCACGTGACCGGGTCCTGGCCCCCGCTCCTCTTCCCAGAGTCCCTGCAAAGGAGCAGGAGGAAGAACCCTGCTGCACACTGGTCGATGGCTCCTCCACGGGACTCGGCACTTCTGATTGATTTCCGTGGGAAAGCGAGGCACTCGCTGCCGAACCCCAGCGGTGCAGGGTGGTCTCTAGCAGTTCACCGGCGTGTGGTTGGGGGAGGGTGGTTAACTGGAGAGTCTCGCCAGCAGCAGGGAGCCAGCACAGCCTTTTGCCATTCTGGTCATACGGCAGCTACAACGACAAATCCATAACCGTCGCCCTAAATACCTACTCTTTCCCTGACATTTCTGAAGGCGTAATTGCGAGGATTACAACCGAGCGCTACGGCTCCGCACAGGAGCAAACACCACACAGCTCGGCCGAAGCAGCCGCAGGAAAGTGCTGACGGCTCCACTCTGTCAGCTTACGTTGGCGCTGGGCGGATGCACTGACCTTTTCGGCTCCTTGTTCCCCGGCGAGAAGCGGGTGGGTATCCCTCTAGCCAGCATCTGGTTGCCACGGATACACCTCGGCCATCAGGCTATGTACTGCGAGACCGGAACATCGTGGAAGGGTTTATGGGCAATGATATCGTTGATATAAAGCGTATACTGATCCTCCTCAAAAAAAGAAAAAAAAAGAAAAACCAGAAAACACGTGAAAATTATGTAGACTGATTTAACCATTTACTTCCTGATGCACCTATAAACATTTCCTGGGCAAAACCATGGAATATTCAGCTCAGTGTCAAGGTGCTGAAAGAGAAGACCATAATGAAACATAAATAAAACATTTTAGAATCATCAGTTTTAATAACATTTTATTCAAATCTTTAAAAGCAGCCGATAAGAACGTGTCATTCTCTGTCAGTAATTGCATTATGTTTCATAGGTCTAAAATTTGAGAGCATAAACACTTTGATTAAAAAGTGTTAATCCCATCTGTGAATCCCTGCATTATCATAAATTGCTTTAGTTATTTCTAAATTCTCCATGTTTTCCTCATATTTCTTTTTATTCATTACACTTTAATAGAAGGCATTTTGGTGTTTAAATCATATTACAGAAATCACTTTTTGCTATACTTTTTTGTCATACTGTTTTGCATATATTATCTGCTAAGCGTGCAACAATAATACCAGTCACCTTTGACTGTGTCGTATTAGCATATTTTGCCTCTAAGTATTAGCTCAGATTTAATAATTAAGAAAAGAGAAAAAACAAAGCTGTGCGCTTTTGTGGAATTAACTGCGTTTTATGTGCAATTCATCTTTCACAGCAAACCCACCAGCTTTAAATACAGGGAAAAAGAAAGACGCAAACACAAATACAAATTGGTTCATTCACAGAATAACAACACACTGATTTTATAGATGTAGTGGCGGCGGCGGCGGCTATATTTATTTGGGTTTTTGTGAGCAGACTGAACCTGCTTTGCTTACCGAAATGGTCGGAATTGCTAAGCAGAGGGGAGCTGGACAGGTGAGATGCCTTAATGAGTGAGTGGAGTCTCCAGAGTGGAGCGCACACACACACACACACGCACACACGCGCACACACACACACACACACACACACACACACACACACACACACACACAGACACGTGCACACACGCACACACGCACACGCACGCGCACACACATGCTGGACAGATGCATGACATACATGGCAGGGGGAAGTGCAGAGATCACTGCAAGTGCACTTGTTTGCTTATTATGAGCTGGTGGGATAATATGCATACAATGTTCTGCATGATACACAGCAGCCTTCTGCATATTTATCGAAGAGCAGCAAGACACCATTTGGATTCCGATGGAGCCGCCGGTGAGGTGGTGTGAAGCTGAAGGACAGAGACTGTGGTTTGCATGGTGATGGAGTGACTTTCACAAGCCTGGCTGTTGTACAGTTGCACTTCATCACCTCAACTGCTGCCGTGAAAACCTGCAGCTCCTTCCGCCCCGTAATCGCATTACCCTCAGATTCCCATTTACTGACTAACACAGACCTGGAAGAGGTTGTTATTATTTCACAATAACACTCTTTCATGCAGCTCGGTGTTTGTTGTACCGCTGCAGCCGAGCTGAAGAACCCAAACTTTCCAACAGTTGGGCTTCTTCTCAAAGTCATAGTTGGGGACAGAGGGAGAACGTCACAGGACTCTTGTTGTTTGTGGGGATTTGGCGGTTAGTTCTGTACTTGTATGTTTTTTATTTTATTTCTGATATTGAAATATCCCAAAGGCCTTTTCTTTTCCTCTTTTTGTTTCTTATCTTTTGTTCTATTTTTTGAACAGCTCACAGCTGTTTTGTTTTTCTGCAGGTGATAATTTATGTCTTCACTGTTTTGGAAGGAAATGGAACGGCACTTACTGTACAGGTATCGGTGTGGACCCGGTCGCGGCCCCGGAGTGTCGCCACAGAGTTCTGACTCTTTTGTTCGTTTTTCATTTAACTTCCGCTCGGCCTAAGACCTAAGAGAGTGACTGATGTTCTCCATATTCACACATCACTGTCAAACAAGTTTTCTACCTGGGGCTGGAAGGCAGAGTAAAGATTAGAGTCATTGCCTTAGAGGACCCAGGTTCACATCTGCTCCTACTGTAAAACCCTTTGCCAAGTCGCTTACCTTAAATACCGCCAGTTTAGATGGCCGCTAGCATGTCCTGTGAGACGGCGGCGCCTACCCTGGGTGTACCGTGTCCCGTGGGGGTGGCGTCCACCCTGAGATTTTCACTTTGACAACAGCCATAGTCTGAAACTCTTTTTTTAAATGGTTACACAGAGGGCGGCTTTAAAATGAAGTGTCTGTTTTACTTGTGCAAGTGCTTTTAAACCGAGGTTAGCGAAGTGCAGCAGACACGCTGATGGAATGTGTGCCGCAGAAAAGCAGTTAGAGACAATAATTTAGTCTAATTATTGCTGATTGCTCCATTATGTCACGGCTTCCGTGTTTCACAGACGCTGCTGGTGGTGAGAGCTGACTGACAGCGACGGGGTTTGTTTTTCCCTGGTAATTGGATACTGTGTGCAACACAGTTCTGATCAGCAAAATATCGTGCTTCAAATGTATTTTTTATGAGTTTTATTTGTCCTTTTTTCTTATTCACTTGTGGGAAAGAAGACGGCAATCAGTCTTTGTGAGTTGTCAGATAATTTGAAAATGCCATTTCACGGCTTAAAACTAATTATGTCCGTAGTCTGTTTTTCTTTTTTAACGGCTCCTGTGGCTCAGCAGTGATATCGCTATCATGCAAGTTAAATTATAGGGTGCCGAGAAGGGGGGATTTTCCCTAAAATATGACGCTTGCAAGATTATGGAGTCTTTTCTTACACCAAGCATGTGTTAGACCTAAAAAAAGGAAAAATCTGCTATCAAGGGAATTCAGGCAATCCTGGATTTGAATGTGACATCGCAGGACACTTATCAGGCCACCCACTCTTAGATGGCAAAATGCGACTTCTTTCTCTCATGCCGGATGTTGACTCTGATTGGCTCTTTTCGTGTTTTTTTATCGCGAGGCTCGGCACGGTGGTTTATGTGGAGTGTCTTTAAGGTTTAGTTTCCTAGGCTTTTTTTAAGTCACCCTCAGGCCTATCGCCTTACTTCCTCACTTCCTACAAAAATCTCCTTCTTCTTAATGCCACTTTTTGCTTGAGTCTGCACGCTAAACAGCTCAAGGTTTTCACTGTTTTACTTTGAGATTGAGGTAAAAAAAAGTCTTCAACAGTGCTGATGCTTTTCTCTCGCACGCACACACACGAGCACACGCACACGCACACACGTGCACACACACACACACGCACACACACACTCACACACACACACACACACAGAGCCTGGCTCTAAAACTCAGCACTGAATGCTGACTTGATCATAAACACCTTTTATACCAACATTGAGAATAAATTCTCAAAATAGCCAGCCAGGGTATTAGCAGAACCTCTGTGCTTCTTATTGACTCTAGAATAAACCTCTGTGAAATTTAAAGTCCTTCTTAAGAAGAACTTTCCAGAAAGAAAATGATCCTGGCATCAGTTCTTACTTATATGTAGTTCCTGCAGAGTTATTTGTTCCTGTAGATTTCAGTAGTTTACGCTTAGTCAGAGAACGGTTCAGGACCGAGGGAGACCTCTTTAATGAAATGTTCATGCATATGTACTGGACAGTACACACTCATCTATGTCAGTGCTGTCACTTATACAGCCTAATCGTAAAGGAAAATATGCTTACTGGTATAAAACTTTACAGCACCAGTGCAAACAATTCCTTGCGACTTTGCAGCTGTACTAGAAACTGAACAGTTCACTGTCATCACACATAAAAGGGAAAAAATATATTTCCATGGTCTGCTTTTGGGGGTGTGATCATACGCTGACATTTGATATAAAACTGGAACCACTCATGTATACACCAATGCATTTTGGGTGTAACAGGTTTCACATTAAATTCCCTGGAGTTGTACCATTAGGGAGAAGTGCAATAAACAATTACTGTAAGTGCAAATTTGTACAAATGTGTCTGGTTAAGTCTGGCTAACATATTAGTACAATTAACACTCGATTAATCCATTCTTTTGCCATCATTCTTGGGTGCCGTGTGTGTTGCACTGTGGGGGCTGTATGAGGATGTCTGGCTTTCTTCTCACACATATTGAGATGTTTAATCACACCTGACCTCAGAAAGCGAAATCCCCGCCAGGTCAGCTGCTTTCCAAAAGTACTTGACAGAAATCCAGCCCATTTCCGGCAGTCACTTAGATCGATTGAGTTGTCCCGTCTCTCGTCGTGTCAACTTCCTATTCTTAAACTTCAACTCCACCTGTCTGCAGCACTGTGATGTGGCCCCCCGCTGTTGCCCGCAGGACCTCCATAAGCTCTGGTGAAGAGTACTGCATTTACACACAAAAATGCATACAAGGTGGCAAACTGCTTAACATAAAGCCGGCGTCCTGCCCTAAGGTGTGGAGCGGCGCTCAGAGTTTAAGGTGCACAGACAGAAAGGAATTGGTTCCATCCGCAATGGATTTACAGAGTGGGGCTTTCCATCTGCCATGATCCAGACCTCTCTGGGTCATGCAGTAGCGATGCAACTGAAAGCTGCACGCAAAGGCAGATACACAGCCCATCTGGTTTATCGGGTGGGAAATGAGAGCCCAGGAGAACTTCTCCATTCGTTTGGAGCTCAAGTGCAGTGTAGTTACTGGAGTATTTATGTATTTATTTAATTGCACTTGGGTTCTCCGTACAGTCACGCCAATGGCAAGTCATGTAGGTCCTTCTATGTACCTAATAAGTTCAGCTTCTGTTTGTAGACATACTGGTTCTTCAGAGAAACAACAGTGCTCAGGGGTATTGCAATGGGAGCAGGGATTCAGCTCAACACTGACTGCAAGAAACAACCCTAAGCCCCTAATTCTAACCCTAACCCACCCCTAATCCTAACCCCCTAATTCTAACCCTTTGCTCTAACCCCCTAATTCTGACCCTAACCTTAAAACTAAGCAGAGCAACCATTACGATACCTGCAGCCCCAGTGAATCCCCCAGTTAAGCTTTAAGTCACATAAACACATCAAAACATAATTGCTCCTTCTTGCTGCTTTGCAGCTTCTAAATACTCCAGGGAAGTAATTGATTCACGAAAAGTTTATGGGAATTAAAACTCAGCGAGATTCAGACCTGGTAGCTTCGCTTAGTGGGAGTGGTACCGAGGGCACAGCAGTACTACTTAAGGAAGACAGTAGAACTGCTTGCTGAAATCAGCAAGCCACCATCTATTAGCAACATAGAAATCAACATAAGGTATTTCTTTAAAAGCAGCACAAAATAAACAAACACAGATGTGTAGCCTTCAGTGTGGGCTAAGGGCCAGGGAAGTTAAGGCCAGGTTGAGAGATCTTGTACAATAAAGCAGACAGAATATTCACCAAGCACATGGCTGCTAAGTGCTGCCTCTAAGCTGCTCAGGCGCCCTGTGACCTCTTAGGGCTTCTGGCTCGATTAGTAAGTACACAGCAGCTGGACTGCTTGCTGCATCTGCCCCAGGTGTGGCCATCCAAGTCAGGCCTGCTGATGTCCTTGGTTCTGAACTTTCCTTGGCAGAAGCTGCTGTTGATCAACCATTTGCTCAGCTTAAAAATATGCTGTAGAAAATGTTCTGTTTTCATTTTTTTTGGGCAAAATACTTTCCAGGATCATAGCAGTCCTTGATCTTGCCCTCATGACAGAATACACAAGATGATTTTGAATTCCTTCCCTCTGCTGACATGGCAACACACAATGAACTTTCCATCTACAAGGCTGATGGAACCAACAGTTGCCTTTTCATTTATGTGAAGTTAAGGGCGTCCCACTTTTATTAAAAATTCTGCGTGTATGAATTGTAAACATTGCTCATAAATGTATTAGACCGAGGAGAATATTTGCTAGTGTTTTAGTCAATAGTGTTATACAGCGCACTTGTACCGATGGCATCTTATTAGCACCTCTGAGTTCCTGTCAGCCAACAAAACGCAGGTCACGTAGAGATGGAGCCACTTCTACGCAGCTGTCCACAAAGCCGCCTCCATTTGTGTTCACGTAGGCCGCACTCACGCTTCAAACCACAGCCTTTCCGTTAGTCTTTTGTTGATGTCCATTTCATCACGCTTCCAAGGCTCGGGTCCCTGCTGCAGCACATGCCGGAATTACTGGCCCAGGCTAGAATGAGTAACAAGTACATTTATTCACTTCCCAAACCGAGGTGCAATGATAATTGTACACTGTAGTATTTAGCTGCCATCTTTATTCGGGGTTACTTTCACTGCACTAACCTCCCTACAGTCACTCACCCATGTATATCAGAAAAATATATCATATGTGTACACAGACAAGCAACTTTGAATCACAAATCCACCTGAAAATCTTTTTTTTTTGGACTGTGGGAGGAAACTAGAGCAGAAGACTGAGAAAGGACCAAACCTGTGTCCAGTAACACAGCAATGCCCACTACATCACCATGCTGACCCAACTTAATGCCCCGGTAGGGCTTATTCCCATCGCGAGCCACATCTGTTCTTTCAGAGCATCTGAGGCCTGCAGTATGAACCGTACAGTGAAGCCTGGCTGCTTTGTTGATATAATAAGGCAGAATGAAAGGGTTACAGTAAGAGAATCTGAGCATTCTTCTCTAGCCCTTAGCACACCATTAGCATCCCATCATAGATGATCAACCCATTTATCGCCCTTCTGGGTATTCACTGGCCTTTCCGGCTCTCTTGCTTCTCTCTCTCACTCTCTCTCCATCTTCCTCTCCTGGGCTGATTCCTTAAGCCAGCGCGACCCTGTGGAAGATCTGAGAACTGAGAACAGAGCCGCGCTTCCCTAATCCTCCAAATAACGGGGGATTCACTGTGATACGCCGAAGTTTGATCTGCCCATTATCTGATTCATTCATGTACTGCCTCAAAAATTCAGCACCAGCCAAACAGTGGATAAGCACTCGTTCAGCAGACAAGTTCACAGGCATTGGAGATCATGGCTGAATGGACTCAGAGGAAGAGTTCCTGAGATGTTCATGGAACTTGAGCACTCAGAGCTCATCACAAAAGAACCAAAGTACAGTATCAACACAGGAGATTTCCTTTGATGGGCTGGTGCCACGTCCAGATTGATAATGAGGACCAGCATGAAGAAAAGTGCTCAAGGACACACACTTGCGGTCACATGATCATGAGAAGGGGACATGCTGTTGACCCCTGAAGGGAGCATTTTACCTTCCGCTGTTGTTCTGAAACATCTTACTGAATAAATGAGTAGATAAAAAACCTGCCCGTTTAAACACGCTAGCTTTGCGGCAGATGACACGTAAAGCCCAGTGTGCACAACTTTGCTGATCTTTATTACTAGACCTAGTTTGCACTATAGGTGCTGTAATGTCTGGGAAGAAGTGAATATTTGAAGTGAGTGTAAAGACTGACGGAGGTGAGTCACCTGCCACAACTGTTGTTATCACCTGCGAGTGCAGCAACACTTCATTACGCAAATTGTGTTTATTTTAAACCGTTCCCTTCATGTGCTTTTTTAATCACGTATTTAACGTTAAGCAGCTTTTCCTGGAAAAACATCAAGTACGTAAACTGGGGTTTACCTGTATGTTTTACAGTCCCTCCTCATAACCTTGGTCATAATCAGATGCACGTCTGTAATATTATTATTGTTACTGATCCTCCTCCCTCTCTCTCTCACACACACACACACACACACACACACACACACACACGTTGTTTGCTGCAGTTGAACAATGTGCACAGGTTGTAATGAAAAAAGGACGTTTTAATTGCAAGAAGACCTTGAGTGCTCAGGTCACCTTGAACTCACGGCAACACAAACTGAGGGGAAAAAAACGCCCCTTCTTCAAAAAATGTAATGAATAACATAACACATCTGAGGCTGTAAAGTTTGGAGGGACTTTGTGTCTCCTGATTCTGTCCCAGTCTCACGGTGAGGAAGTTAAACAGACATTAGAAAGTGGAATGTTTGCTGATTGCTGATGAGGGACATTGTTACCCTGCGGTTGTTTTCTTTCCTCCCTCTGTTGTTGCGCATGATGAATACCAATGCGTTACAGCGCACCCTGCACATACAGCCACGTCTGGACCAGCACACTTCCAGGCAGAGGTGCGAAGCAGCCCCGATTTTCTGTTTACATGCGACCCGGCAAACAGACTTGTAACCTGGCAGGTTGAAGTATGAGGAGAGGCCCTCGTGTGGTTCTCCTGAGGAGGGTAATTAACCTGGATTGTTGCTGTAATTAAGCTAAATTGATGCAGCAAAATATCCAGCTGCGTAAAAAGTAAACCTGTAAGTCAACTGGGACAAAGGTGTGGAATAACATCCATCCATCCGTCACTGTTAACCACTTTGTCCTGAATGGTGCCCAAAAACACTGGGCACTATTATTATTATTATTATTATTATTATTATCATTCTTGTGGTATAAGAGAAAGAAGGTAGTGTGATGGTTAGAGCCATTTAAGCGCTCAGGTTCTACCCGACTGCCTGCTGGAGTATCCTTGAACAGGGTCTTTACCCTGATTTAAGTAATGAGGTACATTATAGCAGCAGGCAGTTGACATGGGTCCTTCCCCTGTTCTTTAGTATCACTTTTAAGCTAAAAGGTCACTCATCCACCTCCATAACCAACCAGAAGATAACAGCTGGATTTGGCAATGAACCTACTGGCATGTATCCAGTAGCGAGATGATTTCCATTAATATGCAAAACATTAAACAGCTACTCTGCCGCCCAAGAGGATTGTCCACAGGGATTGTGCTGTGCTGTTAAAGGATGTGTGAAACCTTCGTTCGCATGGCAAACGCTTGTGTTTGGAAATATTACATGAACTCTTTGAAAAAAATATGGCAGGCTACACGAAAATATTTTAGATTTTACTCCAAAGACTAAAAATATTTTGTAAATTATTCAAAATCTTGTGGTTCACATTATTTCAAGCCTCAGCCTCAGCTGCTGCTTTCTCATTATCTTAATTTGATCCTTAAATGAAACTTCTTTCATCCCAAACAAGTGGTTTGCAAGGCTTCACTGTACGGTTCATACTGCAGGCCTCAAAAACTTTGCAAAACATATAATATACTGCCACAAAATACACATCCAGCACTTAAAATCCCACATTGTTAATAACAGCCAAAGAATTCGCTTTGCAGCTACTCTGAAAAATAGGGCTTAATCTGCCTGTTAATTTAGGCAAACCTGAGCCTCACTGGTCTAAGAAGGACCCGGCAGGTGTGACCTCCCAGAAAGCGGCCTTGCCATCTGCCTCCGTTACTTTTACTGCTTTTTCTACCCCTGAATTGAATAATATGCGTCAAGTGAAACATTTTTTCTAACTGCACTCAGTGGCAACAGCAGCTGCTTTAAGATTAAGAATTACATAACTTGAAACACTTTTTTGTGAAGAAATGATATCATAAGTGACAGAGCAAGTAAAACAGGGTTTGTTTAACACCTACACTTTTATCATGGAAGAAGAACAAAAGTTTTGTTGGAATTAATGAAACTAGAGACCTTCATCCCATGGTATCTGCCAGGGTTCAGGGTCTGGGAGACAGCGGTATGGGGAACGGATGCTCAGCCTCGCCAGATGTCTCCTGCTGTCAGCGATGATGGGGCTTACAATAGTGACAATGAGTGTTGGAGCAGATGACCTGGGGTCAGTGACGACTGTGAATGGTCAGCCCAACACTCCCCCGTCTGCCTTGTGCCCCTTCTCCTGCCACCATGACTGCATGAGCTCCTAAGATGTGTTTTGTACTCCCTGCACAATACAAACAGCAGACTCCTGCTGCCAAGCTCACCCCCTGGCTTACTGCACGATGCCAGCGCCTCCCAGGTGGCCTTTTCGCACACAGTTCTGAATGCCTTTCTGTTTTCTTCTTGGGCCCTTTGTATTTAGACAAAAAAAACCCATCATGTGGAACCAGTGTGACTCAGTGTGTTGGGCAATGGAAGGCTGTGTCTAGCAGGGAGTCTAATTTATAGGTGCTGGAAGGGGCTGGGGGTTGCTGGTTACTGGTTGCAGTGGTTATCCCGCTTTGGTCCTCCTGCCCTGGTGCTCCGTCTCGCAGGCTGATTCCTGGGCGCACGCCGCCAAGGCCCCGTTCGGCCGCCGCATGTTTTATGGATGAGGCTCGCTGAGCCGATTTAGAAAGCCAGGGAGCGATTTCGACTCCCGCGATCTTGGAGCCCGGGCAGGAGCTGCATGAAATTTTTATAAAGGGCCATTATGCGGCCGCTCTCGGACAACAGCGAGGCCTCCGACAGAGCTTTCTGGCCACAGAGCCAGCCGGCCTTGCTCCTGATATTTACATTGATTCTTCAGAGCCATTACTTACATGTGAAAGGAAACACTTTGCCGGATCCCGGCGCAGTCAATCAGCTCAGCCGGAGCT
The DNA here is from genome assembly GCA_900497675.1 of Arapaima gigas. Taxonomy (NCBI): domain Eukaryota; kingdom Metazoa; phylum Chordata; class Actinopteri; order Osteoglossiformes; family Osteoglossidae; genus Arapaima; species Arapaima gigas. The sequence goes on from UFQX01000446.1 coordinate 331,634, forward strand.
CTGCGCCACACATAAACAGGGGGCTGTTTGGCACAATGGCCTAGTGACAAGTGTCTAGCATTACAGAAATAGCTATTAGCTGGTGCTGGGGTGACGCAAACAGCGTAATGGCAGCTTAGAGCAGCAGGTATTGCTCAGAAGGGCAAGAGGTGTGGGTGCAGCCAGGATGTTTACTATGGCTACAGCTCTCAAGAATTCCCACTGCGGCGCTGAACTCGAGACTCTCAATGCACCTGATTTCTTCTCCTTCTTGGGGGACAACTCTACCACGGGCTGCTTTAAATGCTGTCTCCTCTTCCTGCTCTACAAATTCTTCATGTTTCATACGTCTAGAATCTAACACCAAGTAAGGCCTAGACACAGGACAGGTTCAGGAGGTGAGAGCTGATTTACACACATACGCTTGGGTGCTTTAAAATAGCTCCATGCTGCTTAGCAGACTGTTTGCATATATTACAGTCTTACATTTTACTCCTGTGTGCAGCAGGTAAGGAATTCAAGTAATTTATTCCTCCTGGGTTTTTTGGAGCAGTCATGATGTCGATGATCATCATCAAAAAACAAATAATATATAAACCAGCGAGTGGTTAACATGCAGAATAATTGCATTTTTCATCTGAACATGGTTTCTCAAAGGTTCAACGGCACAATCTCTTAGATGACTCATATCCATGTTCTCTGTGTGTTTTCATAAGCACTGCAGTGACTGAGGGCCTTATGAGGGACAGCTCTACATTCACATCAGCTCACTGTACTCTTGCCCAGCACCCTCCCCACCAAGCTACCGCTGGGTGGAGATCAACCTCGCACAAATGCACGAGGATCTAAGAGCACCGCCAGGTCGCCGCACTGCGCACATCGCTGGCACCCACAAAAAAGCTTAAAGTTTTTATCCTTCTGAGAAAAGAATTACAGCCACTGTTTTCAGAAATATAGTTAAATTCCTGTATGATCTGGGATCCAACTGAAAGGGCTGGCAGAGGCCAGCATGAACTAACTGCAAAATTGTGATGTTAGCTGTCTGACTTTTACACCTCCTTGTTGGTGTGAAGACAGGCTTCGTGATTCATAGGGGTCAGCGACAGCACCAGGGAGAAAGGACAGAGCACGGCCTTATGATGATGAATGGGCAACCCCAGCTCATTTTAATACATTATTCATCTGCTGAGCAGATCACCCCCCCCCTCCCCAGTAATCCCCTACAGGGCCATTTTTCAGCTTTCACACTGGGTGTGTTCTCATGATGGGGTCTGTGCAGGAGGAAAAGAGGCCGAAGGTCCCACGACCGACCCTGGCCTAAGGACACACCGCGAACGGCAGTCTCTCGTTCCTCTCGATTCCTCATATTCCGCACGTTGACCACATAAAGATCCAGAGGCCAACAAGCCGCCGTTGTTTCATTATAGCCGACTTGTGAGAGAAACGTTTAAACATCCATTAGCTCTGTAAGTTTTGGGGTGAATAATTGATAAGAAGGAGAGCGATGAAACCCCACATGTTTACATCTCAAGTTTCCTGTTTATTTAATATCTAATATCAGGGATTAGAATTTAATATTATTCTGATTTGTGTTTGTTTCACTTAATTATGTATGAGGCTTTAATTGCTGTGCTGCGGTAATTGTGAACGCCAAGACCATCCCTGCAATCCTTGGAACCTGTAAACTGTTTACCAGACATTACGGCAGCCAAGTTGTATTACTTTCCCCACATCAGGCAGCGTAAACCAAAGAAGAGCAAAGAAACTGTGTCAGGTTTTTCCATTAGTTTGAAGATGACAGTTGAGCGGAGTGCATTTTCGGGCGGCTGTGATGCAGGTCAATTTACAGCTCTAAATTTCATCTGGAAATGAAAGATTTCTGGAGGACGATAGAGGAAATAAATGACATGCCCCCCATTTCGGAAACATCATATGCTGTAATTAACTCCCCTCACTGGATTGAAAGGCCCTTTGTGCCCTTTCTGTAATGCTGGCACATTTGGAGGCAGCCTTACGGCTGGGATTTGCTTCAGTTTGGCTTATCTGCTGCAATGATTCTGTCTTGCAATCTGCTATCTGTTTTGTTAATTGAATAGGATTATAATCAGATTAAAATTATTTTAAAATGTATTAAAATAATTACGAGGAGATCAACAGTTGCTCTCGGTAACTGAAAATAGTTATAACTACGTCTTAACTTTGGAAGGATTGGAAATTTCACTTTGTCAAGTTAGAGATATGTGATATACTGTATATAATATAACAGTTAATGCAGAGCATTATCTGTTTATCTGCTTGATATTATTGCTAGACTAAGACCTTGTCAACCTAGAGATTCATAGAGATGTCTGATCTAGAGATGAAAGACTTTTATAAAAAACATTTTCCCCCATTCTGAATCATTTAATAACCCTTTAGTTCTGTCTTGTTCTAATTACCAGAACCATAAAGTGTCATTCACAGTTAGTTTTCTTTCAAAACATGGAGCTGCCCATCACATTCCAAACCCTCATCATTCACAGCATTCATGCATTCACAGCAGGTTCTTCAACACAGGAAACTTGCTTTCAGAGCCAGGAGCTGTCCTTCAACACGGAGAATTCGATTTCAGAACCAGGCGCTGTCCTTCAACATGGAGAACTCGATTTCAGAACCAGGCGCTGTCCTTCAATACGGAGAATTCGATTTCAGAACCAGGCGCTGTCCTTCAACATGGAGAACTTGCTTTCAGAACAAGGTGCTGTCCTTCAACACTGAGAGCTTTCAAAACCAGGAGCTGTCCCTCAGTCCCCTGCACATCCTCCAAGTACCAGAAGCTGTCCTTGAACTCCTTGAAGGGAGCAGCCTAAATGACACACAAGCTCCCAGAGTTCTTGTTAATTGTCAGATGTATGAAAGGAAGTGGCCTAGCAGTGCAGACATTTTTGAACACCTTAAGGGCCTACATTTTATTTTAGACAAAGCACCTCGGAAAGCAGTAGATCTTAAATTTAAACTAATATTCCCCAACACTATTAAACACAGAACAATATAAATAAAGCCATATAACCAAAGCCATTCATCCTCAGTGTCAAGCACACTTGTGATAGTTGACTTCAGATCACGTCAAGGTCCTACTGACCCCAAAAAGTAAAAAATGAACTGTCAGCTATTCACACAGACTTCAAATGTGTTTGGACTGAAGTCTGGAGGACGAATGGTTATTTATACCAATTAGGCAGGAAACAGATTCCATTAAGATATCCGGAAGGAAAGTGGAATGTGAGCCTAAAGGCTCTAGTGTCTATCTAATGACAAGAGAAGAAGGAAAGATGTAAAGTCTGGAAAGCAGAGACCTTGTAATATATATACAGGGTTTTTTACAGTCTGTTGTGGTTCAGTTAAGTTACAACTTCTACTGCATTAATTGATGCTAAGGAGTAATGTGCTTTTCAGCCTGGTATGTAACACGGAGTCTGCCCAAAAGTCATGCATCCTAAATATTGTGCAAGCCTGGAGCTGCCCTTGGCTTCATGCAGTCATAAAGAACTCGGGAGAAAATGACCTACTATGAGGAATGGGAAGTGAGAGTGAGGGAGAGAAAGGGAGAGAGTAAGAGGGGAGAGAGAGAGAGAAAGAGAGTATAGGGGAAAGAGAGTAAGGGGGAGAGAGAGTAAGGGGGGAGAGATGGGGGAGTGAGAGTAAGGGGGGAGAGATGGGGGGAGGGAGAGTAAGGGGGGAGAGAGAAAGAGAAAGAGAGTATAGGAGAAAGAGAGTAAGGGGGGAGAGATGGGGAGAGATGGGGAGAGAGAGAGTAAGGGGGGAGAGAGAGTAAGGGGGGAGGGAGAGTAAGGGGGGAGAGAGAGTAAGGGGGGAGGGAGAGTAAGGGGGGAGAGAGAGTATGGGGGAGAGATGGGGAGAGAGAGAAAGAAAGAGGAAGAGAGAGGGGAGGAAGAGAGAAGGGGGGAGAAAGAGAAAGCAATTTCATTTTTTTTGTAAAACTGCACACTTAAAAACTAGAATTATGAAAAAAGAAGAGGAAAAGAGGGATGTGATACAATGAAAAGAAGACCTTGAAGGGGAAATGGCTCTCTCCAAAAAATACTGCAAACCTCAGAAGGAACAGAGATGGGTGGAGCTAATCCTGGCAGGAGAGGCCCCCCCCCCCGACAGCCCTGTGAAGAAGCCGCTGCTTCAGCAATTATGTGGCATCCTGGGATGTGGCAGCTCAGCGCTTTATTTTACATACAAATTGCTGTCAAAATAAAATTGCCTTTTTAAAATGAGGAAATGTTTTAAGAAAAACAAATAAATATGAATCTGGTGAAGGTCATCTGAAGGAATATAACAGGATGAGAAGAAAATAAAAGCGTGAAATAAGATCTTTAATGCGCTTTGAATTTGGGGGGGGGGGGGCAATAATATTTCTGTGGGAAAGGAATCCTCCTTATCGGCAGCTGGGAGAATTTTGCAGAATTTCCACAGTCCTCAGTTGGTAGGCATGTTTTCTTAAGGAGAATCCCTTCTCCTTGTCAAGCCTTCCAGTTATTCCTTTGTTTTCTTAAGACATTTGTTAACTGCCCAGCGTAAGAAGGCCTGGCACAGGATGCACTACAGTTACTGCTATAACAGTTTGTATACAGGGGTGGGACAGAGGGAGGTACCTTCTGTGGAGCCAAATTTGATTCAAGCAGACCACTTACTTCCACACAGCATGAGCCACATTCAGACGTCGCCTGACCGCTCAGTCGACCAGACCACCATCGTGCATAAAGGACGAAATAATCTGCATTCTTACAGTCATTTGTACGTAAAGAGCACCTCTGCCTTTTAATGAGTTCATGTTCTTCAAACATATGAGTTTCAATATATACAAAGATAGATGTAGTTTGTAGACTGAGCCATTCCTGAGCAGCCAGACCTTTTTCAAAAGTTAAGTGGTCAAGTGAATCACTATTTTCATTTCGTTTATTTCCAATTTACAGTTTTATTCATATATTGCAAGTGTGCATAATTGCGCAGCTACTGGCAATTCTGCTGAAGACGGTGTTTGGAAATACAGGGTATTGGGTTAAGAAATAGATACGTAAATAATTCAACTGACGGGGGTTTTTAAATCGATAATTCAAATGTGTTTTATATATTTTCTATGTTTGTTTCTTGTGGTATTTCCTAACATCAGCTGCATTTATTTTAACTGTGTATTTCAAACTGCTTTGAAAATTATTCAGACACACAGTCCTCAATTTACATTTTTTTGCTTTGTGAATAAAGATTAACTTAAATTCCACATCTTTCCTGTAAATCTGATATGAGTGACATGAGTGGAAAAAAAACATGGTTCTTTTCAAATTTTAGGAACAATATGCTATGCAAACCATACTGTTTAATGATTTATTCCATGGCAGATTCACAGCTGCCTGAATGGGCCACAGATTGTCATCCTGGATGAAATAGATGTTTGTGAATTTCCCCTGATATTCAGACCTGGCAGGTATGCAGGGAAGTTATGTGTCCTACACTGCAGCTTTGATTTGACTTTGCTAACGTTCCTCTTGCCATGAAACGTGCAGAAAAAAAACTGTTGGTGTAACTGAATGTTTAAAAGGGGGCAGGAGAAGTGGAACAAGCCTACTGAGTTTATTAGAAGACATCAGACAATTTCCATCCTTTCTTTACATTTTCAAACAGTCCCTGAATCACTCTGATGAACTGGCACCAGAAACTGCTCGGGCCAAGCAGGGAAAAGCAACGCAAGCATATTGTGAACCACTGCAGTCTAAACTTAGCCATAGCTTGTCTATCCATCATCAAACCTCAATCCTGAGCTTGTGAAACGGAAACCTCAGCATGTATTGAAGGAGATCTGGAGAATAAATGTTTCCCTTTCATTAGCTAATCAGCTCCAACACAATCGGTCAGTCGGCGGCGAGGGAACTTCAGGTGGGGCGGGATGAAGGATGACTGAGGAGCCGCTTGGGTAGAGCCTAGTAAATCTTTATGAATTACAGCTGGGGGTGCCATGATGAGGTTGAGGGACCCTGTCTTCTCCCAGTGCTCTGCTGGTTCAACAGGACGGAAGCAGGAAGGATGGGGTATCACATTTATCCTAATTCAGCAGGGTCTCTAGTGCGGCCCTTGTAAATATGAACACTTCCTCAGCCATTATTCAAAAAGCTGAGCGTCTCAATTTACCCTCAGTCTGATCGCAGGCATCTACAGCCTTTTTAACGTGCTAAGGTGGGGGTTGTGGGCACAGACGACAATGTCTGAAGATTTCAGCGACGTTACCCGAACACACATCACAAGTAAGAACGCAGAGCGGATGACTGCGTACAAAGGACTCGAAATGCTTCAGCCCCCTCCATTTGCACGCGATTTCATTTTAGTTTTTAGCACTGAAGGTCCAGACCACACCTAGTGTTAGGAAGCGCGATTATTCCGTTGAGCCCAGCTTAGGTCTCACGTTCCTCGAGACACCGCTCTGCTGCGTTAAAATGCCAGGGTCATCTGGAAGCGAAAGGGGGGGGGTACAACTTTGGCTCGACGTGTTTGAGGAAACGACCGGCTGCAGCCAGCAATTAGCAGCGAGACGCTCCTCGGCTCCCTGGAAAACGGCGACGTTCGCTCGCCTGCACACACGCCGCCGCGTCTCCTGAGCTCCAGATGCTCGGCTCTGATCGGTAACGTGATGCCGGCAGCCAATCGAGGCCGAGTCGAGAGTCACTGACAATAGCTTTGTGTTTGCGCTCTTCTTTTTTCTCGCCTCTATTTGAATCCCGTCCGCAGGGCCTCCTTTGGAGTGCATTTTAGCTCCAGGGCCACTCTTAGCTAATAAAAATGAGTTCAATTTGAACAAATGCACATTTGAGACAAAGCATTCTTTCACTGCCTTAGGCTGACGGGAGCAGAATATCTGCATCTTACAAGGATTATGAATACATGCCACCTGGTTGCGAATCCCTTTGAAATCAGGGGTTGTGTGTATATTTGCCGACAGTCATGCACCGTAGGTCAGGGTACATGTACTGAATAACCAAATATATGTGCAAAATTTATGCTTCTTCTGAAATTAAATTTGAACAGATCACATTAACGTTGCATTAAGTGAAGCATAAATTATTGGTAAAACAACTGTACTTGAGCCTCAGTGTCGATATCCCAATATCCCAGGGAAGGCAACATTTTTTGTCGTTCTATCCGATTTTAATCCGCTTTTTTGGCATTCGAGAATTTCTAAACGGAGCATGATAAATGACTGCTTTGGCAAGATGGCTACTTCCTCTGCACTGAGCCGCTCCACTCCGCCAGCAACAGGCGCTCGCTCATGAATATGCCCTAGTTATCATACAAAAAGGGCCACGCGGGACAAGTCGGAATTCGCAGGTGGACACTTGGGGTGCCGAAGGATCCCCGCACTGGCAGTCGTCCGCGTGGGCAAGTTTGTAAAAGTGCATAAGACTGGGGGGACCGGGAAAAGGATGGTGCTCCACACCGCCGGTTGTGGCGGGTGGGTTCTTTTCGTGCATGAAAGAAACGGGCGTCGCGGCAACACGGGGCAGAACACACGCTGAGCCGCTTCAGCCTCTTTTAATCATGTGTTCTAACAGTACGTAGAAGGTCATTTCCATATGCTGCTCTGGCGATTCGTCCGCTGCTTCGTCTTTACATCGCAGTAGGGCAGCATTTCCACAGCGGTTGCGCAGAACGCATAAAACATGCTATACGTAGATCACGCAGCGAAGGCCAAGACGAAGGCTCGTACGGATATTTGAACAAGCCGGGCTGCGGCCGTGATTTGGCGCGAATTACTTCCGACCCCTTTGTTTGAAGCGGGCAGCAGTTTTGCCGCCACAAATTATGGGCGCTGGGTTCCACGGGAGCCGCGCTGGAGTAATAGTGGAATTGCTGCACGCGGCCAACACGCACAAGCTGGGTAACTAACCAGCAAGTCATCTTCTCCTGTTGTCACCCTTGGCATGCTAATAACAATATCTAAATAGAGCCTCCCGGTCTTCTCGAACCTGATGCTTAGTGACACATTAGCTGGTCGGCCGGACGGCTGTCGAAGGCACTGCTGGGCTGTAATGTGACAACCTCTGTTACGGCTGCTTGCTCTTTGTCATTCGAAGCCTTTTTCCCGGGGAAAGCAGGCTGAGGGCAAAGCCTCGTTACCATGGGAGCGCAGCGAACTCTCGGAGGCAAAAACTTTTGCCCAATTACGCAGCAAAATGTAAATTCGTAAAGTGTCACCGAGCTCCGATTGGCTGATTAGCGGGGCTGCGAAGCAAATGAAAAGAGAAGTGCCTGGTCATTCAGTTTAATCTTCCCCGTACCGATGCTGACAACGTAAGAATACAGCGGAATGACAGCAAGTAGCCATTCAGCCCGGCACTGCCTGTCACTTCTCCGCAGCCTAATTGAATCTTACACTGTGTCAAGTCTGGTCTTGAACAATCCCAGAGTTCTTGCTTCTGCTACAAATGCTGACAAGTTTTTCCATGCATTTAGAACTCTTAGTGTGAAGACATACCTTCAGCTGTCTGCCAGGGATTTCGTTCTCAGGCAGCAGAAATGCAAAACGCCCTCTGTAGTCCCTTTGTTAATTTGCAGAGTTTAAATTAGAGGGGTGTTTTGGGTCTGACCGGGATCAGAGTCAGCCGAAGAACTGGGAGAATTTCAATTACACATCGAAGGCAGACGGTAACAGCAACCGCAGCCGCGCTCCCGAAAGCTATTCAGCGCATTAATAAATACATAAAGACATTGTTACAGAGGCCACTCTAAGCTGCGAGTGTTTGAACACTGACAAAATGTCACTTTGTGTTTTGCAGTGCGAAATGTGGGGAATTGAGGACGGCAGGGCGGGCAGTGGATGTGCGCAGCGGCTGTGAGGGCTGGCACTTCAGCTGCAGCCACAGATGAGTTTCACTTTCAGAAGGGGGAACTGCGGCCATTTACCACCAACCACTATGTGTTACGTTAAATGGCCCTCAGAAAAAAAGGTGGCGGGGAAGAGGAAATAATAATGAAAGGTACTGAAGTAAAGAAATTTAATCAAGAAAACGGTAAAGGAGGGTCTGTCGGGGAGAGGCAAGACAGCATAGCTTGATATGACAAAAAGAGAGGACACACGCTTGTCACCTGACGGCTGACAGTTGAGTTGGAGGAAGGGCCCTGCGGTGGTACCTTTGAAAAGGAACTTAGGCCGAACAGTTCCGGTGAATCGCGCAGCTGTGGTAAAATACACAAATAACAACAGCGGAACAGCAGAAGCTCTACCCAGACATAATAATAAAAACTAGAGCAGCAGAACACCTGCACACACACACACCTGCACCGTCAGTCTATTACATTAAAGGCTACCAGCCTGTCAACACGTTCTTCATGTATGTGGAAAAAATAAAATAACGAACAGCTGTAAACTCTGTCATGCACCTTTATCGGTACCTTTTGCCAGATGCATCGGTCCAAATCTCTGCCGTCTTGCAGTGTTGGGAGCAGGGGCGTTCATGCCCGGGAGAGCTCTCCTTTCGGAATTTTCTCCCAACAACTCCCGTCACCCGTCACGTCTTTCACTGTGCTCAGATGATCGTTTTTCCCAGACTCGGGTCCGCTTTCTTCAGCTGGCGTCGCAGCCCTTCCGGCTTACTGCTGACACCTGTAGTGCTCTTCAGGTTCACGCTCTTAACAGAAGATTCACGCTCTTCACAGCAGACACCACAAAAGCGATATATGCCCTGCAGTATTAGTGAGGCGTTGCATGGTTATGTGAGGTGAAATGACTCGCACACAAGAGTAAGCATGGCCAGACGGGCTGGAATGCTGAAGGACAGCACAGCTATGTCCTTTGACTGAATAGGGCTAATGTGAGGCCAGCGGCTGCAAGCAAAATAGCACCGCGGTCGTGAATCTACCGCAGGTTTCTGAATCACACAACTCATTGCATATTTGCCCATGTATTGTGGGCTGTGAAGAGAATCGCTGAAATCCCACGATTCAAATTTAAAGTGAGGAAAGAAAACACCAGGAGGAAAAAGATGCTATTACCCAATTACACTCACACGTAGGTGTTGCTAAAAATTACAACAATCCCTCTCTAATTTTAAAAAAAAAAAGTGTGGCTGTTTTTCTTGCAGTGTTATGTTGACAAGAAAAAAACTGTCCATTTACTTTCCATACGTAACAGCTGCGCGGTACAATAAAATATTAATAAAAGGCTATTAAATATTACCCAACAATGAAATGGAAATGAGATGTGCACTCGGTGAATGTTCCCAGCATGCTGTGGGGTGCAGGTGCCCTTAATAAACCCTGAGCTACTAATTCGCCAGAAGCTGGTCTCCCAGACCACTCCTCAGCGCGTCCCATGCAACATAAAACGTGTTTTTTCATTAGTCACACCTTTTCCACGTGCTGTTTCCAAACATCGTCTGCTGCTATAGCAGTTGCCATCAGTTCAAAACACCTTCTCTACCTTGTTGTCGCATTACAGATGAACTGCAGGCTGCAGCTGCACAGCTGTCACTTGCCTGGCTATGTTTGCAGCTATAACAACACACGCGTGTTCATTTTCAAAGTCAGTGTCAATCCAATTAAAGCAGGAGGCCTCCGGTTTCAGCCCCGAATATGTTCAGAACCTGGGAGCTACAAAAAGAAACCTGAATGTGTCCAAATGAGAAATAGTGCCTTAATCTTCACACCGGCTCTCATGTGAGATTAAAGCTGCGATTTACATGATCGTGCCATTAAAACGGAGTCTGATTGCCATCTCTCTAATCTATCCGATTTTTTATTATCATTCATTAATTTTAAACTAATATTGCATTAATTTGTCTTTCAAAAATGCGTGGGCCTCTTTGCTTCCAGAAGTGCGAAATGGAACGAAACATTGCAAATAATCAAAGTAATTCATTGGTTCAGTCAAGCTCAATAAAACAGTAAATTGTGTTTCACAAAGAAAAGGGAGCAGAAAAACGGAGAGTGGAGAGCGAGCGGCTATAAAGATGAGAAGTTGAAGTGAAGCCGTGCAGCCAACGCAGTTTCTCAGGAGTAATTAGTAGTGCTGCAAGATACAGAGAGGAGCTGCAGTGAGGAGGCCGGGGAGAAGAGCTGGGGACAGGAACCGGGGAGAGGAACCGGGGAAAGAAGACTGGGGAGAGGAACCGGGGAGAGGAGCCGGGGAGAGGAACCGGGGAAAGAAGACTGGGGAGAGGAACCGGGGAGAGGAGCCGGGGAGAGGAACCGGGGAAAGAAGACTGGGGAGAGGAACCGGGGAGAGGAGCCGGGGAGAGGAACCGGGGAAAGAAGACTGGGGAGAGGAACCGGGGAGNGAGGAACTGGGGAGAGGAACCGGGGAGAGGAGTCGGGGAGAGGAGCCGGGGAGAGGAACCGGGGACAAGAGCCAGGGACAGGAACCGGGGAGAGGAGACGGGGAGAGGAGATGGCGATAGGAACCGGGGAGAGGAGACGGGGAGAGGAACCGGGGAGAGGAGTCGGGGAGAGGAGCCGGGGAGAAGAGCCGGGGACAGGAACCGGGGAGAGGAGATGGGGAGAGGAACTGGGGAGAGGAACCGGGGAGAGAAGACTGGGGAGAGGAGCCGGGGACAGGAACCGGGGAGAGGAGACGGGGAGAGGAGACCGGGGAGAGGAGCTGGGGAGAGGAGCTGCAGTGAGGAAGCTGGGGAGAGGAGACGGGAAGAGGAACCGGGGAGAGGAGCTGCAGTGAGGAGGCCGGGGAGAGGAGCCGGGGAGAGCCTATTTTTTCCATTCAGTCTGCCAGTGCCAACATCCTCAAATCAATAGGCAAGTGCAGCCACTTGTGTCCAGCAAAGCTAATCCCATTTACAAGAACTATAAGACATCGTGTTCTGATCCCGGAAACCGCCTGCACCGAAACCCTGAATCATGGCAGATGCTTTTTCTGCTTCATTTTTCTATTAAACTTGATTTCAGTCATAAAACTCACAGCAGTTTTGTGTCATTACAACCATAACAGCGTAGACTATAAAACCCCTGGATAAGTTTTTGGACAAAATTCATACAAATTGTCAGCATCCTCTAAGGTGCTTTGGAACACTGATGGATATAATGAGAGTTGCAGTTAAGAAAAAAAAATTAGGTGCCGGATATTCTATGCGAAAGACAACTCACCCGTCCATTATGTCAATTTAGTCTTTCCGTAAAGAATTTTAACTTATGTAGTTAAAATAAAGCGTAACTTATATAAGACTGATACAACTGCATACACGTACTGACGTAAATCTCGAATACACGTGCAGCAGCCACATTTTTTTGACGTGCGAAGCGGGACTGCCCTGTAGGTCCCTGTAGGACATGTTGAGATGGTCTTAAACGCAGCTCTCGGTTTGACTTTGGTGGCACTGGGTTGCCGGACGGCTACGAGCGGGAACGTGCGGCCTATGAGTCCTGCACCCGACGTCAGCGCAGTTCCTGCGTAAATGCGGCCGTGCAAATCCAGCGTGTAGCTGTTCTACACCTCGTAGTCTCGCCCAGAGCCATTCTTCTTCATTTACAAAGGCCTAGGTGAAGTAATTCCAAAAACCTGCACTGGACTACAGGCCATTTTTCATCTGGTTTGGGACTAATGTCTTCATTAAAATAAATGCATACACAGTCTGTCCATGACTGGCATCAAAAAAGCATGATAGCAGTGAGAAGAGAGAGCGGAATTGAGAAGCAGGGGCACTTTGCCCGCAAATTATCAATAGCACGTTAGGCCCGATTGTCACTTCGGTAGGACAATAATGATTATTGATCACTTAGAATAAAGTCCTCAGAAATGCAATTCTCTCGGCAATTACAGAATTCCTCCCTGACCGGATGAAAAATGTAAAATTAAGCGCTGGCATAGGTGCCTGTCCAGCCACCTGTGACTCAAGGCAGCTCAGCAGCGTCTCGCATGGGGCTGGTACTTACAAACACACACAGGCACAGGCACACACACACACACAAATGAGGCTTCGACATGAAAGGCACAGCTGAAGGTAAAGGCGACAGACAGATTACGGAACACCTTTGATCATTTGCCGATAACCCATCTGACAGGAGTTTCAGGAGATGGGCTCATTTCACACGACTCCGGGAAGGCGGCGGAGCTTTGCGGTGAGCCTCCGCCTTCCCTCTGTGACCTGCAGCATTCTAATACGATTACCCGGGAATCTCCGTCAGCCATTTGTGGAGCAGGTTAGAGTTTAACACAGCTTTTCTGTGGCTTTTGTCGTTCAGCAGATATTTGTCATTTGGTTGGGTTTGACAGTGGAACAACATCCCTTCCACCGTGTACTGCAGCCCCCGCGGTCCTGGGAAGATGTGTAAAGTGTGTACAGGACCATGGCAGGAAGAGCAGCGTCGCGCTCCTTCTCTCTCTCACGGCTCCTCTGGGTACTTAGGACACCAAAGGCATCGGACCCGATCCAGAGTTCAGCGTTTCTGCTGGAGTTCATTCCATCACTTTCCCGGCTTAGTTAGTCTTATTATTGGTTCATTTTAACTTCTATTTCTTGTATTTATACCGAACAGTACGTGCAGAGCACAGAGAACCTCATCACGAGTAGTTTAAAATAAGAAATTTTTAGTGCATTAATTGATTAATTGATAAAGGAGTAAAAACCTGCGAAGCAAAGGCCACCGCCCGATCCACACCTATTTTTAGCATCATATCGGCTTTTGAAAATGAATCAAGATGATTTTGGTTCTGAAAGCTTACAGGATGTGTAGGAAAATAAGCATTTAACGAACTGAACAAACTTCCAATACCACTCTTACATACAGGCCTATTAACTGTATTTGATGTTTGTACAGTGAACACAGCGTGAAGCAGCATGTCTAAGGCACACGTTTCTCTTTAATTACATATACTTGATGGGTGAATCTGAACTGAGACACTTGGGGATGGAATGATAGCCATGGAAACCAGTTTTGAGAACCCATCTGGGCTTTTGTGATCAGGTTTCATTAAAGGAAAAGAGGCTTTTTTTGGTTCTAATTGCAGGTAAGTGATGGCAGGGAAAGTTTTCTAGGGTGGACAGCATAAAGGAAAAGTGAGGAGAAAATTCTACTTTGATACATCATGCAATATGAATTAATATGTAAGGCAGATGGATATATAATGTTGCCCCTACTCAGGAAAACAACATCTCATTTGGCACGGATGACGCTTTTTACTGAGTCCGATCGGGTTACACTGCCACAGAGAACCTGCACATGTTATTTGCTCCAACATTAACATTGTCTTCTCCTTCTTCTTCATCATCATCCTCTATTATTATTATTATTATTGCACATGGCACCTTCCCCTGAAATGCTCCACTAAAAGTAGCTCAGCTATAAAAATAGGTTAATCATTAAAAGCAGTGTAAGTTGCTTTGGAGAAAAGCACAGTAGAAATAGCACCTGTAGGGGAATCTTTCCTCCTCCCAGAGGCCTTGGGAGTTTGACGGTGTGGTGCCGTACGTTTGCGGATCCTAGGGCTGCGCTCTTCTGTACTGAGATCAATGTTCTCGTACCTGCGATCTGACAAAGTCCCTCTTCCAGCTTAGGGTTCATGAGCACTTGGGGGGCGGGGGGGGGCACACAACAATCTTATACAACTGAGAATGTGTAACCCAACATATGTACCCACATATAAGCCCATGTCTACATCGCAGGGTGTTTAGTAATTTAACGCAGGCAAAGACCGTCCCTACAAAGGGATGCGGCTGTGCAGTAGTAACCATAAAGGGATGTACAATACTCAGTAAGCAGGTTTTACCCAATAAACAGGACTTTAAAAATTCCTCCTCTATCTCCCCATTAGGAAAGAGCTTTGTGTGAAGAGTAGTCATGAACTCACACAGCTCTTTCCAAGCCAGGGTAATAGGTGAAGTCAGGTTGGCCCCGGGAGGGTGGGACGGGGGTGGAAAAGGAAGTTGCCTAGTGCCAGTCTGGAGTGTGTGGGCAAGACGGGAGAGAGAGAGAGAAGAAGCGCGAGGAGCACGGGTGAAGGATGAACAGCAGATCGTCTCAGTTCAGGCGTGTGTGACTTTGAAACAGAACACACAGTCAGAGCCGCGACACCCCATTTACAGGAGCCGTTTGCTCCTTTCACAGCGAAGGGGGATGTCGCCATGTATAATTCATTATGAATTATCTCTCATTAACTAGGCTGTGCATGAGTTTCCGACGCAAACTACACGAGCGACTGGCGAGCGCAGGGAAGTAGGGCGTAACTTGTTCCGCTGACTTTAATTCTAAGCGTGAAAAACTATGAATATAAACAACACTATTGCTATTAACGCTATTGCTTTCGTGGCATTTCCGCGATGGAACTCCCACTTGAAAGCAGTTATATTTTATATTTGAATGAGACAGCGCATCGGACAGTGGCGGAGGTATTCCAGCTATGACCCTTGAGCAAAGTACACTGTTTAAATTAATAGCTGCCGCAGTACAAAACTGCATAAGCAGTAAGAAAATCAAAGAGAGAAAAAGCTTCCTGCGGCACTTTCGTATCTTGATTTGCAGTTGCGCTCGGATAAGAACAACACGGATCAACCGGACAAATTTGGGACTAAGCAGATTCCCATCCCGCCCTGCCTTACAAACCGCCACCCTCCACCCCCGCGTCCCACCTGTCCCTCTGCAGACCGAGGGGGTTTGTGCGAATGAGCACCTGCCTGACATCAAGTCATTTTAGGCGCCGCTGCGCGTTCATCATCTCGAATACAAACGCGTCCAGACGAGGGGTCGCTGCAGCCGCTCTTACCCTTTCCAGGCCTCCAGGTACTGCTGCAGAGGAAACTAATAGGGTTTCTTAAACTCCAAAGCGACAAAGTGGCCTCTACATTATTGTGGTCGTCTTCAAAACGCAATTTTAGCCTCACGGGAGACTCTGCTACGCAGCGTGTTTCTCTTAATTGTTAAATGATAAAAGTACCACTAATGTACATACAATGTAAGTAATTTAAGGATCCTCTAGAGGCACAGCTGTGTGCTGTGCGCTTTATTATAGGAACTTGCTAAACTGCTGCAATTTCCCATTTGCTTATTTTTAGTTTGAAGATGTACGGTAATGATGCTTAGACAAATCTAACCCTAAAACTTTTTTTTCGCAACAACTCAAATTAAATTTCAAATAGCTGACAATTACGGTGCCAAACATTCTGAATTGAGCTGTATAGATTTTTTATTTTCTCTTTTTCCCTCGTCTTCTTCATAAATGCACCGACCATTGATTTACTGAGCTTTTGCTGAGCTCTAACTGCTTCCATAGCAACTGGCAGAAGAGATGCTTTTTCCAGCTAACGCTGGTTACTTTGCACCTTAGTTCTCCACCTCCTCTCCACCAGTTCCAGACTGTACACAGTCGGCACAACAGTAATAATGCGACTGGATATAGCTAAATATAACACATATTGAAACTCTAGAGTGCTATTACGCTACTAGAAAGTACCATTTTTAAAATAAATTACCTTTGCTTTTTGAATGCAGCTTTCCCAATAGCACGATGGAATCATTTTTTAAGAGTGGCTTAATGCTTTAAATTTTTTTAATAATTCCCCGAACATGTACGCCGAAAGAGAATTTCATTTTGTCCCCCTGGGATAATTTTAGTCTCTGTTTTCCTCTTAGTGCTGCAGTTCCTTACTTGTTTATAAATGAGCTTAGGCTGTTTGTTTCCTCCTCGACCCCCATTAACTCCTGGCACGGCAGACGCGGCTTTGGTAATGTCCTCCCAGGCCTTTTACAGGCTTCCGTGTGCCTCGCCTGCACCCCGCCTGCCTCCTGTCGCTCGCCGCGCTTGTTGAGTCGACGGCAGCCAGACGCATCAGCCTCAAAACGTCCAAAACGGCCCGCGGGGCGATACTGAATGCAACACCAAGTGAAATCCGGCAAAAAACCAACACTCCTTTTCCTTGGCTCAGAAAGGAAACCCGGAACATGGCAGACGGCACTATATAATTAGCTACAAGCTGGCAAACGTTCCCACCCATCACGGGTCTGCGTGTCCAGCAGTTGTTCGGCCGATACAGTTTCGCCGCGGCGGCGGTCGTTCATTTGTAAATGTCCGGAAAAGAAAGAAACAGAATAAAAAGCAGGACCCTTGTTAACTTTCAAAAGTCACTCAAGTTTCAGGCAGAGTAGTGAAGGTTCCTTAGGATTCAAATGTAAACGCGTTCGGTCCACTTGAAAAACTGTTGATGCACGGCCGAAAAGCCTAAAAATTATGACAAAATTCTGTGGTTCTAACTACAGTGCTTCGGCTACACGGTCACACTGGACTGTAAAAGAAGATGTTTACAGCCTGCATACGACTACAATCCAAGATGTACAATAAACATGTTTGCGTTTAGAATTTGCTCTCGGGATTCTACGTGACCTCGGACTGAGAATATTTCGAGCGGGGAGGTAAACGGAGGTGCTCTAATGTGCCACTTCGCCTAATGACAGGCTGCGTGTGGCACCGAAATGCGACACAGTCCTCCTTCCGAACAGCTACGGTTTATTAAAAGAGGGAGCGATTGCACCTGGGTGTCCCACATATCCTCAATGCAGACATTTTTATGCATTTTGTAGGTACAAGCTGGTATGTTTAAAAGCCTACTTCCTACACGTGTACCGTGTTGGCCTTCAGCCTGTCGGAGGGCAGAACGAGCCGGCCGAAGTCGGACGTCGGGAGGGACGCCCGGCCGTCGGCGGAAGCGGAGGCCGCCCTCGCCAAGATGATTAATGGCGCTGATGTCGGCTATCAAGCTGGGCACAAACTGCTCAGTTATGCATTTTAAGATCTCCCCAGATCCACGTTTGAGCAGCGGCATCTTCTGAAGTATCTCCAGATCACATTTCATCTGTACTCTCAGGGCACGGGTCCACCGAGAAGCCAACTTCAGCATCATTTGTACACACGCTGAAGTCACGCTAAAGACAAAATTTAATTTTATGCCTTTTTTCGCTTCATCAGGAGGAAATGTGCTGCTGGATATTAAAATGAGAGAACACTCATCACATCATTTGCATTTAGTGATGTAGACATTTCAAGCAACTCCTCTGAAATGGTCTTTTGGAACATTTCAGCTTCACTAATTGTTTGTGCAGCTGATGATGTGTGAGTGAAGTGGGCTGAAGGAGGGTCTCTGCTCCCAGGTGTCTGACTGGGAGGTCACCAGGTCCCAGGAGGGTGCTTCTGTAGCAGCACTGCTCTGGTACTTCGGGATGGGGAATTTATCTCAGGTTGCTCCGGTAAAATATCTACCTGGATATTTTGGTCACGTTGACCGAGAACCATAAATATTAGGAGAATATTTAAGGACGACGGGCTACACCTGTGTGTCTCAGAAAACTGCACAAGCGAAATGTGGGTAAAAGCAGTTCTGTTTTGAATTATTTTAAACACCGTGGTCTCTCCTGTGGATGGCAGGTCAGGAAAAGAAAATTGTGTTTGCTTTCGATCCAGAAGTCGGCTACTTGACGTTTGCTGGTCCAGAGAACATGGCCAGCGACGTTTCCATTAGCATGATACCTATAATATCCAAGGGCCAGAGAAAAAAAAATAGTTGCTGAGCAACTGATGGTTTATTTAAACAGAGGAAATTGTTTGTTCCACCCAGAACAGTTTGGAATTGGAACAAAGATTTTGACCGAAACCACAAACTGCTTTTTCCTCTCACAAATTAAATCGAAGCTGGACAAAAGGAGAGTTTTGTTGGCCACGGACTTCTGTATGTGAGAAAATTGTTTGACACTGCGGACCATCCAGTTTTCCTTGCAAAAATGTCTAAATTATTTGTTTATCTAGGCAGATAGATAGATAGATAGATAGATAGATAGATAGATACATAATATCTATTTATGAGAAAGTAATGAACAAAGCTGAGTAAAATCATCTGCTCGGTATTCAGTCACACTGCCTCTATTCAGGTTTAGTAATGTTTTCATTCTTTATTTGCCCTGAACTTGGTCTTCAGATGTGTGCAACTAGTACTGGTCTTTATCTATAAGTGTCATTAAAAATATCCACAAAATATTGCAAGATAACGTATTGTGGATTGTTTTTCACTTTGCCTCGCACATGTTCATCCTTGACAATAATCCGCCTGCAGAACAGTGTAAAGCAGACAGTCATACCTGGATCTCACTTTAAATCCATTTGTATGTAAAATTTAAGTTAAATGCGTCAGGAATAGTGGATTGGCAGAGAACCACAGGAGAGCTATTAAAAATACTGGTATTCTCTTTTAAGGTTGAAGTTTCAGCTTTGAACTCAGCCGACTAAAGCAGAGATGTGCTTTCCTTTTCACGGTCCCAGACTGTGCAGTCCTGCTTATTGTACTCTGAGATAGAATCCAGCAGAAAAATACACACGCAACTTATTTCTACACACCTCGTATTTGCAAACACTGAAAGAAAAAGAAGCACATTCATGAAATCCCATCACTTTTGCACAAGGAATCAACATAGTTTATTGACCTGTCATAGCTTTCTTTCAAGCAACTGGTCTAAAATACTATATGAATTGAAATGTTATAATTACACATGCAAGTGATGCATTACTTGGTGGCCCAGCAAACAGCTCAGATGAAAAAAAAAAAAATCATCTTTTGCAACATTTTTCTGACACCAAATCATGTTTAAAATTTGTAAAACCTTCATTTTGCTCTGGTACTCTTTCCAAAGGAAAATCTCAAATAAAATTCTCAGAATTACCACATGGGCTGTTTGGATAGAGCGTGTAAATTAATTCCAGAATTTATCACCATTTTCCATCAAACTGAATATAACCAGTGGAACAACCGTAATAGAGTTTTTTCATGTGTAAAACTAGGCCGTCAGGGTGCAGCTAGATGAAATACATCTTGATGTGATCCCATTTATTGTTGCATCAATTCATGTCAAACACACCCTCACAAATAATAAAAGTATTACTTGGCATGAAGAAGTGCATTTCAACATTAGATGTTTTGGGGATTTCGAACGCTGGAGTAGATGGCGCCTCTGAAAACAGACAAACACCTACCATCACTGTAGTGCTTTACTTTTTATTTAAATGGATGAAAATTACGTTTAGATTTTTGACTAACCAAAAAATGCAGATAGAACACATTTAACAGGGCTGCAGAGGCCCAGATATTGTCCTGGAGGCAGAGGGCGGTGGGCCAGTCACTGTGCACCTGGATGGGACCTTAGATTCCGGTTAGTGTGTTATGGTATGGATTTGTAAAACTTTATACCTTGGCAAACTTGCATGAAATGTGCAGCAAAGCGTGGATAAAAGAGGTGGGGTGAGCCTCGCTCTCACACCCAAAACCGTGTACTTTGCATGGTCTCAAAGGGACCTGGTTATGGAGATGGGCGGCTCGTAATGCCACTGAAGAACCAGAAGGAACAGGGGTTGCCGCCAAACCTTCACGTGTGGAGTTTGTACCTGAAGCCGCTGCCGTGGGTTCGCGCACAAATATCAGAATTGGCCTCTGTGGGATCGAATCCATATTTCTTCCAACTGTCTAATTGCGTGACGAAAGCTGGAGGTTTTCATCAGACGGCCAGAAAAACTTTTCATATAACCTGGTTCTTTATTTTTCTTCCAACCTGGTTCCCATTTTTAAGATTAACGGTCCCAGGAAGTGTTGGCCTCTCACTGTAGACCTGAGCAGCACTGCTGATATTTCCTGAGATGTTATGATTTACAAAACGCACAAACCATAACTAGGTTCCCTCATTTGCATCAAGCTGCTTAGAGGATTATATTATTTAACACACTGTGCTTGATGCTGAAATTATTTAAAACAAAAATTTTTAAGATCTCATTTCTTCCAGGTCACCTTTCACTGCTTTACATTGACTGAAGGTGCCAACAAGAAGGACAAAATGAATCAAACATCAGAATAACAGACAGTGTTCTGCAAACATAGAGGGAATCCTGCGTGGTTTTAATGCCTTGCCTGGTATCTTATTCATGAATATTTCCACAAGAAGAATGGCTTGAGTGATTTTTTTGTTACTGATGAAAAAGTATTTTGTTATCGATAAACCTTCCCGAGCCATTATGAGAGGTATGAAATATGTAGGTTCCGATCTCTCCGAACCTTTCCTATGCACAAAGTTTAAAAAAAAAAGGTATAAAACCTGCCCAGCAGGTGACATTTTCTAAAAATACTTTATGGAGTCTTTTTTCTGGTTTAACTGTAATACATCTATGTCCAGGTGTGACGTATTATTCGGTCATTATTTTTATAATAAAAGAGAAATTGCCTTGGAGCCCCTTGGAAAGCAAGACACAGCAGGAATCAGGCACTCACGTGAATCCATGACTTAAATTCATGCGTTCAGCTGTTACACCGAATATCGTCTGACAGTCGCTACTTCGAGCTGATGTGCAGTTTCAGCAGGACAGCAGTTCACACAACTACACCGTCGTTCACCTCCAACATTCTGCAGTGTGTGGCTGAAATATCAGCCAGTGTTTCTGAAAACATGTTTGGTTGTTGTCCTGCACAACTTGCCATCGGTTCGTTCCTGCTGTTTCTCCACTGGCCGTGACCACGTCCTACTTCCCTACTGCCCATCAGAAGCAGGGCTTTTGAACCAACTGTACTGCACCCCGTGGGAGGCGCCCGCCATAACCTTTGGAAGCTGCCACTGATCCGTGGTCATCTGAGAAGCGCTGGCTTGCGCTATTTTAATGCCACATTTGTTTTCATGTCAGCTGATTGTGAAAAGTCCAAAATTGAAAATGTTTATGGGTTAAATATTGAAAGGCTTATATAAGTAAATAATGCTCAATAATAAATGACCTATTTAAAATGAAAAATGAGCTTGCAGTTGCACACATCAGCTGGCCCTTAAGGTTGAGGGTCAACAGTTATCCTCTTTTTCTGAGTAAGGACAGGAATCCTATAGGTCTAGTTCCTTAACCGCTAAACCGCCTACTCATTTTAGTTACCAGATTTGCGGCTCTGCAACGGCCGACACGAGTGTCATCTTGCAAATCTATGTGCTGTTTGTCCGAACAAAAAGACCTATTTACCACGTTGTGCTGCCTGCCCTCCCCAGCTTTGGCCCAGGTCTGCCCCCTGCGTGGCGTAGTTGTCCGTATCAGACCGGGCTGAACTGGTCTCTCTAACGCTGTGCCTCCCCGGCCTAGTTCGCAGCGCGAACCGTCGCTCGAGGGTCAGGCCGACGGCCTCTCCGGACTCCGCTGCGACTCTGCCGGCTTCCGTCATTCATTTAAACCAAATAGCGTTCTGCTGGTGGTCCTCGGCGGGGCTGCAAATTCAGAGTGAGATTTTGCTTAAATTAAAGATAAATATCGATAATATTTTACTACACAATACAATAAAATTAGTAATATAAATGTCTTCAATTTTCCCTCCTTGAAACTGCCGTTGTACTGCCGCCCTTCGTTTTATCTTTTAATAGTTGCTAATATATATTACATATCATACAAGTCAGTGTCAAAGAGTACAAAACACAGGTTAATTAATGAATGAGATAAAACAGGTAAATAAATGTGAATTACGCTTCTGGCCTCTTCAAAATTCCATTATTTGTAATAATAATAAATGCACGAGTGAGCGATTCTTTTATCTTGAATTTTAATAGTGTTGACTTGTCTTATATGCTGCACTCTTAAGATGGTTGTTTTTCAATATCGTGTTGCCAAGGTAACTCGCTTTTCATGAGACAGAAACTGAGATTCATTCATTTAAGACTAATACTATCTCTCACTAATAAACAAAAACCCACCATTCTTTTTCTCAGTCCTGCTTCTGTGATTTCTGGCCTTACCCGAGTGTGAGAAACTTACCTAAATGTTTTTTTTTCAGTTACTTAACCGGTATTTTTTGCAAAATATCACCAAAGTCTGGGCTCCTTGTTTTCTGTTAAGCACGAGAAGGCAAATGTGAGAGCACGGAAAACGGAAAAGCACAAAAGGCTGCAAGGTTCAGATCCCAGTAGAGCTGCCGCTTTTGTGTCCTCCAGCAAGGAACTTCGCGCAAATTGCTTCAGCGGAGACGCAGAGGTGTAAAATTAAAATCGTTGTAAGCCATTCTAGGTAAACGTGTCTCCTTAGCAATGGAACGTTAACAAAGCCTAAAGTATAATTTCTGTGGCACAAAAGAACGTGTAACAGTCGGCCTTTACAAGCCTCAGATCCATCTTACACCAGTAATGCTGAAAGCCGAGGGGAGCGGCTCGCGTTGTTCTCGAGCTCCTCGGCTTCGCTTGTGGCCACGTTCTGCTGCCAGTGAAGAAGATGTGTATGATGTAAAGCCAAATGCAGATGCTGTGCCACCACATTCACTCCCTACTGGAGTTTACACACACACACACACACACACACACACACACACACACACACACACACACACACACACACACACACACTGGTCACTGTGAACAGGAGACAACCAGCCAGTTCACTCGACGTGTCTCGTGTACTGAACTGCGCATCATAAACAGGTGGGGGCTACCGGTCCAAAGCCCCCCGGTCCAAAGCTGTACACACTGATACTCCATTCCTGCTCCTCTAATTAGATCTCCTGCATTTCATTTTACTTGTAATAATTAGGGAGCCAACTTTCAGAACACTCACGTTCAAAAGGGAGGTTGGCTTTGAATAGACTTTTAATTGATAACAGTCAAATGTCTTTTACGTGACCGTCCTTGCGAGGTGATGGGAGGCACCGTAATTATGCATGAGTCAAGTTACTTTGTGCAACGTTCCTTTCTTCTCTGTCACAGTGGCAAATACTAGTTGAGTGTGTTTGGTGAGTTTCCAGAAGGCGTCCCATGGAGACCTGGCGTACTCCCTCTTAAACTCATTTACTTGAAGAATCTGCTTCCTTTTAAGACCAGGCCCTCCCTGATAATCCCATAAATGATCAATAGGATTAGGAGTAGATAGTTAAGGGAACCTTTATCACAGGGCCCCCGAGAGGTTTTTAAATTATATTTCTCTCTAGGGAATATCAGCAAAGGCAGGATGGAGGTGGACGTGCATTGTTTAAGGATTTTTAATGCCATATTATCAACTTCTAGCCGTGCGTCTGAGTGTAATAGAACGAGAATGTTTCTGATGTCTTGATGTTTAAAAATTAAACTCTCGTGTGTGTGTGTGTGTGTGTGTGTGTGTGTGGGGGGGTAAATAATTTATGAAAGACTGTGTGTGTACCTTCATGTCCTTCATGTCTGAATCCCCTCAGAAAATTCAAGGCATTGCAGGGAGACCGTAAGAGATAAGTACAAGAAAGCAAGAGGTGCTGTAACTGCAAGTAACAAACAATGAAAACTAAATTTTGAGCCGAGCCCAACATCTGACTGCGTTTCTGAAAACGGGAACAACGGATAGAATCGTGAAAAATGAATTGACAGGGACTGGGGGACCATGTGAGCGCAAGAACAATAAAACACACAGTAATGATTTAAACACAGTAACACGGCAATAAAGGTTTTGTGCAAAAATAAGCAGAGCAGAAGAAAACACAATTTCGCCCCAGTTTGAAGAACATCACAATGCACTGGGTTTTCTGGGACTTCTGGCACGTTCAGAGAAGGCGAGCGGTACGAGGGAGACGGTGAAACACAGGAACCACTCGAAGGACAAAGCAATGAGAAGCCGACAATCAATCTAAACTCACCCACAAGGCTCTTTAAACTGCAGACTGACATGTGTTTAACAGCCGAAAAGCTTTGTGTGCAGTGTATTCAGCAAAAGGGCTGCGGCGACAGTAGGAGAATTCAGTCCTTCAGCTTCAGATTGCATGAGTGCCAGCCATTATTTTTTCTGTTGGTGGGAATGTTCAGTGAATATGCATTTAATGTGAAGGCTATTTTCAGGATAATTTTATCAGTTTCTCTTTTTCCACGAGTATGAAAAAGAGCGAGAGGTCTGTATAGCTTTGAGAAAAATACCTCATCTGTTATTGTCAGTTTGTGTTGCATCCTATAGAAAGGCACCTTCCAGATGCTCGGCTTGAACATAAAATAAAAGCTAAATCAGAATTTCCTTGTTTCGTCTTTGCAGCAGTTGTAAACAGTTTCCGAGTGCCAAGCGGCATTGTTAGTCAACAGTTGGGCACCAGCTGCTTCAGAAATTATCCAGTCAGCGCATAACACACATCTCTGGTACGGAACTGGCAGACGTGTCCCCCGCTTCTTACAGAGGCAGCATTGTGAAATTACAAAGATCGAGTCAGAAATCTGCCGCACTTTAAACCGCACAAGGGCTGCGGCTGCTGCTCCATCGCCGGCCACTGCCGTCTGAAGCCCGGCATTTTCCTTGCAAACTATGATTTCGAGGGCTGGCTGGTCAAATCTGTAAAAGGGTTAAGTGAAAAACAATCGGCTACGTATTTATCGACTCCGTGAAACACGTTGACATTTAAGCCGAGAATCTTAAATAGCATTTTTGAAGAGGACCTCCTCAGCAGCCTTCGCCTAGGACCTGTTCTTCCAACACAAGATATGAATGTGTTCCTTCAGTGACTCTGCAGATCCGGACCCTCGTTCGGTGTGTGTCTGCGTGTGTGTGTGTGTGTGTGTGTGTGTGTGTGTGTGTCCCAGCTGCACATAGTGCACGACCCAAACTACCTCAAAGTCACATTGGCCTTTAATACACATATTGACCTCTTTATTGGCCGGCAACATGTGTTTAGTCAGCTTGCTCTGCCTCTAATTGTTATTCCTCGAGGGGTACAAGTTAATGAAAACACAACAAAATGAGCGGCCGGCAGCCCGCGGCCCACATCGATTAGCTGGTGCTCCTGCAGACGCAATCTCCATCTCTCACCATGGTTACGCGCCACAGCGAGGAACAGACTTTTCCGTTCCTATCTCCGTCTCCCTCAGAATCTGAGCAAAAGGTGAGAGGTTAAACATCTAGCTTGAAGCTGGCCTTACTCCAGGAAGTTCCGAACACGATCCTTGAAGGCTGGAGCGGCTCGAGAAGTTCGCTGAGTCTAATTTATCACCGAGGACGCGGGACCACATCAGGGATGAGTCAGTGGGGTCCTTCCTCCCACTTGCTTGTTTGTCTAATTTTCAACTGACACTGAACCGGTCTGAACGCATTTGGTTGTGATTCCATTTCCAGGAAGAGCTGAAATATTGTGAAAAACAGATAGGTAGTAGAGGATGTACGACAGCGTCAGGGGAATTACATTTTAACCACTTAATATATACATATTCCGTCTTCCAAGTCCACCTCCATGCATATGTGATGTTATAACGTTTACAGCCGCCAGCATCTGCTGGGACCCAGGAAGATGTAGGTTTTAGTCCTACGTCTTGCTGTACCACCCTTGAGCAAAGAACTAACCATGAACTGCTTTACTGAAAGTTACCCTGCTTTATAAATCACGAGGTTGTTGTAATATTCCAAGCTGCTTTGGAGGGAAGTTCTAACGCAGTGATACACTACATTGAACCGCCAACAGTCATTTGCCTATTTATACAACACACACGCACGCACACGCACGCACACACACACACACACACCGGCAACTTAGAGCCAGGACACTGTGGGAGAAAACCAGAGCACCTAGCGGAGACCCTTTCAAACTCTGGGAGAACATGCAAATTCCACCCAGACTAAAGGGAATCAAACCCACCTGGGTCCTGTGAGGCAGGTACAGTGTTGTTTTACACACATTTCTGACCAGTTAGATGCACTGTGTTGTGTTCATGGGTAACTGACAACCTTGCGGGCTTCCTAGGGATGGTTGTTTTCTGGGACTATGGGGTACGTTCCAAGGGGGTCTTCGCTGTGAATCCACCCCCCCCCCCCCAAACAGGATAACTAGGTACTGGTTTTGCTAAATCTTTCTCTTCATTTTTTTCAGTGACTTTGAGCAAGTAAACCCCCTCGCACCTGAGAAGCAGCTCTTCAGCTGGGGTTTCGACAACCATTCCTGCAGAGCAGTACCTCCATGAAGGTACTTACCCGCAATCGCTGCAGGGAAATTACACATCTGTGCAAATAGCTAAATAACTGTAAGTAGCTTAGTGTAGAAACCTCATTTGGAAACTGGTCCAGACTGTGGTGCTCAGGTGTGAGAGCAGACAAATGCTGAGCACACTGGTGCTTTTCTCCTGTGCTTTAGGGCAGAGCCAGCAAGCGCCATTGTGATAGCAGAGCTGGGATGGTGAGGCGCTCCACTGGAGAAAGAAACCCAGAGCAGCAGGGGCCACGGCTTCCTGTCTGCCAAGAGCAACCAGAGGGTGACGGAGGTTGCTGAGCCATTCTCTGTGGGTGTCAAAGTTGTGTTTTTCAAGGGAGCGTGTGCAAACGTGCGTGCGTGTGGATCCGGAGCGCTGGTGAAGCGGATAGGTTGTGCCCCCCCTCCCAGGCGGATGCCACCCACCTCGGCCCACCCTCCACAGTAGTCTACTGTGGTGAGACGACCAGAGTAAGCAGCGTGTCCATCTCGGAAGCGAGCGCCGAAACGGAGCGCGCCTTCAGTGACACGGTTTGTTTAGAACAATCTGTCGGCTTGAAGAGTTACAAACAAACAAACAAACTGGAAGGGAAGCCATCTGGTCGTGATGGATAACTTCTCTGCCGGATGCTTCCGCCGTCGTAGCTCCAGTTCAGACGGTGGTGGCAACAATCTGCTGCTGCAGCATTTCAGTTTTCACTTATGGAACGCTGAGCATGGAGTCCATTTTGACACAGAAAAAAAACCTCTCCTTTTATAGTAACAATATTTTGAAATTAACAAAAAAGAAAAAAACACCATTGAACTGAGCAGAAGTTTTGCATACATTCAACAGCCTGCATTTATAAATAAATAATGTGAAGAACCATTAGATGGATATAGGGCAGTACAAGGCACAGGGAACTAGTGCGGAGAGAAACTGTGGACTGCGGACCTCCTTGTATCTATAATCCTCATCGGTACAGAGTCCTCTTCTCTTGCAGAGCAGTGTTTAACAGGATGGAACCAGTAGCACCCAGGCGTTCCCAGACTTCCACGCCAGCGTCGCAAGTGATGCAAATAAACGGCAATCTCCTGTAAAGCCCCGGAGATGCGATTTAGGGGCTTACATATTATGCACCGCCCCTTGACAGGTGAATAAAGCCTGGTGATCGTGCTATAAACGAAACGTCCAAAATGCCTCTTCCTTTTAAGAGACGCTTTGAATGGCCCGGGCATCTGTAGTAAGCATCGCTTCTCAGTTGCGTTGCACAGATCTTGTGTAGGAGTTACACATTCTCAGCCCCGTTTGACATGTCTACCGTTCCCCATTGTGGGCCCTGCAGTGTGGTCACGTCACAGAGATAATAACTTAAAAAAAACCGTCTCCCTGTCACGCCATCCGTAGCTGTGTACGTACGAATGTTTGTGCGATGCACTTGACGGATTTCAAGATGACACGTCAGAGACGTTCTGCAGGCCGCCGCAGCGAACAACATTAGCCATTTTTATCCTTCGCCTGTGATGAGAAAGAACACAGCGAAACGCACGATGCCGTCCTCACCTTCCATCGACGGCGTCTTTCCTTCATTTGTCTAAAAATGGAAAGCCGCTTTAAGAAGGAACGATTGCCTAAAGATAGGTTATAACAACCACGTCACCTCAAAGTTACGACTCAAGCTTGAGCGCTGTTCCCGCTCGCGGTGCAGTGTTCCCAACAGCCGGAGACTTAATTAAAATAAAAAAGTCCCTAATCTTTAAGTGCCAGAATATAAACTAATGGATCAGGCTTGTGGGCCCACACAGGTCAAATCAATGCTATTCTCCTGGCTGCATGTGTTATGTTATTCTGCTGCCAAAGCCCCGAGATGAGTTATAATTTACAGCTTTGCACTTAAACAGAACAATGGAAGAATGCGCCGGGTTTACTTTTGCCTGACCCCGGGCTGCTTTTATCTGTAAATAAAAAGCAAGTGCGCATCATCTGTATCTGTGCCTGGTCTACAGCAAACATTTTTTCTTCATGCTTTTTGTGGGAGCTGCTGCGCCCAATGCTGCGTTCCTACATACTTTTTTCCTCCCTTTCATATGCCTTTGGTTTAAGGAGGAGAGATGAAAGTCGTCTTCCGTTTCCAAATGCAGTTACACCGGCGGTCCATTGGATTTGAAAAAAATAACAGTAAAACAAAACAAAAATACCGCCCTCGTCGTCTTCAGGCCTGGACTTATGAGCGAGAAGCTACCAAATGCAGCCCTCTGAGAAACTCTGGAGATGTTATTGCACCTTTAAGCAAGGAACTCAACCTGAACGCCACACTTTAAAGCAGACAAACAAAGAAACCTGTATAAACGCAGCGCTACGTACAAAAGTGTTTGCTATGCAGCCAAAGTAAATCCAATAAATGTACAGACACCTGTACTTGTAAACCCCCACCTGGCAAAATGATCAACTTCT
Source organism: Arapaima gigas (assembly GCA_900497675.1). NCBI lineage: Eukaryota > Metazoa > Chordata > Actinopteri > Osteoglossiformes > Osteoglossidae > Arapaima > Arapaima gigas. The sequence goes on from UFQX01000446.1 coordinate 360,962, forward strand.
GCATTCCACGTGCTATTGTCTCAACACCTGGCCTGGCCAAGGGTTACCTAAATCGTCTTTTTTGATTGTTTCGTTACATTTAAGCCCCAGCTGACACCTCGGTTTCCGCGAACAGCCGTGTGACGCAGGCGTATAAAATATAACAGAAAAACAAGTGCAAGGTGTACAGGTACAGAGGTATTCCGCCCACCTGGCACTTTCAGATCATCTTCTGCAAACGCTTCGCACCAACACTGCGCTCCGCTGGGGCTGGGCTGCATCCCGCAGGACAACAGCGCATCGCTTTCTCTGTCAAGCGGCTCCGGTCTGTTTCTTCAGAAAAGCGCGTGTCCACATTCCATAATGTTGGTATTCTCTCCGGGCTCCACGTCCTCCCGCTCTCGCTTGCTGGCATCCTCCGTGCGGAAAGCAGCTGTTTTACCCTGTTTTTCCTGGGCGTGCAGTTCACATAAAAATAGCACTCGGGCTCCACGTAGTTTTCGGAAATACCACACGTCTGCTAATAAAACTGTAAGTAGTGAGAAATACGGGTGCCTCATATTTGCTCTCTTAAACATTTGCTTATTTCTGTAGCCCGCAGCATCTGACTTTAATACATTTTAAACATTTTTCACTCGGTGTTTCCGGCCACCAACTGCCGCTCTTGTCGTATCTCTGCCGCTGGAATTGAACTTTGCAGATACATCACATTAACAATGACTGCTGATGTCCTGCATACGCAAAACGCATTTCATTTACTGCTTTTACCGTAGCTCGACCTGCTAAGAACCAGAAGCTGTTTTCTCTAGAAATTTCTCAACATGGGATCTTTTGCACTTATATTGATGCTACAGCACTTTCCGACACTTTGCTGAGGAAATGTGCTGAATGTTCTGTAATCTGGATGGCACCGAAGAGGGTCTCTCCCGGCCTGGAGCGCCGCCACGCTGGGTTAGTCTCCCCGGACCAAGTCGAGCGGCTAAAGGTAACGGCTGGATGGACCACACATGCAGGACGCTTAATACAGATACGTGCATAAATGATATGATACATATGCAAAAGCCAGACTTGTCTGATTTTTCTAGTGTCTTCCATGTGCTCCTTTCCTCCCAGGTCGGCTGAGTGAGAAGAGCTGAGAACCATGCAAGTGAAGTGAATGGAAGGGGCTGCTTTCACTGCAATGGCAAATCGTGAGGGCTGCGATCCTCCCGAAATGGCAGCATACAGCAAACCATGTGAAATGTACTCTGTTTATTATTTCTCTGTGTCTCACTGTGTTTTCACCATTTTTTTGCCCGTAAGTTTTTGCCACTTTGTTCCGGCAGAAAAAGTTTATGCTGTAATTCATTTTATCAGCAGTGCAGAAACGTTAATCCTGTGGAGAATAAAGCAATAACAATATTATTAAATAGTATTTATGGTTTGTGGCTGTAACTGCAAAAGTGCTTTACTTTGAGCCTCCAATATTGACAAAACTGATCCCCCCGCCCCCTTACCTGACAAAATAGTGCTGGAATGTAAATAGGTAAATAAATGAGCAAACGAATAATTGTAAAATCCGATGAACACTGCGCAAAGTTCTGCATGGATACTGCAGCGCCATAGCAATCAACTGAGGTTGCCGAGCATTTTTACTGCGGTAATTATGTGTAATGAAGGATGTCAATACTTCTCATAAAATTTTGATGAGCTTATCCACATGCCCCCCCGACACACCACAGCCAGAGCAAAATAATAGGTAACCGCGCCTCTGAGTTGCTGTGATTTCCCATTAGGGAACTGTGGTCCCTCCTCCCTCCACCTCACCGATGGGCCTTAAGCTTCTCCGCGGTGACATTCTCGCACAAAGGACGGCTTTCAGCAGCACGCTTCGGTTTGCTCTCAGTTCCTTGTCCTTGCCTTGCCCTTCAAAGTCAAACCTGCTGTTCCTCCTACTGTATTTTTGCTTAAAAGGCCTTTTTTTTTCCGGAGGGCTTTCTCATCCGCACACTTGAAAGACGAAGCCGGCGTGTTTTATCGGGGCGAGTGGAGTGCGGAGCGGCCCATTGAGCGCTGAATGGGAACTAAGGTGTATGAAATAATTCACTCACTCTTGAAACATTAGAACTCAGCCCTGCGTGTCACAGTCAAGCAAAGCAGGGCTCAGAGAGGCAGCGGTGTCTCGTATTAAAACAAATTTGACCCTTTTTCTGTTTGCACAGTGCAACCGGTATATTTATTACCGCTCCTGTTTTCACCATATTTATGTAGCAAAACTATGCGTAACGTGGGGCAAAGCGTCAAGGTAAGTAGCTGCCCAGGGATTTCAGTTAAAGGGTCGTGTTAGACGTTCACTTCAAACATTTTTTCGCGTGTATTTTTACTGCAGGTGAAGTCAGTCATATCATTGGAGGAGCACATTTTTCAATCAAACACCGACGCATGAATTTTCCACACAGGCTGTACGCATTCATTAGAAAAAAAATGTTTTTTTCCTCCTTTTCGTTTAAAATTTGTTAATTTTCTATTCTGTCTTGCCTTATTTTTGTGCAGAATCCTCTAGAGCTATCCTACCTAAAATATGTCTTGTTTCCTTGGTTACAAAGGAGCCCTTTTCATTCCATGCCATTATCTGCGATTTTATTACAAGCACATGGACACGAGTGTGCGATCATAAACCTTATGGATGCTCCCAGCCAATCGCCGCTTCGGAGCCGTGGCTCTCGTCCTATGAGAGCCGTCCCTTGGAGATAACATGGCGTTTAGACGTTGACTGCCCCCCCAGTGGAAGTCTGGTTGCAGGCAGCTTAATGCCTTCATTGATATTGAATACATAAAAGAAATTGCTGACAGTTTTGGAATCATAAAAGTGGGAGACGAACGCAGTGGACCAAAGCTGCGCAAATGAATCTCACTCCTATTCAGCAGTTCTTGACCACACAGGGTATTGCACTTCTCTTTTTTCACTCTTCATCGTTGCTTTTGAACCATCATTTCACTGCTTCCTATTCAAGCTCCTGTCCCGAAACCTGGCAGAAAATCCCACCGCGGGGCTTCTCTCTTTCGACTCCAGCGAGCCCACCGCATGCGAGTCACTTCATCGCACCCGTTCCGCTCTGTAAACTACGCCCCTATTAACCACAAGCACAGCGTTTGCGCTGCTTTCCATTGCATCACAGGGGAACCCTGTTGCCAAAACGTGTCACAAACGCGTGGATACGAGCAGGACTTGTCGCTCATACTGACTGGTTTGTTGCATTTCATCTCGCCGGCAACAGCTGAATGTAATAGTTGCGTTGCGTCGACGTTGCGTTTGCATTTGCTTGCGGAGAGTGTGAACGCTGGTTCATCGCAGAGGGGTTGGAGTCTGATGAAGGAGTAACATCCAGCTGATAGGACCAGGTTGCCCATTTCTAACTTAATCGCAATAAAAATGTACAGCATAACTTGTTCGAGAGCAAAGCTGAGAATGTTTGGTTGCAACACAGCATGGTGACACTTGCCAGTGACAGATGCTCAAGTTAAACTCACCTGGGAGTAAAGCAGGCTTCCACACGAAGAGGTAAAAGTGGGCAGAGAGAAGTTCACAGCACCTCGCTTCTGAGATGTGCCCACACAAGCCTTTTCCTCCACGTGAACTTTGGCATGGAGACGGACACGACAACTCAGATGAGAAGCAGCATTTCCAAAGGTTCCCGGTTGGAAAAAGGACGTGAGGCTGGTTTCCATATCCAAATTTTTGCAGATGATCACTGTGCAAACCAACTGTACAGGTCAAACCAAGAGCGGCCATGCTGGAAGCTCAAGGCAGCGGGGCAGTAGGTTTTGCAGAGTACGTTTTAATCAGCACCTGTCTGACACCTGGAGCACCAGGTGATGTGACTTACACTGAAATCACTACATGAGTGAAGCAACTGGAATGTGAAATAAAACCCTCAAGGAACAGCACTAGCCATCATTTGTTCAAAGAAATAGAGGTTCCTGAAGGGAGACTTATTAAGAAATCAGGACATTAACAAAAATCATCATGTTGAAAAGCAATGAAACAGCAGAGAATTTTGAACGTAGCTAAAAATGTTGAATATTGTTAACCAGATGGTAAGCTGTTCTGTACAGATAACCAGTTTGGGGGGGGGGGGCTCTATAGTGAATGCAGCTGAGAACCTGAAGATCCGCCCTTCACATATACTTGCTAACTTGCTAACTTGATATATTTGGCAATGAGAGACTCAGTGTTTCATTGCCTGTTTTAAACGTACAGAATGAACGTGTGTAACTGAACCATGAAATTAATTTTATTTCGATGTAGACTTTGATAATTAATGTGTAAATTGATGTCGCGCGGTCTTAGAACTAATTCAGAGGCTGAGCTGCATAGTCTTTGACTTTTTGGAAAAAAGCAAGTGAAAGTTAAGCGCTGTTGGCTGTAAAACAGTGTGGATGTTTTTGCCCTTGGCAGTTGATTGAGGAAAACACAGATACCAGTGGTTTTATGCTTCTCTGCCTTTTTAAACATGTTCAGAGCAATGCAGTCGGGTTGTCTACTTGTCATCTCACCGATATGTGTGTACTGCGCATATTTCACTGCACCACACACTAAAATATGCCAAGCACACAGTGTGGTGGGTTTAGAGACACAGATGCAAGTTTGGCTCAGTCACCTATTGAAGGTTTATTTTCCTTCAGAGAAACTGTACATTCTAACCACTCATATTCACTTCTCGCCTCAGTTAGTTTCAACTGAGTGCTGGAATGGGCAAAAATGGTGACCTTGGTGACTTTGAATGTGGTTTGATAGTTGGCAGTGGGGTGCCGGTTCTAGGATGTAGCAGGCTGTTGTCCTGGGCTATTCACAAACAGCCATTTCAAGGGTTTTCTGAGAATGGTGTAAAAAGCAAAAAAAAAAAAAAAATCTTTAAAAAAGAGGCCAGAACCTATCAGTAAAGGGATCCATGTGTTTCATGTTGACAGGTCACTCTAAGATGCCTGTAGTCTGTGTGTGTGTGTGTGTGTGTGTGTGTGTGTGTGTGTGTGTGTGTGTGTGTGTGTGTGTGTGTGTGTGTGTGTGTGTGTGNTGTGTGTGTGTGTGTGTGTGTGTGTGTGTGTGTGTGTGTGTGTGTGTGTGTGCACTAGCTGTAGCACCCAGTGACTCCTGGATAGGCGGGGGTCTGTAGCAACCCTGACCAGCACAGGTGGTTAAGGATAATGGAAGGATGGATTCTTTTTATTTTTGTTGTTGCTCCTGTTTAAGCGGAGTGTAGTTGCCAGCACAGAAAAAAAATATTGGTGATTAACAATGAACATGTTCACTACTTTGTAATAGATAGATCAGTGTGTCAAACCCAGCTGTGAGTGAGATGCTCAAAGAAATGGAAACAATACAATCTGAAAAAGATATGGCAGTATGGGTCAGTAAATGAAGCTATAAACAAAGCAAATGCATTCATACAGACTAGAAACAAACAAGAAGAAAAAACTCAGCGTCTGGGGGGGAGTGCTTTATTTCCTTATCGGCATCAACTTTGTTAGCTTTTGTGAGACTCGGGGACCAATCTGACTTCCAGCAGCTCAGCATCTTGCCCCCTTGCAGCAGGTTGGGGTCCTTTGCCTCTTCACCATGGCAGCAGTGCGAGATAGTTAGTGAGACACTGGGATCCATTATGAAAACCTTTGCTAACAGAACAGATGAAGTGTGTCACAGTTAAGTTGTCAAAATATTGCCTCTAATTGTGCACATTGTTTCATCCCTTTGGGTGCTGCGTAAAGACTGTAAGGGAGGGACAGGGAGTTGTTGAGTCCAAACAAAGTGTTTGCAGTAAACAGACGATCTTGTGAACAGTCTGCGTCTTGTAAGTCTTTCTGCTGCAGGGAGCGCGGCCCAGAGAAAGATTCCCATCAAACCCGGGCGACGCCTGTCCCTGATTCCGCACGAGCCGCGGAGGAGGAGCGCTCAGCTTTGCGGGAAGCCGGTGGGCAAAGCCAAAGGGCGTCCTGCAAACAGTGATTCACGGTTGCACACAGCGCGTTGGAGCCACGCGCGGGAGACGGGAAGAATGGAGAAAGAGCTGTCAAGGCTGCGCGTACTGATTGTAAGTATACAGTCGCAGAGAAGAACTCATTCTGGAGGTTGTCACGACAAGGCAGAAGAATACGCCGAAGCCATTGCCCCTTAATTAATAACGGCCGTTGGCCCCCCGCTCTTGGAATGAGAGCACTGCTATATTAAGGCTAGAGTGTTAAAATGTGAATTACTGGATGGGCAAGTTCACTGCGGAGAGGCGATTCTATTTCCTGGGGTTAGGCGGATGACGGCTGGAAGTAATGATTACGGGATGCGGCGAAGGACCGCTGTTCCCCAGAGGGGGCCTCGCCGCCTCTCCCCATGGTGGACAGCAGAATCTCCCAGCACATCCACTGGGGTGAAGGTTTATTGTTCACTTTGACCGTCCGCTGCCGCTCCACCAGACAGATTTTCACAGTTGGGTTTTTGGACAGAGCTTACGGCGATCGGTCCCGTGTGGTTAGCAGCTGGTCGAAGACGAGCAAAATTCGCCCGCGCGCCCCGCTCGGCGCCTCGCTCAGAAATCACGCGTTAATTCGGATACTTTTCACGTGCCGTCATTTCACTGCGTCACTTATCGCGTTTGCGATTTCTTTAGTGCGTTCAAAAATTCTCTTCCATAAGCAGAAACATCAAGGAAAATCAGCAGCACAAACACACAGGTGTCAAAACTTGCTGCATGTGTTTCTACATGCGGTTTGTGACAATCACAGCGACGTGTTCTTTCACTTCGGTACAATGGTATTTAATCTACGTGGGACTTTTTGATCATTAATTCGCAGCTGATTGAGATTTTTTAACTGCACTTCGGAACCACACGGAGAGATAATAGTGTCTCCAAACTGTTAGAGTAATGCCTCTGAAAAGAGGGAACACATTAAGAAATAAAGGAGAACACCTGCTTTGCATATTTGTGTGAAATAGCATTTGATTATTCCGCTACATACGAAAACAGCACAAGCTGTTTACCAACAGGGCGAGCGGGACAGCGCACCGACGCCCAGTAATCTGATCTACATCCGTACACGTTTTTCCTCTCACCTGCTGTCTGTTTCTGGTAAACGGCTCGTCCGACTTGGCCTAATGTATGAAGAGGGATAAAGACGGGCTGTTTGTTTCACTTCCTCTCGGAATCGATGCATTCCGCACCGTCATCCGGGGCCAGTATCCCACTGACGTCCAAATAGACTTCATTACAGAACCGCATCCATTTTGAAGTGTAAGTGGCTGAAAATTGGACGAATACAGAAGGCTCCTCGCACAGATTTTGAAGAATCCAATCATATTATGTGTCCTGTCGTCGCGGCTTTTTGAAGCTGCCTTCTTCAATAAGTCGTTTGTTCCACTTTCTGGGCTAATTAGGCAGCGTAATTTCACCAAACCCCACGTCAGTTCCGTCCAACCCGTCCCAGACGTGTGAAGTGTGAACCCGTCCCATCTTTGCTTCAGATACCCCAGCCTGGGCCTGACAGCATTAGACACCACCGCTGTTGTTGTTTTCATGGCAGAACCGCAGGAAGATCCGCATCCTGACTTCATTATGGTTGCAATAACAGAAGTGGAAAATATAGAAATGTATAGAATATGTAGCTCCCCCACCCCCATTCACATCTTTGTTATACACTGAGACTCAAAAATGCAGGATTTTTATTCACCCATTCAACTTCAGAGCATCATCATCATCATTATTATTATTTAGCTTATTTTGCAGTCCAAGGCTAGACTCTAGTATGTATAGTGGTTGTAATGCGGTGGAAAGGGGTCCATAAATGTGACGCCGTCGACAGGAAGCAGATGTGTGCAGGTGCGAGTTGGCAAATGGTGTTTATTGTCGAGGGAAGTTCCAAAGTCGTGGTCACGACACAGGCAAGGGTCAGATCCAGAAGTCAACGAGGTACCAGAAGTGGTCAGGCTAAATCGGTGGTCAGAGACAGGCAAGGGTCAAACACAGGAAAGGCTTGATACACTCAGTAGTAACATGGGCAATACTTCAAACCAGCATGTTGGGCTACACAGGTTTTATACCCTGCTAGGGGAAACAAGGAGCAGGTGCCGGCGATTGTGGAATCGGGCAGAACAGCAGGCGGAGCACGGGGCGTGACAATAAATACCGTATAGAAGCACAAGGGACGCCATTTTGGGTCATGAGTCAAGTCAAGTCAAGTCAGAACGAACGACGAGGAACTCAGGTTTATGTTCCCGGCTCATTTTGTATTAGCTGAGTTGGTCTTCTGGGTTATTGTAATTCACCGTATGTTTATGTTTGTTCCATTGGCGCACGTGAGAGGAACTCACAAGCAACGCTGGAAGAAATCGTGGTTTTGGTGAATCAAATGAGAAGAAACGGTTGGATGAGGTCAGCGAGTGCCTGGAACCGGGTTTGACTCTGCCGACATGGGGGGGGGGGCTGGCTGGGCTTAATCCGCAGGTTGTGTGAAAGAGCTCACCTGCTCTCACTGTCACGACTGCTACAGCACAACACGGGAGCAGCAGACAGGCAGGCAGGACGGGCGGTTGCGATGGCGTGGGAGCCGCACACTGATGACAGCACGTCGTGCTCCTGAGCGCCGCCGGCTTTCAAATCGACAGGGAATATGGACTCCCCGCTTTTACCTTTTGTCTCATCTTCTCTTTGATCCTTTGCTCTATTGGACATCAAGGGCAACAAAACAGTGCTCCAGGTACCATTTGTAGACACCTTCCTTGTTTGCTCCATGTGTGAGATGCACACGCTCGTCCTTAGTTGAAATATTCTGGCATTTTCTGCCAGCACTGCAGTATGAATAAAACAGGCTGTGGTAATTAAACTAAGCAATTTATGACAGAGTTGGAATGACAGCTTCTCTACTTCTCTTAAAACGCTCTATCAAATGCACTGTTCTGCTCGATGAGGCGACGTTCTTGGTTGTCCTCTGTAGTCCTGGGTCACTCGAGCGGTGACTTTTTCTAGGCAGCCCTTTTCCAAATATTGGTTCAGAAAGGATACGTCCCTTAAGCCGCATTTATCGAGCGGGAGCGGTGGACGCCTCCAGCGAGCAAAAGACCTGTTTTGCCATCCCAGGACTCCGGTGATGGGTTTGGGTCAGCCTGTATTGACCAGCACAGTTAAGAACCCCCTGAACCTTTACCGAATGACAGCCGTGTGTGTGTGTGTGTGTGTGTGTGTGTGGAGTGGGGGGGGCTCTGTTGCCACGAAACTAAGCTCTGCGGACTCCAAACGTTGTAGGTTCAGGATGCCCTTGACATGGATCTCCTACTGTGTCCTTCAGCCAAGTATACAGTCTGAATCCCACCATAAAAATATATGAACATGGAGGAAATTGTTGGTAAAAATGTTCGACAGTCAACTGGCTGCACACACTGCAGAATCTCAGTGGAACTATAAAGTCCTGACAACGGATCCCAGGACCCCCACTACTTCACCGTTGGACTGGAAGATGTGACTCGGACAAATATTCTTTACCCTCAGCATCAATCCCCCCCACACACATCTTTTGAAAGAGGCACCTTTGATAGAGGGCTGTTGTGAGGGTCGTGTCCCCGTGACCAAAGCATTTGTGTGTCGACATTATGCCGCTGCTGTAAATCGACGTAAACGATATGTTTCCTCGTTCAGTCGCCTCCCTGTTTTGAGTTGACCTGTGCGGTAAAAGTGAAACAGTTTTTCTTTTGGAGAAAACAAGGCAGGCTATGGAGGTGGTTTCACGTCGCCGCCTTCTCCACCACTCTTTGGATTGAAGACTGGATCCAACGGTATGTCTAAAAAGCGACTTGAGGTATTTACATTTAATTATGTACTTTACAGCAATTTCCACAGGAGCTTATATTGTAGAATTACAATGACTTTGTTTGTACAGCAGGGTAATATTTACTGCCTCATTTCAGGGTAAGCACTGCTCTTAAGGGTGCTACTAGAGCAGGGGCTGGGAATCGAGTCGGGGTTTTTCGACTGGCCTTAACCCAGTCTGACCACCGACCTCTGACCACCACGCCGCCTACAGGCCGCGTCAGCCAGTGTGTGTCAGCCGACAAAGTTTCGAGGCCGACTGTTGGCGTTTTGCTGAAGCAGCGTGATTTGTTTCTTTAAGCGTCTTTCACTTTGCTAATCCTGACCAGACAGTTATCCTGTTTCGAGTGTGTGTTTGTGTGTGAGTGTGCGAGCGCAAGCGTGTGTGTCAGACGCTATCAGTGGCGTGCAGATAGCAGCGTGTCAGCCGAGCATCACTCAGAATTATGTCCTCGTCTTTAGTTGCGAAGACGTGCGCCAGAGAACAAACGGAGGTTCGGCTGGCCCCGCAGGTGAGGCGCGTCACCGCGAAGGCTGAAGGGCGAGTCGCAGGTAACAGAGGCGCTCCGTGTCGCGGCTCCGCCATTCGGGCGGAAATCGTGTCGGATGTTTGTTTGCATACTAGGGAGCCCCGGGCGACGCGCCTCTGTTTGGAGAACAAACCGCTCGTTCCACGTCCCAGAAGCCACTGGGGCTTTCGATGCAGCCCATAGCATCCTGGGTTTGTAACAATGATGTTGGCAGCTTTGAATGGGAACTAAAACAATAAAGAAAAGCGTTGCTCAGGAGGAAAAGCGTTTTATCAGAGCCAGAGCTGGTATATAAAGCGTTCAGCTGAGTCTTCGACACAGCGACGGGCGAAAGGGGTCACCTTCTCTTTTCCTTTAAAGACCGATGTTCTGGGCGTGTCACTTATTTTCCCCATATTTCTGCATGCAGATGCGCATAAATTCAGCAGGGCAGGGCTGCCCTCGCCGAGGGGCGCGGAAAAATGTTTTTGTCATAGCATTAATATTGCACAAAACCCTGTAAACTTTTCTGGAAAAACAAAAACGATCAAATGAAGCCGTTTTTCTGCTGCGCACGGCTCGACGTAACAAACGGTCCCATTTCGCCGAGCGTTTGCACCCAGCGACGTAGTCGGGGGGCCATTTATGTACAACTTACTTTGCGTTCGCTGTACTAAAGTATAACATCAAAAACACTGGGGCTAATTTATTCGTTTTGTTCTTTTTTTCTTTATCATATTCTGACTTTAAAAGCAACTGATTAAGTGCAGCATAGGGACACAGAAAAAACTGTAAAATAAAAGATTTGCAATAATACTTTTTTGCTTATCTGCGCGCTAATTAAAAATGACAAAGCCGGGCGCACAGGAAGGCTTATTGACGTGTCACGAGGCTGTGTTCTCTGTCCAAGGGAGCGTTTCCCCGCTGTTTGTTTTATACATTCTGAGCTACTGGGTCAAGACTGCACTTTAATTGCGTTATTAAATCCGCCGCATATTTTACATGCATCGCACATGATATTAGGACTGTTTAAAAATCAAACGAATAAAGTTAATCTGTTTTGAAAAGTTAACGATTCGTTTAATTTGGTCCGATAAATGCGACGTACCTCTGCTGCCGGCCTTAACAGCCCCCCGCACATTTAATAAGCGCTGCCTTTTGTGTACCTTTAAATATAAACGCATGCAATGCAATATGGAATGTCTGTCACAATACCGGAATAATATAAATATTCGCATTTATGAGACCAGGAGTCGTCCTCAAACACGTCTGCACTGCAAGTGATAATATAATAAGTGTAGGAACACATACAGGAGAGAAAATAAGCCTTTATTTAACCACGGCCCAAAGCAGGAACAGCCAGAGCTGTTAGTTTATTTATTCTCTACGACATCAGGAAGCAAAACCGAAGCTTTTCCAAAAGGGTCCGCATTGTTTGTGGCGCTGAAACCTTCAACTAAAATAAATAAACAAACAAATCAAATAAAAATGACCAATCTACAGTTTAAGCCCGGTGCATGTTGTTGAGGCCTGAATAATAAAGACAAACGTAGACCCAACAGCCATCCTGTGCGCATTTGTAGAACGATTTCGGCAACGAAGGAGCTCCGCACGTGCGTCAGCTGTGATCCAAGCCCTCCGAGCAGCACCTCGCAGGGGGGCTGGGTGGAAGGCTACCTGCAAACATACGGTCTTCTCCCACCATGTGCTGAGAATGGCTGGCCTCTTCACTCGTGTTTGTTTACTTGTGATTTTTTTAATCTTCTATTTTCCTTCAGCCCATTGCCCAATTATCTGTTTTTTGGTTCGCTATGTTCCAGAGCATATCAACACCCGCCTATGGATTGGTATATTTATACTGCAGGCTCTGGAGTGGAAGAGGAGGGGAAAAAAATCAATACCTATTCCTCTGTTATATCTCTTGCCATCATTCAAGGATTTGACAAGTGAATTAATATCATCTGCCGACAGATCCTCTGTCCAAGCTTTACAATATCTGATTAGTGTTCTTTTCTCTCTTTTTGACTATAAACCAGAAGCGAAACCTGTATTTTAATTTTGTAATAACTAGCAAGACGATTCATTAAATTGCACACGACAAATTCTCTCTACAAATATGTTCTTTTGGAAGAGATGGTACGACACAGCAGTGTGTCAGTAGTATTTGTGTATGCAGTTTAGCAGTGTACCGCTGCATACTTTTAAAGGCCGGTTGGAGTAATTCACCGCGTGACGTAGAAGGTTTATAAAATAACTTAAAAAACAGGCTGAGCGATAAAATTGCGCTGCATCAGCAACCTGGGGAACCAGCTTCTGGCTGAATCATAGTATGTCAGTCAGAGTGAACATCTGGCTCAGGAAGTCCAGCTCCAAAGTCACTTTTTGCTGTCAGTTCACAAATGTAAAACCTTGGCAATACAGCCATGACGTCATGTTTGTTGCCGGTTATAAACTGAATTGAAAAACCCGGGACAAAAATACACAAACAAACAAGTTTATATATTTGATTATTTTATTACGTCCCTCCCAAAATTAGTCTTTTACAAAACTCCAGTATGCGTGTGGTGACAATATTAAACGCTGACTGTAAAAAGCACCTGCGGTGGATCTGCTGCATTTTCACCCGCCTCGCTTCCCGTACCGTGGGCACAGCGGAAGTTAACAAAGAACATCTCATTCAGGAGCCTTGGCGAACAGCAGAGAAAAGCATGTGCAAATGAACAAATATACAGTAAATGAATAAGCACGAGCGCTTTCTTACTCAGCCATACAGCAATCACACGCAAAGACTTTGCGGACTTTCTGCCCTGTGGTTTGAACGAGGTTGGAAGGCAGCACATTTGGAAATATCGAAAAGTCTTTAAAATGCAACGCGGCGAGGCTTTTTTCCTGGATGTCTGTTAATTTTGAGAAGATCCCATGTGGAAAATGCCGCAGCGCAACATCAGACTGCAAACGACACGCCGTCTCTGCTGGATTCAGGAGGTCAGTTTGCGTCAATAAAAATGGCCGCCACCGATTTTGTCCCTTTCGACTTCATTGAAATTAAATTTCCCAGCTGATTACTTAATGCATCCCAGGGTCCCCAACGGGCAGCAAAAATCTGCTGGACTTTAGCCCATGTCCATGTGCTGTTTGACAGGCTACAGGATAGTTATTCAATTACAGTGTAGAAACTTATACAAAAAAGACAGCACTGCTTCAGTTGTGCTTTGAATTGAACGGAAATAACAACCTGCGATTCTTTTTTCCATCTTCCCTCCTCGCGTACAGTCAAACGTGCAGTCATGGGGCTCACACTCAGTGCTGGGATGGGTGGCCATTTCAATACAGCGGGGTATTAGTTGTGGACATTTGGATTTTGTGCACAATAAACTGGAAACCCGGAGTACAGCGATTCTGGGACGGGTGGCGCAGCTTCTTGAGGTCTAAAGAAACGAACGGCCAAGTTTGTGTATGTTGTCTGTACGTCAGGGGACTGATGTGGGCGGTTGTGTTTGAGTTTCAGCTTTAATGGGCATGTTGTCATTTTTGCTGCCAGTTCCCTCACTAGTTTGCAGGCAGGTTGTTGTCTTTAACTCTTACAGGCTCAGCATTAACGGTCAAAGTTCTCTGCGTGCATTTAAAAAAATGGCAAACACCTGTAGCCTTTTCTTTAGCACTGTAGTGGAAGAGTTTTTCTCAGACTTCTCCTGTGCTATCGCCCTTTGCAAGTTTCCTTTTAATACAAAAGATAAATTATTAGTAATTTGCGTACTCATTAAAATTCACGAAAGGAGTCTAAGCAATAGATTTCAGGTGATTAACAACGTATTTCCTTAACAAACAAGCCATCTTGACTCTCCTAATTACTAAAACGTGCTCCTTCTCGCTGCTTTACAAATCACTGCCTGAATATTTATTACACGGCCAACTTTCCCACTTCTTTCTTTTTCATCCCACGATAATTTGGAGAGGAGCATGTTGGATGTAAGTGTCGCACTGCGCTGGCTCAAATTAATTACACTGCTGCTCGGCGACAGGTAGTTCACGGCCCCGCATGAAGGAGCAACATGCGGCTCCCTGTGTCTGGGGTCAGGTGGCAACCAAGAGGCAGCTGGATTCATTTTGCTCTGCTTCAGGTTGCGAACAGAGGCCGCTCTGAGGAAGGCGAAATCCCCGCAAGGAATCCATCACACATGGTGAGAAATTTACCAGCCAAGTACAGCGCACCATTAAATGCTTCCTCCATTAACACACGCTATTGATCTCCTTCAAGCGGGCACGGGAAGAAAAAAGAATCGCGAAAAAGCGGAAAATTTTATTGCCGCGTTGAAGGCCAGGCCACTGACAGTGGCTGTGCGTGGAGCGGAGTGAATATGAGAATGTAGGAGACCTTGGCACGTGACCTCTAGCCTGGTAATATTAATGATTTATAATATTTAAACGGTGGATGCTGAAAAGCAATGAAATTATTGGATGCAACACAACGGATAAACGCTTGATCACCAGGGGCTGATCCCGTCGTGAAGAAAGATGTCAGGTGTGTGTGGGTTTGGGTTTGACGGTTAGTAAGTGACTGGTAATGGAAGATGTAATTAAACCCGGGAGGGAGTTTTATTTACAGGGGACTGACAGAAATGAAATCCAGTGAAACCGTGTCAATGCATCAGCGTGTGGACATTCATCCTTTGTCCATATTAACCGTGTTTGTGGGACTAAAATTGACTAACGGGGTCAAGACTATAAATAATGATGCTAGCTTGCATCTTCCGCTCAGACAGCAACGAGGACAGACGGACACGGGCTGGAAGGACACAGCGGACGGTGCTGGACAGGCACAGTGTGTTGGAACTGGTTCGCAGTCAGTTCATTTTCTCATTAATTCACAGCGATAACCGAAGATGCCGTTTTACCTTAAATCTCACTTATATCCCGATTTGAATCTTCTGCAGGTTTGAAATGAGCCTAATTTCGAAGTGGCTTGACTGCCACACAAGGTGATGGACGCTGTGGAAAGAGCTGGGATGGAGATGCGTAGTAGTGCTATATGATAATGATCCCGGGCTCCTGCTTCGGCTGGGTTCACTCCTGGTTCCTGTATCCTCCATTTTGCTCACTCTTTGAGACGCTCCACGCGTTATTCCTTTCAGTGGGCCAATATGTTTCCTCTCCTTTTGAACTGCTGCCTCTGAAGAGCAAGCCTACGTCTGCCGCTCTGAGTCGCCTCTCCTGGAGGGACCTGGATCTGGAGGTGGGTCACCCTCAAAAACACACGTGCGTCCAAACGTAAAACACGCGTTCCACGCCATAGATAGGAGGACAGCGACCATCATCAGGATTTCCCGCTCTGTGCCACACGACTGTGACTTCTTTAATAAACTGTAAAGGCAGCACAGCTTTCCTGAGGCCTGCAGGAAGTTAGTTGCTAGTTGAGCCCCAGCACACTTGATGCCCACCAGGGGCGGACGCCGCTGCTTTCATGCCTGCTGAGCACAGAGGACCTGGGCACTGCTTCTCCAGCTTGGCGCTGGGCAAAGCATTTTGGGTTTTGCAATGGAGCCGTGTTACGACGTAAAGATCTTACAGCGTCCGGGCGTCTGACAGCCTCACTGGGCAACTGCCTGCATTAGAACAGCACAAAAACACTCTGAAACTTCACTCGTGAGGACCAATTCAAACAGGAAAGGATTTGTGGGTTTGGCTGTTGCTCAGAACTGGAGACGTGCTTTTCGGATTTTCGGACACGCACTGTAGAACAGGGAAACGCGCGCATGGGCGCATTAAAGTAGAATTTCGACACTCAACAAACAAATAATGTATGATGTAAAGGTGCTTCCACACAAACAAAGTAGGTACTGAGGAACAGAACAATACCCAGGCCACTGTGTCACGAAAGGAACACGATTATGCAGCTGGAATTGTAACTTACCGAAATCCTACCATTTTCAGCTCATACATTTTGCTTAACAGTCTTGATGCACAAAGTGAAATTAAAACAATGAAATATCATCATTTTTTATTCATCTGCCTCAAATCCGTTCCTGAAAAGCAGAACAAACAAATGTCTGAATGTAAAATGTAGATATGAATCAACCTTTCGGTCTTTTATTTTACAGCATTCAAATAATGCGAGAACTGACAACGAGGAGGAAAATAATTTATATTAGCAATAGTGAAATGGAACCAAACCAGCAGGAAAATGTTTAGAATGGCATTGGTAAAATATAATATTTCAGCGAAGATGAAAACAGATCAATGGAAAGCATGAAAAATCCTCTGACCTTTCTTTGAATTATCAGCATGCTATGGACAAACAGTACGTATGCGAGAAATTATTCAGCATTTTCTCCTAGTTTAATGCGTTTCAAAAGGGATCAATAAGGCCTCATGCTGTGTTGCTTGGAAGCAAAAGGTCTTAAATTGATATTAAAAAGTAGGAAATGAGCCATAAAATGTTTTAAATGCTTATCTTCTGAAGTCATACCCATAGATTTTAGAAGAAGCACAAAAGCCCTCTATTCACTTAGCAGACTTTAAGCAGCTGTGCAAAGCTGTATCATTTTGCTGGGAGGGATATTGATTAAAGGGACATTTATTTTGGTTGAATTTCAATAAATGTGACCAACATGTTCCTAATTGAAATATTCTGACTCAATTATTCATTTATTTGTTTATTTTGTAGACAAAGTATTTCACTAGCTTGAAAATGACGTCGGGCCCATTTGAGGGTTTGTTTCCACGAAGCCTAAAGCTAACATTCACAGGTTTGTGTCGACAGCAGTGGCCCGTCCGGGGTTTGAACCTACAACACCGAGACTCAGGATGAAGAACCGGATCCACAGACACGCGGTCTGCGCACAGTGCAATGCCGCATCTCTTTGTGAGTGTGTGCAAAAAGTCAGTTATGTACCGTGTCCTCACTGAAGCCTGTTTCTAGGCATGTGCTAGACCCAAAAGTAACCACTATGGATAGAAAACGATTGAAAACAGAGCTGTGACATGCTACCACATGCCAAGATGAAGCATGATGAGACACGATAAAGCCAGTGTGATGTTTTCAGGTTTTTCTCACATTATTGCAGAAACAAAACCAAAGGGGCAAAAAGCTTTAGGTACCAACAATAACATCCATCACCTCTTTGGTCTCTCCAAAGCCACTTTCAGTCAGTCGCCCCTTTCAGCTCTGCAGATGCTGCCACTGACTGGTTTGTGACCAAACCAACGACCGCATGGACTCAGCGTTGGCCTTTTCACGCACAAAAATGCAGGGGAAAAACTTTAAAAATGGAGGCTTTACGTAAACAAACCAGCACTGCAACGACGTGGCCAAGAAGATATGGAGCCGTGCAGAAAATACGGAGATGGCTGAACACAAGAGCGTTTAATTGTGCAAAATGTACAAATTAAATGCTTGGATGCTGCCGTGACTCTGGGGAAGTCAGACAGGAATCTTCACGGGGAATACACGTCTTGAGGTAGACGTGACAGGGCCGAGTCTGTCTTTAACGCTCGGGAAACGGGCGGGGGGGTATCTGTAGCGTGGGGGGCCAGGGACCGAGTGTCTAACTTAATCGTTTGAACCGAGACTCTTGCTTGGAGCGGACGGGTGGTGACTGCGCTCTCATTTAATAGGGGTGTAAATAATCACAAGCACCTCTTCTGGGCAACATGCTTCTCACTGAGCACCTTCCTCGACCACGTCGTGCCCATGTTATCCCAGGGTTTGAAATTCACAATTTTACCGAAAGAACCGTACGAAGACGTCACTCTTGCGAAGCGGTGAGCATCTGGAGTTCCACACCTGCCCAGTCTCGAGGGGTGTCACCGGTGCGCATAGACTGCACTGGCATGTTTTTTTGAAATGTCTCAAGTATATGAATGATACGAACATCTTGCTAAGTCATGTTGAAAATGTATTTCCAGTGATTTCACAATTAAGTATCATTTATACTATTTAAATGCTTTTAAATGGACCTCTACACTGGAGTTAACTGGCTTGAACTGCTTTTTCAATACAGGTACAGCCTTCAGAAAAACNGCTAACATTTACTTGCTAAGTAAATGTATTTCCAGTGATTTCACAATTAAGTATCATTTATACTATTTAAATGCTTTTAAATGGACCTCTACACTGGAGTTAACTGGCTTGAACTGCTTTTTCAATACAGGTACAGCCTTCAGAAAAACTGTTAGTAGATGTAATTTCAGAAATAGTCTGTGGTCCAGCTGAGGAGTGTGTAAGGATAGCACATCTTACAGCTGTCCCAGCATGCAGTGCACCTCTGTTTTAACCCAGGACATAATCTGCAGACCAACTCGCAATGCAGGAAAAGCATCCACCCAAATCCACGCCATTTCTCGCTTTTGGTGCTCTACCGGTCCATTTCCCTGCCTGAACTCGGGATTCCAGAAATCGTTAAGTGGAAATTTTGGCTGGAAAATATTACTTATCCTGCAATTCATTCCACGTGCAGGGAACACTTGGTGATGTGATCCTGCAATAAATTAGTAGGCAAATTACCCTTGGGAGCACAGGAACGGGATTTTGAAAGCCCCACTTCAAGCGTCTTCAGATTCCCTTTGTTTGCTGCGCCTCTCGTGTTGCGACGTGGTACTTTGGCTGTACGTCTCCGTGCCAGGACGCAGCCCAGCGCTGCACTGAGGTCATTCGTGACCAGCAGCAGCGCTGACGCTCCCTGAAGCGGCTGGGGAGACGCGCTGAGGGAAGAGCCGTGGTCTCGCTTCAATTAACCTCTGAAAACAATGGGCAAACTGACAGAGATACGCGCAGCAATTTTCAACTTTCCTTCATTCACTCTATTAAACAGAGAAGGCCTGACTTGTGTACAATATAAAAAGCGACATGAATGAGGCCAAACAACAACCTCTTGGCGTAGTGTTTACATATAGTTGATCTGAGTGAATTGTTCCTGTGTATCTCTATGTGCAAGTGGCTTTAGCTGCAGGAGAGAGTAGAGGATATGGGGTAAAGACTGCAGAGAGCAAAGTAGACCTTGAAACGAACAGGAAAGAAAATCCAGTAACACCTACATTGTACATGCCTCAATTTGACATTCTCACTGTTCCTGGTGGGATGTGAATGGAGCAGAAACACCCACTTGTTTTTTTTTTTGTTTTTGTCTGAAAACAGCACGGGAAACGGCTTTTGTGCACCGGACAGGGTTTGGTGCACTTCGCTCTCAGACGCGTCATTAATAAATTCCTGATTTTACAACGAAGTTGCCACCACGATGCTCCTGAAAGTCCAGGAATTAGCATAAAAGTGTCCTAGCACCAGGTGAAAGGCGACCCCCTTTCAGGTCTGTGACAAGCACCGAAGGACGAGTCTCCCGCGGACTGCCGAGCACCTTCTGCTGAGAGCCGGCGATAAGACGAGGGACGTCTTTAATTAAGTGATGTCATAAAGTGACATTCTAATCACATGCTTCGAGTAATTACTCCGGTTCGAGAATATTTTTTCCCTCGTGTTTCCGCTTGACATGACCTGGCTTGTCATTGAGAGCGAGACTCTTAGCACTCAGACTGCAGCACTAGCGTGCACACGTTTTACCCCGTTTCAGCAGACCAGCCTGTCTCTGTTCTCCCAGCCAGCAGATGATCCGGCAGCAGAAATTAAAATCACGATCCATCAAGCGGCCGCATCCGTGAAACGCCGCGCGTTGCTTGCTCGTGGCGGAAGGCATTTTTTCGGCGTCGGCTGTTTCTCAGGCACGTGTGAGCCGCCGGGAGGACGGCGGGGCGGCGGTGGGAATCGCCCGGTGGGAGTAGGCTCCGCGGGCGTCTGCAGCTCATCCAAACAGAACATTTGGGTGTGAATTTGCTATGGGACTGTGAAGCTGCAAAGGGACCTGAGAAATAGTGGTGCTTTTAAATTTTGTTCAAAGAACTATACCTATTATGTCATTCATTTGTCTCGCATCCTGACTTGAGCGATAGGGTTATGCTTTTTTCAAGGCTGAAACTAAAAATGTGTAATATACAATATATTTCATGCTGCAAGTGTTCGTGTTCCTCATCATGTCATACAAATTACCATTATGAGCAGCATACCTTGAATCTGGCATATTATCTGTTTGAATTTCAAAAAGATCATCTGTAAACAAGCACGTAGCTCACAATTTTGCTGTTAATAATATAATATCCATTGTAACAAGTCATTCACCAACTTGACGCAAAAGCAACAAAGACCCTTCAGTTAAGAGTGCGTGAAGAAGCTCCCTACGAGGTCCAGTCGTCCCACAGAAGACTGTAGGAACACTGGGTGGTTCGTACAGTGTGTTCTTGCCATTCTTTCTCCCACTGTGTGTCGTGCGGTGGACAGACAGACAGACGACATTTGCCCGCGTTTGTCACACCACTAAATTAATCGCAGTGATGAGTGTTGGGCTCCAGGCCGATGGGGTTAGGAGCTCCCAGCTCCTCTCAGCGCAGTGGATTTCAGGCACCGAGGGTTGGCAGAGCAGTGCAGAGAGAGGGACCCTGGGGTATTCATTACCAGGGAGACGTTTGTGACATTACCTGAATATGTTTCGACAGAAAACCCCGGAGAGCAGAGGGAGGTGTCAGCTGCACTCTTTGTTACACGGTCCACAAGTAATTGTAGAATACACACATCGTTCTGTTGTGTATTGCGCCTGGCACCGCGATGCCGCGGGGATCATTGGTGTTGCGTCCTCTTTTGGCATATGTGGAGAACCAGAATCTATGTCTCTGGACCTTCTTACCTTCTTACGCCTCCGCTGTCCAGATGAGGCATCGGTACCCTGCGCAGCATGGAGAAAAGCAGCCGCCCACTCCTGGCATTCGTCATCCTGATTCACCCTTCGCGGTCCCTCTGTCCCCTTAGGCTACACCGACTCGCTCACTCTCAACCGTGTCTCACACTCACGAGGAAATAAAATAAAATGGAACATGCTCTCTGTCACACTGTCCGGTCAGACTGATGCTGATGCAACCGAGACTTAGGAAAAGAAAAGTTTAGGATGATGAACTGGATAAGATAAATGGCATCTTGAGTGTCTCCACACAGCCTGATGAAGGTAAACTGATGTGTTCTTGCACAAATCAATTATCTGATGCAGCAGTTTTATCTTTCAACTCACTGTACAGTGCATCTTATATAAGAGGACGCAGGGTGGACATATGTTGTCTGTAACTTCACTGTTTGTTGTGGGTGTTTGGCCATATTACTGAGAATATATTACTGTTTTATGTAAGTACAGAAGTAGGTAGTCGACAGAAGCAGTTTATGTCCACGCCATTCTATTAACATTATTCTTATTGTTTAAACATTATTTGTTTCTCGTTCCCTTTAGATTAGAGACTTTCATATTTCAAGTTAAATGCCACCCACAGTCAAACAGGACATATACATATAAAATGACAATAAACAAGCAGACAATGGTAATTTGGTAGTCAGTCGGCTTCAGCGTATGCACCATTAAATTTAGTGTACATGTGAATGTCTTGTTTCAAATAAATGTTCGCTGCTGGGTTTCAGGCCAAACTGTACCAACGTGGCGCAAGTCTCAGTGTGTCGGTGTCCCTGGAAATGCCGCATCGAGGGGAAACAGGCACCAGGTGTGGCCATACCACTGTATATACTTTACTTACATTATATACACTATATACAGTATGTATAATACACACAGTATATATACAGTATATATAATACACACGTTTAATATATACACACACACACACACACACACACACACGTTACATACCTTAATATGATGCCATTCTAGATGGCTGTTGCTTGGTGTAATGCTTAAAAGGGCAGCAATGTCAACGTTATTAATCTCCAAGCCTGAGTTTGTTGATTCATAGTCTTGCATTTCACAGAGGCGCAGTGTAGGGCTCATTTCCCCTTAGCAGTCAGTTTTCTGTGCTTAATCTGACACAAAACAGCAAATCAGGAGTTAGTCAATGAGTCACGAAGGAGGGGGGCAGTTCCCTGTGTCTGTATGGGGCTTCACTTAATGCTGTGGGCTGTAAATCAAAGCAGCAATAATGTTCCCCCACTGGAAGGGGGCCCAAGCCCAGACACTATACTCACCTCAAGTGCGGTGGGACCCACAGCTAAGCTGGATGTGACTTTATCCTTCCACAGCCAGCCTCTATACATTCTGCATTTTTCAAATGTTACTGATGGATGGGTGGAGGGGTGAAAAAAGGGAAGAAGGGATGGATGGATGATGGCTGGAAGGATGGAGAGGTGGAGAGAGGCTGAGATGGATGGATGGATGGATGGATGGAGAGGTGGAGAGAGGGGAAGGTGGATGGATGGATGGATGGAGAGGTGGATGGATGGATGGAGAGGTGGAGAGAGGGGAAGATGGATGAATTAATGGACTAATGTTAAAACAAATAAGGATTAATATGGTTTGCTCTGTGACCCAAGTGCAGGGAACATTAAAGAGAGCAGAGAATGTGAAGAGGCATCTTATTACTGACATGTACTGTTGTCCACAGCGTTTATTTTAGGTGAGGGAATCCCCTGGAAAGGAGCTGTTATGCACTCCCTTGCGAGGGGCTATACAACCACTGCATCTGTGTATCATAACAATAGTGTAGGNGGAACATTAAAGAGAGCAGAGAATGTGAAGAGGCATCTTATTACTGACATGTACTGTTGTCCACAGCGTTTATTTTAGGTGAGGGAATCCCCCGGAAAGGAGCTGTTATGCACTCCCTTGCGAGGGGCTATACAACCACTGCATCTGTGTATCATAACAATAGTGTAGGTGGCAGTGTGGGCTTTGGTCAGTTTGAAACTTCTACTTGTAGGATTTTCTTAGAGAAAATATACACGTTTCTTAATGACATGCATGAAAGCGTGCAGTACGTCTGCAGATGTGTGTCAGACGTGTGTGATAGAGAAGCAGAGAGAGGCATGTATTGTGCACGTGTGTGTTAGTGCATGTCTCGCACAAGCAGGCTTTTCACTCGCGGTGCTTGAGGAGCTCCAGAAAAAGGCAGGAATGACAGAGTCATTTTTTCATGTCTAAATGTCACAAAGAACCACTGTTAATCCCGCAGCAGCACGTTTGTACATCTAGGATTCCTTAGTTCTTTGTCATTAAACGCTTGTTGCAATTAAACATGTAGGAAACATATTTTGGTCTCATTTTGAGCGTGGTGCACGAAATGCATATTTAAAGTATTTGTATCCCTGCTTGTATAATCCCTCAATTTTTCTACAAGTTCAGCACGATGGAGGAAAGCAGGGGAGGTAGTCGAGAAATTATTACTGCGAAGGCAGAGAGAGAGAGAGAGAGAGAGAGAGAGAGAGAAAGAGAGAGAGAAAGATTTGGTTTGCAGGGTTTTGCTGATGCTCAGCCAAAGATTTCCATAAGCTACCTCTCCAAATCTCTGAAGAGGTGCTCAGAATATATTATGAAGCAAGAGAGGCTGAAAGCGCATTTATAAATCTTGCCTGGGTGCTAAGGCTCAGGCAAAGTTTCACGTATGATGCTCAGAATATGTCATCATGCATCCATATTTTAATATGTTTTCATCTGAACTGCACATGTCACCACACTATTGTATCATGTTCTGAGTGGGTTCTTTTATTTATTCCTGCGTCTGGGTTCCATGATGAGTGGCTGTGGCTAATGGTGTTCCTCAAACCCGCCCTTTTCAGTCAGTCATCAGCACGTCCTCCACATTCACCCTCTTACTTTCTAACTAATTCATTCATTCATTCGTTCATTTCTCTGCACTCGCTCAGTCCTCAGAGCTCTAATTCACCCATAAATATCTCATCAGTCCCTCAATCATCAGACCTCTGCTAATTCAACTATTCATTTAGCTATTAATCCCTCGCTGTTCCTTTAAATATCTGCTTCCTGATTCGCACATCTCCTCATTCACCCCCAGGTCGATTCTGCTATCAGTAACTTGCGCCCCCAGCTATCATTCACACACCTAGACTCACCCCGAACCAGAAGGATCCTGCTCTAAGATATGTGGTCTCAAGCATTTATTCACACATCCAGCAGCGGGCATGAATCTAATGACTCAAGTCCTGATGATCAGAAGCTGTAAAATGAACACATATGGAATCTGCTGAAATAATAATATTTTCATCTCAGTCTCATCTTGTCCAAAACCTTCCCGCAATTCATTCTTAAGAGGATAGCAGCGGGGCTTTTAAAAAGAAGGCAGGCAAAGTGCATCCAAACACATGGCACTCAGGACAGAGCGCTGCCCGTTCACATTAAACATGACAGGGTGACGAGGGCCATTTTCCCTCGATTGTCCCTGTCAAACACAATCAAACATAAAATGCATAAATATCTCCGTGTCTTACTCAAGAGACGGCGCTGATGTTTGACACACCAAAACAGTAAGTCTTCTCTGGCACACTTGACATCAGCGTTTCCAAACTCGTTCGGAAAGCGTGATCCATTAGATGCTGCTCTCGTGCCTCATCTGTCTCCTGGCAGCACTGGAGACACATATATGCACAGCTGCTAAGTAAAGGAGTCCTACTTTTGAAATTAGCTTATAGCTCTGCTTCTATTTCAACAGGAGAAACGGTACAGTAATTGCAACAGAGTTTTATCCCGCATTGCCTTGGGGCTGCAACACTGCCGCAGGCCCAACTCCAAGCAGCACAGCTATCAGCACATCCCCCGAAGTCTGCAAGGCTCTTGTAGATGAGCTGGGATTATGAAGAAGACATAACTTATGCCAAACTTCCTAAGCAACTAAACAGTTTAACGGACCCCCCGCAAAAACGAGTTCATTACGTTGGACGTAACGAACCTTTTCGCCGGTGACGTCTGAGGTGTTATGGAGCGGTGAGGGAAGCAGGTGCATTATGAGAAGAAAAGCTGGAGATAACAGCTCTTCTTCCAAAATCCCAAAGCCTCGGACGGGTTGCGCTGCTCCAAATGCACGTGACATTTAAACAGAATAGCGTTTCCAATGTCTTTTGCATCAGAGGGTGGCTCAGAACTACACTGCTGCATCTTGTTAAGACTCACCTCCACGAGCCCTGAGGACCATCCAGTTCCACTTGGTTCGGTGATGTATTTTGATGAGCCACGGGAACAAAAAAAAAAAAAGTAGCTCGCTGTCTTTTAACCTGCTTGACAGCAAAAGATTCGACAGCCAAAGAGAAGAAACACGTGTGACAACAGAGTGACAGCAGGAAGAGCCCGTGGGCAGGACCAGTGGGCAGCTCTCAGGCCTCATGAGTCTATGGGCACGAGAGGCCGTGGCACACGGTGGCCAGGGGGGCGACGCACTGAATGACAATGTGACAGCCGCCTGTCGGGCTGCTGCCAAAGAAAACACCAAAAGCAACCCCGACACGCACTCCTCACGACAGGAGCGACGAAGACGGACGGAGATGTAAGACGGCCTGTGTGTTCAAAACCAATCGTACTGCTAAATCACTGCGACGCGGGAAAACAGGAATCGGGAATTCCTCTGCTGGGAAGTCGGCACACGGATCACTACGTTCTCACATGGGTTTGCTATTCATATTCATGCAGTATCCTTGCTCTGTTCCAGCCCACTCTTAAATACTTAGGAGACCAATTTTCAGTTTCACAGCATCGTAACGCAACGGTGATTCGCACTTTATTTCATTCGATGAAAGAAACCACAAACTTCACATTTGCATAATTCTGAAGCCCAAATTTTTTTGGACAACACGCAGAGGAATCTGATCAAAGCTAATCACACATTTTAGTCGTCGGATGTTCAACATAAGATGTATTGTGACTTCTCAGATCTAAAAAGGAGGAAAAAAAGGAAGTTTTACTCGATTGCACACAATGAAGAAAAGTGCGTCTCCAGATTTTCTGTACAACTCAGAACTATCGGGGAATTTGGCCCACAGGAGGTCAACGGACGACGAAGAGTTTAATGAAAGAAACCCAAAACTGGCCTTAAAACCACTAGAGACAGTGAAAAGAAAACCACGGCACTTCAGAAGACAAACCCAAAAGAGGCTTAAAGCTCCACACAAACTTTGCTTCCCGCTGGTCCACAAGTCCTTGGAGGAGATTCCTTACCCCCACTGTCAGACTCGGATCCCCAGTGTCCTTTTTTTCCCAACACTGTGATAATAATAATAATAATAATAATAATAATAATAATAAGGTGCAGGCTCTAGCAGTCTGTGGAATACTGGCATAGGACAATGGTAATAACATCTTTGGGTGGATCTGTATGGAACAGTGGATGTGTTTTATTTACCTCAAACGTGATACCTTTTCTTGTTTTTGCCATGTTTGCACGACCTGGAGCCACTTGTGAGCTCAGTGAAACAGTGTGGACTCCCAGCTGTCCACCGCGTCCTTATCGAGTACCTTGTTTTTCACATTCAGCCGATTGTCAGACCCTTGTCAGTTTTAGTTCAGTCAGAACGATGCTTGAACTTTTTCCCTCGACTGACTTTGTTCTGTGTTGTGTAATTGTTACCCGTTGTATGTTTCAGCTCATCGGCCACTAAAGGAAGGAGTAACGCTCTATGAACGTGCAAAAAAAAAAAAAAAAAAAAAAAAACCAGAGAGCAGGGGNTCGGCCACTAAAGGAAGGAGTAACGCTCTATGAACGTGCAAAAAAAAAAAAAAAAAAAAAAACGGACATTCTATGGAGAGATCATAGACTTTTCCCCACAAACCCCCCCCAAACCCCACAAACTCACATGCTCAAAAAATGCACTTTTTAAAAAAAAAATCCCACACTTTTAAATTCACGAGTGTAGTTAACACAGTTATCCATCTCTGTGAGTGGGCAGCGTAGTCCTCTGAGACGCCCCAGGGGAAGGGGGAATTGGAGGAGTACAGGACAGTGAGCAAAGAGAGAACGAAAGAAAGGAGGAAAGAACGAGGAAAACCGTGATGCTGCAAAATCTAAATGAAGGGAGGAAGGAGGAGGACCCTGCAACCCCCGGCGAAGCGGCACTCGGATCAAGTCGAGACGCAAAAGGACGTCCAGAACAGGCACGGCCTCTTCCAAGTGTGTTACACAAAGGTTACCCACAGTCTTCATCTACTCCCAGCTCTCTTTGGCGTCCCTCGGTGTTACAGTGACCCACACAGTACATATGCGTACTACACGCCTTGTGTTTGTGATCTCTGACCCATTTTAAGTGCTCCTATAGTTTATCCTGCGATTCCTCCAGAAGCTTCTACCAGCGCAACAATCGTCCCTCCGCTGGGAAGATGTGTAGGTCATTTCCACAATGGGTCCTTCCCATTAGTCTCCAGTTGAAGTGCTTATATTTGCCTGCCATCCATGTTTCATGCAGATTTACGATTTACAAAGTTGAGTTTGCAGAAAACCCTAAAACGACTGTTCAAATATGATAAGGGACACGGGTTTCGCAGTATCCTGTATACATCAAATGAAGTGCTTGGAGGCATAACTGCGCTTTTTGCTGGCGTTCACACTTTTGTTGCTTCTCTTGAAATAAACAGTCTCTCTAAATAAATGGTAGAGCTGTCAGGTGTAATTTATTTTACATCTAGGGATGTCACCAGCGTGAGATATTCAGCGTGTTACTCCTAACATCTCAAAGAACGAAAATACATAATAATAACAACTTCATTATTATGACAATAGCCAACAGTTATGCGTAAACTGTAGTGAAAACACAGCATTTTGTTAACTAATGAGTACCTTTGCTGTGACAAGTTAAATGTTAGAGAAATCTGAGCACACATAAATCTATAAGACGCGTCACTTTGAAATTGAATCATCTGAGGAACGAGAAATTTGTTACAAAGTTTTGCCAGCCAGTTTTCACCTTTGATATATATTCCAAATTAAGAGCCGCCGCCCCCCCCCCCGTGTCGCTCTCTAGTTATTTTACATTTCTCAACGCGGAAATATGAAATCATACATAACCCAGAAGCACCGAATGGAACATCGGCAGCAAACGGAATGCAGATACACAAAAGAAGCCATATGTTTCAGGCTGTAGTCGCAGGACCAGTCCTACTGTTGTACCCTTGAGAAAGGTAATTTGCTCGAGTTAATTAGGCAGCTTTGTAAACTTGTACTGTTTACCAAGAAAGCATCTGTCGTGCAGATAAATAATTTAATCTCGGCTTTGTTTGTCATCGTGTGCGAAGAGCTGTAGTGTTCAGACCCTCTGTTTAACTTTTTAGAGCCAAGACCATCCTACCATCTGCTTCTTCTGGATGAACACTCAGATACCGCTGCACCCTGGTGCGACCTGACCACCGGGAGCAGTGAGGCCAAATTATCTGGGTTTGCTCAAAATGTCCCGTCAATATGAAATTTTAAGAACAGTTGTGAAATTTCCTATCAAGCCTTGAAAAAACAGTAATGACGGTTTTCTGGTTTAATGACATTTAATAAAGTGGTTGACGGCGATGTTTTAAGTTATATCGAAGGCTTGAGTGCCAGAATTAACGGGAAGTCCTTCACAGCGTCACAGTGTGTGTGTGTGTGTGTGTGTGCTTGCTCACAGGTATCATGTATGTGAACACAGGGGCAGGAGAGGGTGGGTGTATGTAAATACTGTACAAAGCAGCACAAGAACTCTCTTCCCCAACATGACGCAAGTGTCTACTGTCAAAGGGAGGTGGGTAAAAACAGCAGGACACCAACGAACCAGCAGGAACACACACACACACACACACACACACACACACACACACACACACAGGGCTTATTCAAAGGTGTGACGTTAATAAAAATCCCCAAGACTGTGTAGCACAAAGACTTTGTGAAGACGCCGCAGTGCAGTGTGATTAATTGGTTAAAAATGCATTTTATTTAGATTGTACCTTGTCTCAAGACATGAGAATGTAGGACAAAAATAGTCAAACTGTCCTGTCAACAAGGAGATGAATGAAGGCAAGTAAACAAAAGTGAAAAAAAGGAGAAAAATGTATAAAGAAATGAGGCTATCAAGGGAAGTGTCAGAAACAGACAAAAGGCTTAAAATATACGGACACCTGTGGGGAGCTAAATTCACATTCACAACACCGTTAATCTGGCAAACTCCCCAGGCCCCCCACGAGGAAATTAGAGGCTGTTCAGATCTTGCAGGATTTCAGGGTGTGTGAAGATCCTGCGCACTTCCCACCTCCGCTTGTGTTCACTGTGTGTGAAGCAGGAGCTGTGCGGTGCGGAGCTGTGCGGAACACCACCCTTCACCCAGACCTCCGAACAACGGCAGATACTACTGCCTTTAGGAGGATCAAACTGCCCTTAGAAATTTTTTTCTATTTACATATTGCATATCATTTTAACATGTTTGTGTATTTGTACGTTAAATTTCAGTGGCTCTATATACAAGTGCAAGGTGTTATAATAAAATAATTTCATAGGTAATGATTGATTTACCAGGCTGATTAATGATCAGCTAATATGAATTCTGCAATTGTATTATTTATTAAAATTCCCAACAGAGTGGAATTTGTTGGTCTTGGGTCACCAGATTTATTGTGAAAAGCTAATTGCTCCGTCACTCAAATCAGTTTCCTGCAGAAAACCATTTTCTTTCGCCCTGTTGAAAATACAAAGTGCACGGAGTCCAATTTAACACAGCAGTACTTCTTTTATAACAGAAGTGCATGTAAATAAGTAATGCGACCTGTAACACAAAATTGCCGGAATTCAGTCGACAGAACTTCCATCTCCTGCATTTTTCAGTCGCTCACGTAAGGCTGCCTGCGCACGCTGAACGGCCGCTGCGTAGCTACAGGGCCAATATGTTGCTGTGACCCCCCCAGGAGCTCTGACACCCGAGGTCACCCAAGTGACATCAAGGCTGCCCTGGGCATCACAGCAGGGGGTGAGCGCTCTTCGTATTAGTGCAACGTCAAAACATTACACTCCCGTTGTCTTCACATATAAGCCTTGTTTGGACAAATTTCTGCTATGTAGGGCAATCCCCTGACAGCGGGATGGGCCTCAGTTAAATCGGACATCAATTTTAAGAAATACATGGAATACGAAAGCCGTTGCCTCCGGCGATTCCCTTTAAAGAGCTTTCATGTTTAGGCACAGTTATTCCTGAAGAATGCAGCAGACATAATGTGGGAAATGGGGTTAGTATTCTTCGCCGAGGAGGCCGCAGATTACGGGAAAGAATTTGAAAATTCGCTCGGTCCATCGTTCCACCAGCGTGGGTGTGGGGTGGTGCGGGTCCGCGTGTCAAAGCCATGCAGAGAAACGACACCGGTGCTCAAAGGCAGGAACTGAACGTTACGGCAAAAGAACACGAACCAGCTGTATAAAACCCTACTGGTTTTCAGAAAAATAAATCAAATAATGGGTTTTTACTGATAAACATTGTCGTTTGTGCCTAAAACGTACACATTCGGCTTTCAGCTACATCGAAGTGACCAAGACGCTGGGCGGCCGGAATCCCACCCCGCTGCTTCTTCTCTGCATGTCGACTGTCAGGCAGCCTCACAATCTTGTGTGTGCTTGTTGTCTCGCGCCTCTTGTTACACGTACAATAAAACTGCGCAGGCCAAGTGCCTTTAGGATAAACAAGGTCAGGCGTGAAGGTTTAAGAAACGTGGAAATGAGCTGAAAGCCAGCATTACTGCAAATCACTTTGTATGACTGATAAAACATAAAGGTGTGTGAGTTTCGAGTCAAAAGCAGTTTATAACAAATAGCAGTGTTTAGAAGACGTCTGATATAATCTGTAACTGCTTATGCAGCGGTGGGAAGGTGTATCAGGAACACAGGCCGTAGGAGAGTCTCACACACACACACACACACACACACACACACACACACACACACACACAGGGGGCTGCTCACCTGAGAAAAAACTCTTTGGACTGTGCGAGGGAACTGGAGAACGTGAACATGGAAGAGCAGGACGGGGAGCTGCTGCTTTACTAATGCAGCTTTTCCTGCTTTAGGGGGATGGAAACCTGCATAAATACCACACTGTATACATACACTCTGTATATGTTATTTGTAAATACCGCTTTTGAGAAAATTATGAGCTATTTTCTATAAACAAAGGAGCTGAAATACACAATCATTTAGACTTCAAAATAACTAACAAATTTAAATGTCTGTGCTGCTGTACTCCCAAGTGAACTGCAGTTTCCAAGGAGCCCAAAAATTGAATGCAGAGATATTGCAATCCCCCCCCCGAATGTCACAAGCCTCCATGTGGACTGACTGCACTGCCGATGGGCAAGTCGAAGTGGAGCTCGATCCAGAGGTGCGGGTTCTGCAGGCCGCCGTCACCCCCTCGCCCCGGTGTTGGTCCTCGCACAAAGCCTCTCGCCTCGGTTCCTGAGAGGACGGCGCGCAAGCAATTTTCCTGCTGCCTCATGCATATCAAGTTTTTTTCGGATGTTGTCTCTCTGCTTGCTCCCCCAGCCTCGCCTCTGCAGCGGACAAATACACTGCGTAGTGGAACATATCGACATGAAGTCTGCTGTCAGACCCCCAGCACGCAGTCCTCCTTCCACACGTCACAGCGAGGCCTTCGGGAGCAGCAAGTTAAATCACCGACTCAGTCCGGCAAGCAGCTGGAACCCGACTCGTACCGTATGCTGTTAATGGAAAGGAGATTTATTCAGGGAAGCAAAACCATGGAAAGCCACAGCATCCATTAAATAAGTTAAGGAATAGTTTTTAAAAATCTACCAACACCACATAAGTTTTTTCCTTGCCCCTTAAAACACATTCCGCGGTAAAAGTGCTGAGGTGGATCCTGAGATGTGATCGAGAAATACTAGGAATCTTAAAACTAGGAAAAGCAAAGCATTAACAGATTAATGTGGTAAAAGGTGCTGATGACACTCGTCGATGTAATACTTGTTAATCCTGTTATAATACTGGTTACTACTGGTTGCACTTGTTTTTAATATTCAACAGACACTAAAAAAGTCCGGATCCTCGGGCCTGCGCACTTTGACCAAAAACACCTGCGAGTCGGGACGCTGTTGTCCCAGTGTGTCCACCACCGTCGCCCCAGCACATCACAGCTATCTGGGCCCACATTGCCATGTGGTTTCACAATTAGCTTTTTTGGTTAAACTGGTCATGTTGCGTTTTTGTGGGTTTCCCGTGCCTGTAAGGGTCAGCTGTGTGGGTGTATTAGTCAGGTCGGTGCGGGTCACCTCCACCACTAAGTCACCGTTAGCCAGGTCTGGGTTAGCTGTGTTAGCTGGGTTACTACAGCAGTGCAGTCCTGCTGCTTGTTGGTCGTGTGTCGCTCTGTTACCTGCACAGGTGGGAAACTGGTGCGTCAGCAGTGTGGATGTTATTCGTGTCCACTCGGCCCCTTCTGAAGCGGCCGGTTCTGATCCAGGGAGGGAGCGGAGGGGATTGGTTCAAAGTCAGTGTCCGTGTCCTGTGTCAGCCGGGACCGGCGCCGGCGCCGAGGGGGGCCGGGGGCAGACTGCTCGAGGGGCTCTGGGAGGCAGGAGCACCAGGACATCAGGAATGTGAGAGCCATGTCCGTGAAGGGAGAGCTTCTGCAAATGTCCTTCCAGGCCTTCCAGTCCCGGCCGTTGAAGGACGTTGGTGTGAAGAGCAGCGTAGATGTCCGGGAGAAAAAACAAGAAAACATATTTTTAAAAAAGTGGCACTACAGGCTGGTGGGAGAGAGGGAGGGGAGGGTGAACAAGCACCTGCTGGTAAACCTCGCAAAGGGCCCACTTTAGAACTTGCCATGAAGTCATTTATTTAAGAAACTTATGAATGTTATTGACAAACATGATAAAGGGCAGAAGCAGAAGAGGACATGAAGATTTTTTTATTCCCCCCCACCTCCCCTGCACACTTTGATGAGTCAAAAAAGGCACATCGAATTAAGTGTGTTGTTTGTCCTTTAAAGAGCACCGTGTTCGCAATGGAGACAAGATGAGACAAACACAGACTTTTGCCTCGGTCTCCCCTTGTGCCGAATAATCGGAGCGGCTGACGTACTTACGCGGGAAGATCGATGGTGTCATATCAGAACGTTGGCTCAGTTAAGTCTGGCCTCTGGGTTTTAGCGTGTCATCCGAGGTCACGAGCAAAACAAAGCAAAACAGGCTCTAAAACGGGAAGAGGAGTTGAAACGAACCCGAAAAGGGCTTGAAAAGATAAATGAATTGTTGGCGTTTCTTCCTGGTTTAGCGGCCACAGGCACTTTGACTTTTGATTGGGATGAATCCAGAGAGAAGTCCAGTTAATCTACAGAGCCCTATTTTGGGTAACTGATCGCTCTCTTGACTTTTAAACCAACTTTTCATGCTTCCCATCCACACAATTTGCAGTAAACACTTATCAAATTATGGCCATGTTGACCTGGAGTCCATCCGAGAACTCACAAAATATTAGCCAGCGTACATGTTGCGAAGCAGACTTTTTAATCTTTCCAAGAAAATTACAAGATGTTTTTGTGCTTTGCCGATTGTCAGACATTCTGTTTATCATTTCTCTGTTGGTCTGATTATTCCAAGCTGCTAATGATGCTTTTAAAAATTTGGCAATGTGATTAAGAGGCAGCAAACAAAGCAGGGCTGTTAATTTAATGAGGAGGACATGTTGTTCAGCAAAACTGACAGCACCCTCTTCACCGGCCGCTCGAGGTCTATGACCAGCCTCTTCAGCGCCGCGTTAATCCGATGGATTAAGGCAACTTTCGCCCGGGGGCTTCCGCCTTCTGGGGCCTCGACCCATGACCTTTGGAAGGTGCTTTGGCAGCTCTTTCTTCTCGTCAGGCTGCTGCCCACCCCGGGGTATCGGACGCAGCGGTGATGTTGATGATGCAACGCAGCGGGTGCCGATCGGGGTTTTGTGACTGCTGCCGCGGACCGTTCCAGAAGCCCCCGGGAAGCCGGGCTTTGTCTGAGACGCCGAAGAGAGGCCCGCTGCACGACAGCATCAAGAGCTGCCGCGGATTCTCACCTCTGCGTTTTCAGCGAGGCGCCCTGCAGATTCAGACGTTAAATTATTCATGTGTGCCTCACTGTACCATTTGTGTGAGGTTTGACATTTTTATTAAATTACAGCTGCGCTTTTGAGTAAAAAAAAAAAAAACTCTCCCCACGGATTTGATTATTTAAAATACATTATTCCTATTTTTTCCTGCAAAACTTTTGCTTGTTGTGCCCTTTAATGGTCTGTACTGGCCCGTCGCCGTCTGCATCGCTAGTGTTTCCTTGCTGCTTGTTTCACGTAGCTCAGCCTTCAGCCTCGTAAGACAAGCAAGCGCAACAAGTCCAGGGCCACAAGGCTCTTCCCCACTTCTGTGTCTTGAGGAGTGAACAGCTCCTTGAGTGGCATTATGGAGGCAGATGGCTGTTATTACGAAGAACCCCCAAAAGGCCCTCTTTGCACATTCTGGGTGAATAACCCAGTGGCTAAAAAGAACTCATTTCGATCACTTCATGGATGGGATGTGAACCATTGTCCATGACGGATTATAGCTTTTTCCACATCCTCATCTCTGCTACAACCTCCACTGAGTCAGGAGTCAGACCCATACAGAAGTCGCTTTCTTCACGACTATTTTCCATCTGCGGGCCTCGCCAGTGTGATGCCTTTTGTCCAGAATACAGCATCGTGTAGGATCACACTGGCGACTACAGGAAAAAATATTAGTTCACGTGTGACGGGACCAAAGCACAGTTTCCTACAGTATCGCATAGCAGAAAAGTAAACCGAATTAATGAAGAACTGACAATCCTTTACTGTCGTACGCCCTCGTACAGCAGGTATAAAAGGGGGCCTGAAACGCACTTCCTTCGCCCATAGTGTGCAGAAATTTTAGAGAACAAATGACAAAAAAAGATAATATACATCCAGGTAGATTAAAGAGAAGTAAACGTAATTTTTAAAAAAGTAACCCGATACTTACAGCACGTCTTAATTATGCACGATACAAATATTATCATAATTGTGACTATTATTGTTATTAGTGGTTTTCTCAGAAGCATTCTGAAACCTCCTTAATTTATTACTTTTTAAAATTTAATCTGGCCTGTCGATGCCAGCATTCCCGTGTAGGCGGTCAATCACCCGTGTTTTGGGGCCCGATTCCGGTCTCGCCTGGTCTCTCCTGGTCGAGTCCACGGCGCAGGTCCTTCCGGAAGGCAGCGGATTCACAGCACAGCCCCCCTCTGAGGACCACGTCCTACAGCACAGCCCCGAACGGCAACACGCCCGCCATGACTCTTATTAATTTAGAAACGCGTTTCTAACGCGCCTCTAAACCCCTTTGTCTTTTACTGTGGGACCTGCAGGAAAGGCACGCTTAAGCACTTGAAATACTTTTTTATTTAATCGCTAATGCGTTGCTCAGTGAACCGTTGTTTCGCCAGATTGACACCCCTTTTTACGCGGCCCCATTAGTGTCAGTCACACTCATCTCGACTCATTAAAATAAACCGGTCGTGTTCCGGAGAGGAGAACCTCCCAGGGAACGACTGCAGACACACGCGGTGTTTGTGGTTGTGAGGTGCAGAAGGGCGATGCTCTTTCAAGCTGTATTTCCTTACAGCCGCAAATCTGCTTACATGTTTAACCACGTGTACAAGCAGATAAGTGTTCAAATTCTCTCTCTCTCGCTCTCTCACTTTTTTACACACACTGCTAAAATGTGCTTATTACAAAAACAGTTTGTGTTTTCCACAGGCCTCGTCTTGGTCAGTTTAACCTCCCGCTGTCCTTCTGGACCCACACGCTAAACTGCCAGCCATTGGCTCTTGACCCCACAGACCCTGCAGCATCATTCACAGCCAGCGAGATGCTCTCTGGGGGCTCCTGCTCTGTCCCACAAAGTACAGTAAAAATAGAATCGTCCCACACAGCATGAGGGTGTAAGGATGACCAGTGAATGGGTGTGTCTGGTTCCAGTAGATGGTTCCAGGGGTCTGGGACGTAGCATGAACTTTGACCCCCCCCCCCCCCCCCCCCCCCCC
>UFQX01000446.1:397205-483431 GCA_900497675.1 Arapaima gigas
CCCCCCCCCCCCCCCCATACGTGTAATGGATCATGGGTTGTCTGATTCACACATTTCACTGTGGCAGAAATCAGCAGTTTGGTGCCGAAGCACCATGGCAACCGTGGATCTCCCATAATGAGTCTGTAAGGCGTACTAATAATATGTGCATTAAGCTGGTTGTAAATGAAACCATTTGATAAACATACATCCTAAGGAAAGAAAGCGGCTGCTACCATTTAAAGATTCTATCTTAGAATAGAAGTGGAGAAGCTTTAATTTCATGGGCATGAATTGCATCACTCGGATGCCGTGGTATGTCAGTGTTAGCACGGGGTGGGGTGGTCTGTAGTGAGAGGTGTGCACAGGGAGGTCTCATTGCCACCAGGCTCCCCAGTCGCCCCATGTGACCATCAGCGGCTCTCTGGACCCAGGCTCGGCGTAGCTTGGAGGTCGACCGCCGAGTGCAGATGGCTCCCAGGTGGCGGTGGCGTGCAGCTAACAGCGTTGGGGCTCTGGTGTCCCGGGGCCGTGTTTCTCTGCCTGTGGGCGAGAGCGACCCGGGTGAGAAGAGGCCTGGTTGAATCAGCCCAGAGGCAGAGCTACAAAGCTTGTGCCAGGATGTGAAAGTGCCGCATGCTGGCGCAAGCATGATACGGGTGGGAGGAGGTTATTGATCCATCACCACAAAGCTAAGAAGCTACCAAAGCTCCCTCATTAATAACTTGTACTTATCCTGCAGGTCCTCCCTGTGGAGGCGCGGATGTCGGCAACCCTGGCAAAAACAGAAGCTCTGGACCAGGCTTCCGTAGCCAGGCCTTCTTCTGCTCTGTGCCGTCCGCACTCAGGTCCGATGACTAATTCTGCGCTGCGTCTCGGATGGAAGGACCGTAATTCCGTGGATCAACCTGATTTATTGACCCCTCTACAAAGGGTGCGACGTGGTCAGAGACCCAGCTCCCGTTTTAACCGCGCCATCTGTCAAACCTTAACCCCGCGTCCCTGCAATGTCATCCCTGCACATTTTCCTGCACTATTAACATCCCACTGGATAAAAATTTTAACTGTTTCTACAAAGTGCAGCACAAAGCCTTAGTTCTCCCCGCAAAATACCGCAGAGCCAAAAATCCCGTGACAGCAGCACTACGTCCATGTACATGTAGCACGTATGTAGAAATGGAAAAGAATCACATTCTGAGGGGTCAAGATAAAGCTGGTTAGGGGTCTGGGGTGATGAAGCAGCAGCGCGACGGCTCTGTGGGACAATCTGCTCACGCCGAGGGCCGCGGGGTGATGGCAGCTCGGTTCCCTTGCCTTCCCTCACAGCGCTGGACAAGAGGCCTGGGGGGCTGGGCTTTCGGATGGAGAGGTGCCAGAGTTCCCCGTTTCTCTCTTCACCTCTGCGATGCCTTACAGAAGGGTCACTTTTCCTGGACTGCGCACTGGCGGTTAGCGCCGGAGCCGATGTGGTGCTTGTCTACACTGTCACAGTGTCACTAACCCCCAAGGCTGCATGTCCTCTGCCACTAGAGGGCGCTACTTGTCTGGCAGGTCTCCCTCAGTTACCAAGAGGGGAATTAACTGGCTTCTGTCACGTTCAGCGGTGGAACTGTAGTGAAATTTGGGCTACGAGGCCCCTGTGATGACGCAGTTAAAGTGGCAAAGCCAGGCGTTTGTATGCTGAACTTCCATTTATGGGAGAGGGGGCTTCTTCTGCAAACCCATCCTGGCCTCCGCCTCCCCCCACACAGGGCCAGGCTGTAAAGCAGTGGCTGGGTGGAGAGCAATCTCATGAGGGAGCTCATTAGAACTTTTTAGCACTTTGCTAAGAGCTCAGACAACACAAATGGCAGGGAGAGGACAGTCTGAAGGGCCTAAATCTGCTGAGACAAATATTCACAAATGTCAGCATTAGAAGGTTGTCCCTGTTGACTGGCATCTTTTAAATGAAGCAGAACTCCTTCCAGTCGTGCAGATGGTCTTGGACCACAGAGATTAAAATATCCTTCCAGCTGTTCGATGTGAATTAAGGGCAATTTAAGTCCATTTCAAAACATAAAAATATCTGAAATCAGGATATCTGTCCTACACAGTAAACTTTCCACTTTAAATGTATTAAATAGGGTGAGGATTTATCTCAGTAGAAGGAGAAATATGCTTGGGAGGAATGTAAATTTTGCTCTCGGCCCAATGAACCACGTATCACATACAAAACAAAATAAAATAAAACACGTGGATGCCGTGCCGCTACTGAACACTGCTCTTCATTTTACTCACATTGCTCATATATATTTATTTTCCATTAAGTATTTTTATCCAAAGTTTGCCATTTTATATTTTACTGAGAGAACCACTGCAGAGAATCTGTGAACTGTGGTGCTGAAGGGCTTAAAAACCAATGTCTTCCATCAACTGGATCTTGTCACCCTCTGGGTCTTAGCATTAGGTGCAGATAGGAAGGTAACCAGATTGATCTCTTTGCACTTTGGGGTTGGACAAGCAGGAAGTATAATGTAATTAAATATATACTTTACCCTTCCAATCCTGTTAACAACAAACATCATCGCCATCGTCATCGTCAACATCGTCACCGTCATCGTCGTTGCCGTTGTTGTCATTGTCACACCATCACCGTCACCTTTACTGCTCTCCAGTATTAGAAGCCACGGAGGTCCTGAGAAAAGAGGTGGCTTTCTGAATTTGCTGGGGGCGGGCGTGCGCTGCAGAAGGTAGTTTTTCAGTGCCTTCCGTGTGATCAGCAATACTGCGTGCAGGACGGAATCTTAATGCTTGACCCACCTGCCAGATCGATAATTGCAAACTCGATGTCATTAACACATGCGCGTCGTGCCAAGATCTGCTCTCGTATCCGCTGATTGTATCGATCTGTGGGAATTCATTCATCCCCCCTTTGCCTCACGTCACCGCCAAATGTCAAATGTTGGTCGCTAAATCTTTAGCTGCGCTTTCGTGTTGAAGGTTGTCTCGCCGCCCCCCCACAGTCTGCTACATATGACCGGCAACAGCTAAGCAAATTCCTCCTGGCATCTGCACTGTCCTGCAGATTGTGGAAGTTTAGCACAAATTTGTTGCACTTGTGGGGCGGTAGTTAGTGGAGGGTTGGAGAGGTGAGCGCAGGGACTGAGCCGTCCCCTGGAGCGAAGCCCCAAATCCCCACAGCCTGTCCCCTCAGGGAGCTCAAGAGCTCCTCGATGATCCAAGCCACCCCTGACCCCTGTGCTGATGACGACCAAACTTGGCAGGCAGAACTTCCCAGACTCTGGCCTGAACTGCCAAATCCAGGCTGCAGAGTACATGCATCTGACTCAAGACTTGTGGAGGATTTTTGTAAACCCCTATTATTCTGTGCAAATGCTGAAGTGGCTCTTAAAAAAAAACTGAAAGGGAGAATACAAAATATTGAAACAGCCACACAATCAAAAACAAACTAGGTTCTTGAGTCTAGCTGTCGAGAACCACTACTGGATGATTGCATATGTGATTTTTGTCATATTTGTTTGCACTCCTTTCTTAATAATGAATTTAATTTTAAATTTGCTCAGTGTTTTTCACACAGAACAAGCGTCTGCCTTTATTTATCCATCGAAAACACTGAACACGCGACGTCCGATTCACCAGTCAGAAGAGGTGAACCATTTGGTTATTTCTGTATGATCTCAAGCACAAGGCCTGGATAAACTTTGGTGCGACTTGTTTGTAGATTCGCTGCATCAGAAAAACTCGACAAACTTAAAACAAAAATAGATTAAAGGCAGAGACAGTAGCAGGATTTTCCTACACATTCAGAAAAGCAGCTAATATATCTCCACATTTATTTCATCATAAACACTAAGCGAGAAGAAAATCTGTTCATACCTGGATCTCCCGATTCAAACAACTTGCATTTAAGAGCTTGAACAAGAACAGAGTTACAGTGAGGATTACAGGGAAAGGCTCTGTGGTCCCACTTAGAGAATTAGGACTTATTATCGGTGACAGGCTGTCAGAGGCTGGGGACTGAAGCGCGAGGGGCACAAGAGGAAAGGGGACGAGGGGCGCGAGGGGTGCGAGCGCAGAGCCGACCGTGCAAACAGGAGGCCGATGGCGGCGTGTCAGTCGCCGGAATTAGATGTCGGTTGACTTGAGGAGCGGGCTGGGAATCAGATCGCCGATGTGTCCTCTGAGGCGTGGGTTCGACACGCGGCCCGAGGGAGGCCATTTGATGGGATTCTGTACTGCGCCAGGGAGTCTTTTTCATAAACAAAGTAGAGTATACAACAGCTGCTATTATACGCCCCTATAGACATGAATGCAAATTCAGGCGGTTACATGCCACGGTGTCCCGCGGTGTGAAATTCCACACGTGACACACACTGTTCCTTCATATGACACCATACTCATGCCGAGGACGGGGTTAAAGTACTTCAACGTCAACCACGTCCGCGTGTCCCGGATATTCTTCCCACCGACTGCCTGTAAGTGCTCGCCATCCAACGCACGCAAGGAAAATCCGCCACACTGCAGGGCCCCCCAGAAAGCGCTGCACCACTGGATCCTGTTTAGGAATTAACAGGCGATCTGATCCAATGTGCCCAGCAAGGCGGTGCCACTCGTGCTCACGGAAGGACTCTTTTCAGCTGTCATCTTCGGGGGTCCGAGCCTTTTACTTTCCCAGCACGGGCGGACGTGGCCCAGGAAGGCCCAACCGCCTGGGATCAGCGAGAAGTGCAGCAAACTGTGCTTCTAATTCTGCCTCTCCGTTTAATGGAAGTGAGTTAAGAGGGAGCCGTCCCCTTTGGGAAGCAAAGAAGAGCTTTGTAGTTTGAGAGCAGACAACACATTCAGTTTGTACTGTTTGGTTTGATGTGCTGCAGATGAGAGTCTTTCACTAGGAGAGCAAGTAGGGGGAGAGACAATTCAATGCCAGGGTGTGTTTGAATCCATTTTTAATGAACATTGTTGGCGGGTTACAGAAAGCCCCTGCACCTTACTTTCCTCACCTTTCATGCATCTTGCTATTAGAAACGGGTGTCACGTTGGAAGCTGGATGACCAGCACTGCAAACACATCTTTCTCCGTCACCCCGTTTCTTCTTTACAGTCCAACCCAGCAGGGTGCAGCGCCACCCCACCATAGGCCCCCCAAACCAGCCATCTTCCACTGCATGAGAGGCTCTCCCACAAGCTATACCACCTCCCACCAAGGAGCTTCTTCCTCCACGGCGGTGCCTGTCCAACAGAGGACAGCAGCTACCCTCACCGCTCGCATAGATGACTGACTCAACAGGGCCCCTTCGAGGTCAGAGGACCTGAGCTCACCGTTTGTCTCCGGTGTGAATTGGATCGATACTCAGGGACATCCTCTGGGCGGGACAATGCCCAGCAGCTATGTTGTCCCCAGTCGTACTCCAGGCCGCTGAGCAAATGAGTCGTAATGTGCTGTGCGTGTGGCCAGGAGGAAGGTGAGCCAGTTCTCTCACCACTTGCACGGGCGTCTCGCATTAGAACGTGGCAAGCAGGGATGGGCGCCGGTGCCGGGAAGGGGAATAGAAGGGAATTCCACATATAAAACTCCTCGATTCCAGCATATGGAACATCTGAACGGGAGACAGGATCCCTGGATTATGTGATTACAAGCATCTTGCTGCGTCTCATTTACCTACATAATCACCTTATTGGGAAGGAGATGGTGGTGAAGAGTTGGTGGGGGAATCTGGTTTACTTGGCTGCACAGTCTGCCTTTTGTT
This sequence comes from Arapaima gigas, assembly GCA_900497675.1. NCBI lineage: Eukaryota > Metazoa > Chordata > Actinopteri > Osteoglossiformes > Osteoglossidae > Arapaima > Arapaima gigas. The sequence goes on from UFQX01000446.1 coordinate 402,931, forward strand.
AAATGTCTTCTGCTGAGATGCAGTGGCTGCATTGGAAAAGAGCGGCTAAGGTCTGACATGGATTTCGAGGGTTAGGCCTTTGGGGGAGGACAGGACTGTGTGCTATTTCAGTCCGAGATACACAGTTCAAAAAGCCGCCGCAATGCCTGCTACCTTCTCCTCTCAAAAATCAGACATGTAACTCAAAACCTCACTTTGTTCTCCTCGTTTCTTTTTACTTTGCACCAAAGATGCCTCATTTGGATGGATGTCATCTGATTCTATTTTTTCCTTTTCCGTGCTACCACAGCAGAAAATTGATAGAGTCTGATAGTGTCATCTGGCTTTCGCACTGACTTGTAAACAACTCATATTTGTGGCACAGGCATTTTCAGTCACACGTGTTATATCTTTCTGCGGCATTTTTGTTAAAAAGAATGAGTAGGAAATATAGAAACAATCTGGCAAAGCGGCAGAATTTGACAAAATAAACGCGCTATTTAATTTGATCGACCACAGGACGGGTTCATCCTTCCTTCTGTTTCAACGTGTTTCAAGCAGAAGCAGAATGTTCACTTTTCCAGTATTTACCAAAGTTATTAATTGAGTAGCTGCCCGCAAATAACTGCTCCGTCATCTTGAAAGGAAACCACTGACACAGAAAACCTGGAATCCTGAGACGCTCGCAGAGAGTTAAAGTTGGCCCCGTGGCACAGTGTGGATTTGTAAGGGAGTGTAAAGACGTGGCATGGTGAGCGACCTGTGGAAGATCACAGCACCGTCTGAACCATCTGAACCATGGTTTCTGTGCAAATCGTCGGGCCAATTTGATTTGGCCAGAGTGACAAAAAAAGAAAAAAATATGATCTCTACATTTTGAATATTCTGCATATGTCCACTTTCAGAAAAAGAGGATTCATAAGTAATTTGTGAAAAATAAGGAAACAAAGAAATTGCCAGCAAATTATGAAATTATGTAATGTCTCTGGTGGACAATTAACACATCCTCGCAGAAATCTTTGGTAATGGAATATAGTTTTGGGAAACCATTTCATTATACAGCTGCAGGCTCCCCTCCCTGCTGGTTTGCAAGTTTTTATGGGAAGGATGCCCCCTGCGCCCGACCCCTGTCCCCGACCCCGCCTTTGCTGAAACCAAACTTTTTCCAAGTTGGACAGTTGGTGGGAGGTGGAGGCCTTGAAACGTGTCCCCTGTAAAATAGAGGTCCCTTGGTGAGAGAAGCTGGGAACCACTGATCTAAACAAACAGCAACCGCTCTGCCCTGAACGCGGGGGTCTGGGGTGGAGTGGCATTACTCAAGCGACCCTTACCGGACGGATTCCCGTGGCTCCAGTCGGCCAACCTTGTAGCTCACAGAAAGACCCGACCAAGTAGATGCGGGACATCGGTGGCGTAAAACACAGTACTACTCCAGAGGTGACACATCGGGCATGCTGGTATCAGTCTTCCATCACACAAAATGCACGTGACCGGTAATACGACAGTTCACACCCGCACATAATTGCTCAGGTAATCCTGAAAATCTCTATTTTTATTAATTTATTTATTGGAAATTTCACCAGCTTTGACCTACACAGTGGAGCCCATTCCCAGTAGGAGAAGCATCTGTCTGGGGGATCTTGCACGTGTCACTGGGATAAACACGTTTCACCCTGGATTAAACATGATTGATGCTTTGCATTAGCTATCAGGGGGAGAGGGAAAAAGAGCAGAATGATTTATTCATGAGTGGCGGCTTCGGTTTCCAATAGCCGCGGCGGTAACATATGGTTAGTAAATTAAACCAGGTGTGGGCGGGTGACAGGTGGCCAGCATGTCCGAAGGACACGCCGACTAATACCAAGAGAAGAAAAGCGAGACTTCACTGCCAGCATTAAGACAACCTTGATCTTGCAAATCCTCTTCCAGCAGTGCTGCACTATGAATAATCTCATTCTAAACTCCAGGCAGCAATCCGTTTAAAAATACCGGGAAAAAAAGGGAAAAAAAGGAATGAAACAGATAGAAAAAAGCAGAGTCAAACGCAGACTCAATTCACTCAGAAATGATTGTCCCTCTCAATGACACCCATTTAAATGCTATATTTACTTCCTCGTAAGTCATGGTATTTTCCAAACGTTTTCACTTAATTGACTGAAAGATTTACCCTCTTGAGGGAAGACACCTGTTTATTGTTTACTTACGCCAAGTTTTCACACCAAACCATCTGTCATTTGTTTCTGGATAGGAAGTGGAGAAGCAGTGGATTTATCGAGCGCTCGAGTTTGCCAGAGACTCCATCTTTTCCCACAAAGCATGTGAAACAATGATTCCGAGTCCCTTTCTCCAACATGCAGAGCACATTTAAACAATGTGTACTAATAAATATAACATGGCAATAAATTTAAAAAATCTATAAGCAAGAAAATAATCTTATGATTAGTCTTTTACAAGCTTTGAAAAGGTGTTTTTTTCCCCTCTTTAAAATATACTGACATCCTTTTACATTAAGCCATAAACACAATCCAAGACTTGTCAAGCTGTGTGCTGCCATTGCTCCTCTCTTAGCTGGACGTCTGCATCCAGCATCAGCTCTGCCTGAAGGTTTTGGTCCTTCTGTCCCGGTTCTTCAGAGGAGTCCGGTTTTCTTCTCCCTACCGTCCGAGGAGAAGCCTCGGGGTGCGCAGGGACCGTCCTCTGTGCAGCGGACGTTCGCCACCGCGTGCCATCGTGACGCGTTGCGAGTTTCGGGTCGGTCTGATGCAGACAGGATTCACTGAGAACTGAGAGCTGAGTCAGCTCTTTGTGCACTTTAATCTCCTACACTTTCACATACTGCAGGCAGCTTCTCACTTAAAAACAGGCCTTGTGTGACAAAGGTGACCCTGGTCATCGCCTGTAGCAGTTTGCTCGAACCACGCTCGTGACCGGCAGCCACGCGCATTTTTACTGCTTTACGCTACTATGGGGAGAAATGTCTGCATGGCCAAAAAGTGCAGGAATGATAAAAATCTGACAGGTGAAGGATGTCACCAGCAGCCACCTGCTCACGCGGGCCTCACCACCCCAACCCCCAAGCGCTCCTCGCTCGTGTCATCCCGCAATGCGTAAGCGCAGTATACATTGCACTAGACAGGGCTGAAGAGGGGTGTCTGATTTCCCGCACCAGTCTGATGGAGGTGACTTGAGGAACCCAAGCCCCTCAGATCCATCCTGAGCACAGTGACATGGGAATCCAACACCTCCGTCAGGCCTGTCCTCAGGATGCCAGCACAGGAAAGTCAGCCCTCCTCTCCGTGGCGGGTGAAAAAAGGATTTTCCTCTCTGTTAATTTATATGCAGAATTACTGCATGCTTGTACATATTCATACTGTGTTTAAACTAGACCGTCTCGCACATGTGCGGCTAACTGATGGTCGGCTTTGTGCAACTTTGCTAACATCATAAGTTTTGCAAGTTTACTTTGTAAGGGCCTGTTCTGCCCCTACAGCCACTTTCAATTTATTCACATAGGAATTTATCAGTTTAATATTCTTGCTTAATGCAACTTTCTCCCAAAGGGTGTTAATAAAGACACCGAGTCCCCGCAGGCCCCGGCTTTAAATGCTGGCTTTTATACAGGCTGTAACCGCAGGTCTCTGTTGTATTTATGTCAGTGCGAGAAGCATAAATACCGTGACATGGCTGGCCTCCTTTCCCAAGCACTCCCGAAGGTACACGTACAGTCTGGTTTAAACCTCAGCGGGAAAGAGGAGAAAAGCTGCTGCATGTTAAGGTGCTCGTGGAAGACTCGCAGGAACCGAGGAGGGAGAGGCTCGGCCCGCTCACCTTAGTGGGGTCGTCGCGACTGCAGCAGCTCCGCCTCCTCCACCGCGCTCCTCGCAGATGTGACGCAGCCCCTCGGCATAGGCGTAAAATTTGTTCCTTTTAATTAATTAATTACTTACTTCTCCAACAGTAAAGCAGCTATTAAAACACATTTTCCAACATAACAGTAACAGCGCAGCAGAGCAGCGACTTTTCTGGCTATGTCAGCACAGTTTGTTTGGAGTCTCTAGACCTCGACGAAGCAGCGTCGCATTTCATCTCATGGGTTCAGCATTTGACTGTGTTACCCTGTGTATATTTTTTATATATTTAACAGGGATTTATTTTTTTTTCCATTTACTTGTTTTATGTGTGTGTGTGTGTGTGTGTGTGTGTGTGCATAAAATGCCAAAAAAGCAAATAAACAAAAAAGAATGGAATAAATTCCTGTTAAGGCAGGACTCTGACAACTTATAGACAGTAACAGACAGTGATGGCTGTGTGACAGCTGTCAGGATTATTTTATTTCTACCCCCTTTTGTGAGCCTGATTTTTTTATAACTTTTTTCCACCGTGTGTCCTCAATTAGTTTTGATTTCTAGAAAGTGCCTTTCCCCTGAGCTTTCTATTACAGCAGCGGTAATTGAATTTGTCAAGGCAAAAGAGACTTAGTTACTTTTGCGCTTGTTTCATTTTGCCCAGAGAAAATGGGTGAAAAGAGGGGCCAGTGATGCTCTGCCGGGGGCCCGGCCCGAGGACCCCCGGCGACGCGCCCAGCGGGAGGGACGTCTCGTCTGCGTGCCCGTCGTCAAAGTAGAAACGCCGGAGCACCTCGGCTGCGCGGGGGGTGTCAGGCATATGGAAAAGGAAATGTCTCAGAAAATGAGGGTGTCTTTGTGTCTGTCTGCTCAACAATGAACAGATGGCACATTTTAAATGCAGTGTATGTGCAAGTATACGTCGCGGTAAACAGGTAAATTACGATAATTCGTCTCCCCCCCCCCATCTAGAACATGCTCGGTATCGTTTGTTTTCACGTTTAACGGTTGCTTTATCATTTTTAAAGTAATGAATCCCAAGTTCTTCTCCCTCTTTTCAGCTCTGAGTGCATGGGCTCAGCTCCAGCCGTACCGGACGGGTGCCGGTGTCCTCACTCCACTACTTGCTTCTTCAGCTGTCCTTGGATGTCAGCATCCTACTTCAAAGTCTGTCCAATTTCCCCCACCTCATGGGCTTGTGTGCACGTTCGCCTCGAACGTATAGACATCATAAACGGTCCGATCGACTCCGGGTAGCCAGATAGTTAAAGACGCGACCCTGGAGACCGCAGGTTCCTCGGCTGAGTCCCGGAGGTCCTGCTGTGACGCCCTTGCCCGGGATATTGAACACGAATTGCTCCACTAAAAGGACCCACCGGCCTACGGAATAAAAAAGGACACACGGTGCAAAAATACGTGCGACTGATGTTAACTAAATAAAAATGCGTGCGGTTTTCTGTCCTAAATGTTAAGGGCTAAAACTCCCAGTTTGCATGATTAAAGAATATTGTGTGAAGTGGGTATGAATCTTACATCTTTACATCTCTAGGTTTGCTGATTTAACAAAGGCACAGATTTTGACAAAAACAATCTATTATTCCATTTCATCCCGGGACTGACAGTCCCTCAGTCTGCCTAAAAAGCTTCTCAGTTTGTATAATTTACCCCTTGCTGTTTTCACTTGAAATATCCTTATCTGTTGTGCACAAACATAAGGAAAATAGATTTGGCTCAATAACCTACCTTCTCTAAAATCAAATAAAGCCATTGACTCTTGTCACGAATGCATAATTATGCTACAGTAGGGCTGACGCGTCTTAATTGAATTTAGTTAAAGAACCCCACTTTTAAGAGGATCTAGACTCTCGCTATGACAATGTATGATTAAAACAACGTCTAAGCTCACCTGCTATACCTCCATCCGATTGATTCGGCGCCGCATCATTTGGCGGAGAGTCTAACTAATGCGCCTGTCAGAAATGATGTCGCGTGCCTCCGCATCGCCGCTGTCAGTTCATTTAGCTTCACGGGATCAAGCTCGACAGCCATCATTGTTTATAACGGCCGTGTCAGTCAAGACAGGGGGGGGGGGGGCAGCCTCCCTGCCCTTTCAAAGCGCTCTCGTAATAAAGGCAAATTCCTTATCCGGGACGACACGTTGAGCGCTGCTATTGGAATGGCGGATATGACCGGACCCCAAAGAGTGGTTCAGTGAAACGAAACCGCCCCTGATAACCCCACTTGACGACATTTTACCGCGGAAGGCAGAGCACCACACACCCGCCGCCCCCAGAGCTCTCCGCAATATCTGGCTGAAGCTGCCAATACATTTTTTATTGAGGTCTGACATAATTTATGTTTGTCACCTCACTGCGGCCTCCACAGCAATAAATAAGTGAATAATAAATCAGGCAAAACACACAGACATACAATCACCTTTCTGTTCTGCTAAGTAACATTTTTCCCTCCCTCTGTGTTCAACGTGCCACTTCTCCTGCTCGTGGACAACGTGCTGGGTTTCGTGTGAAAATGTCTTCCTGCCGCCTATGGCTTAGGGAGAGCAGCGCTGAATCCGTGGTGGATAAGTGAGAACGCTGTGAGTTAGAAGGTGCCCATTTAATGTTTTCCAGAACAAAGAACTTGCTGAAGCCACTTTTAAACAGATGGGCCACAGCAGAGGTGCTCCGCTCAGCATTCGAACCGCCAACCTCTATTCCGCTCCGCAGCTCTAACCACCTGTCTACATTTCATTAGAGGCTCGTGTACTTATAGAGGGAGGGAGGGATGTATACCGGGTACTTTTCATCTGATGAGATGAGTGAGTCATCTCGCCACATTCCTTCACTCGTGAAGCTCTCATCTATTAGAATAAACCTCTTTTTGCCCAGAATATGCAGCTATTTAAAGCAACCTAATATTTGTCTCTTTTATGCAGATAGATATTTACTGAAATAACTCGAGTTAAGCAACTTGCTTAGGGGTTACAGCAGCTCTCCTCCTGCTGGGATTTGAACATCCAACCTTGCTGGTTACAAATCCGATTTCATAACCAGTAGACCCCCTGCTGCCCGCGAGGAGACGCAGCCTGTCACGCAGCATAGGAAGCTGGCAGGTAATTATTGCCATCATTATCAATTATTATGAAGTCATTGTAAATCACTGTTTCATTAAATCAATCATTATTGATGGGGAAACAAACCAACAGTCAGGCTGCCTAATTCAGATTAGCATAACACAGCTCTTTGCACATAAAACGACAGAAAGAGGAAAAAAGGGGAAACAAAAACTTTTAGATATCGCGGCAACAGAATGCTCGCTCCGCGGGGATCCGAGGCTGGGAGTGTGAAGGCTCGTCCGCGCATCGTCTTTGTCTCCGAGGTGACTTTGTTCCGTAGTGCTGACTAACGGAAAGCGCAGATGGTGCGGGTTTCACTCGTGTGATCTCGGCTCATGGCTGGATGTGGGCGCGCGTCAGGCAGAAAAGCTCTCCTTTCTCGTGACACCAACAACTTTCCAGTTTTCCGGTGGTGGGTCACGGTTCACCGTGAAGTGAGGAATGCACGGCAGGTCCGGAGAAGGAACCGTGAAGCAGAAGTGTTTGTGTTATGTGCTGGCATCTCGATATCCTCGTACAGTTTGCGAAACCCAGCAAAACATGGGTCCTGCGTTCAGTCACCCGCCATTTCAGTCGCATAAATCACACGGCGTTCTTATAGTTTTTATTTCCGTCAGCGGGGCTGCACACAAAACAGAGACTTAAAGGACTAAGGGTCCAGGGAAGGGATACGGAACATAGCTGGACACTGAGAGACCCTTCGGCCTTCTTTAGAGGTATGAACTGACTTCTGCAGAATTGACCCTCAGTTCCTTCGCCGTTTGTTATCATATAATTCATTTTAAAGTGGCCGTTCAGTAGAAATCTCTGGCAGGAAGCCCTGTACCCCTATAAACGCCTGTAAGCAAACAGTTCTCTGGCTTTCTTTTTCTGACAGGCTGTTTCGGAGCTTTACAGAACTACAGCGTGGAGTGTCAAAGGAGCTGAACCTTTGACCATAATGATGTTGGTTCAAATTGCCCCAAAACAAAGAAGTTCTTCTAATCTCAATCATGGTATTTAACCTGGTGTGGCTCCGTAAATATTCTGCTGTATAAACCGATGACTAGAGAAAAGAGGAAAAAGCGATCCTATGTACGCCATTCTCTGGATGTGTGAAACACAAACAGAAGATTGAAGGGTGTCCTGCAAAGAGAGATCAAAGGTGCGCGGCCCTGTAGAGCGACAACGGCCACCGACAAGCATTTTTCCTTTTGTCTTCACTGTCAGTAAAGAGCGCAGGAGGTAATGGAGACCAGTGCTTGCTGAGACACTCAGCTGTATGGAAAGCTCCACTGTTACTTAGTTACAGTATGGCTCTGTTCCCAGAAGGCTTTGCACCCATTGTCTGCGGGTATAAATATAACAACAGCCCTGGACCACAGGCTGGAAACGTTGTGAGCAGAGGAAGCTGGCATGAAAAGGAGCGTTTCATCTGCTTCTAATGCGACTATTCATATTCTCCGAGGGGGAGGGGGATGGTGGCAGTTTCGACAGCAGACCATCTACTAAGGAAGATGTGTGTTTGGGATCCCGAGTAAAGCACGGTGGGGGGGGGGGACAAAGGGCTCCTATTTCACTTAAGAACACACGCAAGGCACGGAGACGCCAGTGCCAAGCCGAGCGTTCCCAGAACTCACAGGTCTCGTTTTGTGCGGTTCCAGATGTTGGCGAAATCTCTCATGAGTCATTGTAGGGAAATGATGACGAACCTCCGTGGACCTCGCTGATCACTGAACCACTTCAGCCCTTTTAATGTACAAACCTCTTCTGCCCTTTAAGGGGACATGGGGACACCGTCCAACAGGGGGTGACACGTGAGAGGCCAATGGCAGCAAAGGGAGCAAAACCCCACCTTCTGAACCATTAGTAAAGATGGGGAGGAGGGGACAATAAAGATGGAAAGAACGCAAAGCTGCACTGCCCTCTCACCCCTCTCCCCTCACACCCCCCTCAGCCTGTCGATCGCAGCCACATGTCAAGTGTTGGAGGTTTTTGGGTAATTGCCCCAAGTCAGTCGGCAAACACTGTTTGTACGACAAAATTAAGATTTTTTTCTCTTTTTCATCATGACAAGATAACTTCTACATTATGTATATGAAATAACAGTGTTTTGAAAAGTTTGCCAAAGTCATATTTACACATTTATAGGTTCATTATTCTTAAAATCTAATATTAATGTCTTCTTTCTGCAGTACACCATATAAGAACGCAGAAGCGTCCTCTGACGGGAGGAGAGGGACGGCACGACTACCCGGCACTTCAACAGAAACTAGCGGATGAGATCATGCTCTGAAAGTATACGTTAAAGTCTACACTTTCTGTACGCTCCCTTGGGCCAAATTTGCAGAATCGGGTCATTCAGAACTTTTTTCTTTTTTCTCAGCCGCTTTATTCATCCATCAAAAAGCCACTTCTCCTGCCCTAGAGAATCCCTTTAATGTAAATTGGAGGGGGGGGGGGTGCACTGAATATCCACAATCTATGAATGGTTTCCACTCTTGTTCTGTTTTGCAGCCAAAGTCAGCGGCAGTCAGACGGGATAACAAAAGGGTAGATCTGGCCGCTGGGCGAACATCAAGGTTGGGGGGGGGGGCTGGGTGGGTCCCGGTCCCTCCAAATTTCTGATGTTTCAGCATTTGCTTTTTCCTGCTTTCCTCTGTGGAGCTCGGAATAAGTCACAGAGAAGCTGTTGAAGGTCTTTAGTGTGGAACTGCGTGGACGTCACCCTTCCGGCACGTGGAAGGGCCACGTGTACCTGAGTCGCTCCTTTTGGCAGGTCAATACACCAGGCAATCTGATTAGAATGGGGCTGCACTGGTGGGAACTTCATGCACTTCTAAAGACGTCTATTGACAATTTTTAAGTGCCTCTTGCAGGCCAAAAGAAAATCTATGCTGCTTTTCTGGTTGCTTGTGATCCCAGAAGACCCATAGACCTATTGCAGAGTTCGGTGAGCGATCTGCTGGACTGACTTCACCTTTCAGTTCACGATGGGGAAATCAGACTGGGGACTGTGGCCCCCCTTGCATTTGGACTCTGAGCTCTGATGTGCAGGTCGGGGGTCAGACTCTGTTTCCCGTTTTTGCTCTCAGCCAGTGGGCAGACAGACGTTTGGCTTTGATGTGGAGCGACGCTCTCAGGAATAAACTGCCCAGCTTGATTTGACTGACCGAGGAACTGAGATTCAACTTCCGTTACAAGCTTGTGAGCGCTGGAATGGCCAAGCCCTGCAAAGTCCACTGAAGGCTTTTCTATGGAACAAAACAGCACAGGCATGCGTGTGTGTAGGTATTCACGGCGTGCAACATAAGACTGGGTCATGATAGAAAAAATATCGTTGTTTCGTGGAGGAAAAACCTTTTCATCCATACAGAACACATGCGCACAGACTGAGAACGACCTCAGAGGTGGGCTGAACAAAGTGAGTGTAATTGGATGTAACCCCATTTTCTCTCCACACAAAGTTCAGTGATACACACCCATCCGTCCCTCTTTCCTGGAATGTGCTTCTTGGGAGCCAAGCTCTGTGGGGTCCCTTTCCTCTTTTAGAGAGGCAAACTGCACATCAGAATGTGTACTAATTACTCTCAGAAGGCTTTCCTGGAACTGAACTCAACCGAATTCTGTTAAGGAGGTCAGGAAAGATGTAATACTTTTTGTCACATCAGAAAAACGTAGTTTTCTCTTTTCGGACTCCCTGTGCAAAAGGACCTGCAAGGTGCCCTGTGACAACTAGCAACGTGACTGAGTGAAAGCAGCAGACCTACAGCCCTAAAGAGATGACCTGGGGACAATGATGTCCCTGTGTGGACTGACCCCCGTTAAACATCTGACACACCGCTTAGCACTGTGGACAGTTGTCCTCATCACTACCTGCCCTGTGACCACAATTTATTTTACCAGGCTGCCTCTTAACTGTGTGCAGCCATGTCTGCCTTCATGTTTTTACTGTTCTTATTTCTGGAGTATCAACGTAATTCCATTTTCCAGTTGTGAACATCAGGTCTAATAAGTGACACCTTTCTGTACTTACAGGTGAACCTCACTTTTTGCATTTAATATGCCTTCTAACCTTCTTTTAAGTTTTTTTGCAGGCTTTTCTCTCTGTCTGGCCCCATTATGCTGGATTACACTTCATTTGTAACTGCCGCCACCCCGCCCACCGCCCACTGCATCATCTCCACCTCCACTACTGCCTGTTTGCACTTATTGTAAATGCCACTTATTTATTTATGCACTTTTCTATATACTCATCCTGCCAAAATACCTCGTTTTGTCTCTCTTGTCCCTTTGCTGCCATGCTGTCTGTTTAGTGTACTGTGCATCGTGGTTCGAGAGGAAGTGAATTTTTTTTTCTCTTGTACATCTGTGGGAGGCAGATTGACAAGTGAACCTTGAACCTTGATTGATGACATTGAAAAGGAGACACTCCACAAACATGCTAAACAAAGTGAACACGAAACAGGAAGCTGTGAGGATTAGCAAATCCTGTTCCGGACAGGTCGCTGCACTGCCCAGTGGCACTCGGCATATGGACATGGGTACGTGCAGGAGAGAAAGTGAGCTGGTCACCGATTGGTCACGGTGTGGTTTCTGGTGCCAGTCTATGACTCTGTGTTACCGTTGCTCAGACCGGGATATTTTAATACCTGGTATTAAAAGATTAGTTGTGCTATAGCGAAACTGCACACAACAGGTCTGTGCATAGTGGGGTTTACCTGTACATTTTGTCTCATATCTCTCTCCAACTCCAGCTCAGAAAATCAAAGGCTTTTCTCTAAAGAAGAATTTGGTCAGTGAATGTCTGAGGTCAACACTGAGCATCAGAGGCCCGTCAGTGATGTCTTTCAGTTCCAAAGCACTTAGAACACAAGTCCTCTCTGCACTGTGATGTCCAGGTCATCAGCGGGTTGCTGAGAACCCCTCCGCACAGCAGCGTTTGGGATCCTTCCCATGTGCCAGGACTGTTCGGCTGTAGTGGCACTTAGGGCTGACATTGCTGATACGTGTTGTTGTGGGCATCCTGCTCGCTGGGGCCATCTTCATGATGACAGTTACCATTAAGCTTTACTGCTGTTATTTAAATGTCAAGATCCTTCACTTAAATTTCATACTTTCACAGGGAAAACCATGAAATGCTCATTGAATACACATGCCCACACACGCCTCTAATCTTAATGTAATACTCTTTAAGTTTTCTGCTCTTCAGATGGTGTCACTGAAAACAGGAAATGCTTTAGATTTAGTGTTTATTCAGTTCATGAAGTCATCCCATTTATGGTGTCTCACAGCAATTTAACAAATAAATTCATTCAGGAGGTTTTTCTCTAGTTTATCAAGTAGTGCAGGGGGCTGTATGATGGTTGCCTTTCAAACAGCATGCTGGCTACAGACTGGCTACTGGTGTGTCTGCTGTGCGAAGATGTTTCTACCAAACAGATAACCGAGCCTGGGTTGCTCTGCGATGAATTTACTGATCTGTTTCCTTCCCAGCCTGGTTATCAGATTGAAGAAGTGACAAAGAGCAGAATTCGAGCAAAAGTCCATGTGCTTCCAAATAACCAGTGCTGCACAGTCCTCCAGAACAGCAGGTGGCAAAGGAGATGTACAAACACAAGGTCACTACAGGGCTCCTTGCATCACCTTGTGGAGCAACCTGAAAAAAATATGCGATCTATTGATATTACATCAGATAGAACCACAGCCAGTAATGATGGCCCTCGCTCCTCTATTGCTTTGCTGGGTAGGAGGGACTGAAGCTCTCCTGCAACTGGGTAACACGGCCTCTCAGTGATGTGCTCCAGGAAAAGGTCTCGCTACACCTGCCCGTTGCCTTCACACCAGGTTTCATTCGAAAAAGAATTTTCTCTCTTGGCTTTGAACAGCCCTAGAAATTTGCCAGGAATGTCCATCGCTCAGTATCTTTCGGAACGTGAAGGAACGACAAATCCTCACAAAGCCTCCTTCGGCCGAGCAAAAACATACCTCTGATTTATTTCTTCAGTAAAATAAAAAGCAAATAATGTGACAGGTTGATTGACAAACCTTTTTGCCCATTTTCTGTGGGTGGGGTGGCGGGGGGGGGGGGGGGGGGATATGTAGTGCCCCCTGGTGGCAGCTGCTCAAGTTTCCCAAAGGTTTGGCAGGGAGCGTAACGTGACTGGATATATCTTTACTGCAAGACACGAAATATTATCTGTGTTGCACAAAGGATTCGGACCATTATTTTGCTTTTTCTTTATTCCCTAGTGCTGTCAGTCAGGAAAATCTGCTCACCAAAATAGACACAGTATATTAAATAATGCCGGGCTAATGTATCTTCAAGTAAAGTATCCTTCACAAATATTAAGATATATTTACTCCTCTTTGAAAGTACTGTTCTTTTGTTGTCATTCTTTGATATACAGATGTTTAAAACAAAATAACTGTAATTTGTTCCTCCTTGTTCTCCGTTGACCCAGAAAATATCACAAGGATTAACAAGCAAAGGGAAAGATGATAGACAGGAAAAGGTCCCATGATGTACAGTACCAACATTCTTAAAGATATTTATACTCACATATTTCAGCTCGTAGTGAGATCGATGAACACATGCAAATTAGGGAGCAGGAAATTTTGCTGAGATTTTCTTGATTTAATTTCGGTTTAATTCTGCATTTGCTGTACAGTCATCCAGCTCCCTTCCTGGGGTGTGTAGTTATCCCCATTTGCCGGGTGTCACGGTTGGCGCCCACGTGGGGCCGCGGGGATCTCTTCATCTCGGCAAAATTGGCTGCCCCTCGCTTACAGAGGCACTGGTAAAACAGTGGCAGCAGAGCCTTAAACAGCCTTTTTACTGTAAAAACCTAAGTGTGACAAAGACCGACATAAAATGACGTCCAGCTGGGCAGCTGATGGACTCGACCCATCGATAATGGAGGTCACCGTGTGAGTGGACAGAGCCGACGACGCCGCGATGGAGTGGGAGACTGAGACCATCGCGAGGAGCGGTACGGCGTCGGCCGGCCTCTGGGGTCGGGGGGGGTCGCAGCGAGATCGGGGGGGTCCGCTGTCCGTGGCGATGGTGAAGAGCGCTGCCCCCGCCGGACACCACGCGTTCCGTCCGAACTCAGCCCTTTGTCACCCAGCGCGCCGCTTAGCATTCTTCACTCAAAATGGGCAATAAAAATATTATAGTGTGCATTTTTCTGCCTTCATTTAAACCCAAGCCCAAATGATGCTGTTTAGAAAAGCATGTCTATTTCCTCCGTTATCTACAATGTGTTTATTTACTTTTCCCAGAGCGAACATCGCCATGTAAATGCATGAGGGCTGTGTAGATCCAGCCAGCTATATCACCGAAAGTGACGATAATGCTACCGGTGAAAGATAACAGACTAATACAAGCTCCCCTTCCGTCCCCGTGGATTATGTATGACAGTGTCTCCGCACGCAGATTATTTCACGGCTAGATGGCTGATAAATAAGTCGGTGACTACAAGTGTAAAACGATGCTGTTTTTTTCCTTTCAGAGTGTGTCTCCGTGCCCCCCTCGCACGTCAGGTCAGCCGTGTGCTGCTGTGCTCCACGCCAACGCCGCAAGGGAAGGTAATTCGCACGTGCGATCCCTACAGTGCCACTGGTGCAAGTCGGTGGCTGTGGAAAAACACACATGCCACACTCGCTGTCCTTCAAGGGCTTTTTCCGTTTGCGAGGATCTCAAACCTACAGAGGACTTGTGAGGACATCCTTCTCCACCTTCCATTGTTAACCTCCACGAACGTTTGCTTCCTCACGACAAAGGTTTACATATTAGACATCGATTTCGGGGCATCTGTCACACAAAGTGCCTCATATTGTGAAATACATGTAAATTAACAAGGGCTGAAATTGCTCAGTAGTTAAGGCTGACCGCAGAGAATGCTGTTATTACCGCAATTATATCCAAACAGTAAAATGCTAAGTATGCTCAGGTGTATTCTGTTTTATTATTTTTTGGTTATTTATACATTAAGTTTTAATGAATCAAGTGAGCCGTATAAAATCCCAGAGGCTCAACATGATTTTCTTTATGCGCAATATGATTGTTACATATTTCCTGGAGGACAAGTTGGGGGCAATGTGACTTTGGGGACTGGGGGGAGAGGGAATTTTGCTGAGGAAGGGGGGGGGGGCATATGCACCATCACCACACACACACACACACCCACACACACACACACACACACACACACACACACACACACACAGGCACACACACAGGGCTGGTAGGCTTCACCAACTGTTTGCGGGAGTTGGGCGTTTCATTACGGTGCGCAGCTGCTTCATGAGAAGTGGGGGGGAATTGTTCCGGAAGGCCGTCTGTTGCCGTCGGAGCTGGTTCTCTGGACCCGTCAAACATAAAGGCATAACAGCCGGACTAATAATGGGAATTTAAAGCAAAGTCTTAGCAGACATTTATTATCCATTCGTTTCCTTCAGTCCTGCTTCACAGCGAGAACATCCTTCCTACCCCATGTTCTACAGGGCTCTGGACCGCACTGGGATTCACGGGGCTTCCAGAAGCCTTTCAATGCTGCGTCACACTTGTCTCACTTACCCGGAATAATCTGATGCTTATTAAGAAATGGGAGGATGGGAGTGGAAGTGATTAATGCTGCAGTTTGCGCCCATCGCGTGTCTTTAGCTTTAACAGGATGAGTAAAGCAGCCTCCCCCACCCCATCTGCACCCCTGCAGAAAGGTGATATACATAACCGGCACTGAAGTGAGGGCACGAAGCACCGAGCTCCGTCCCGCGGGGGCGCCCCCCGTTCGCTCAGCAGCACAGCGGCAGGGGATCCCGGCGAGCGACGGCAGGAAGGAAAATCGATTAAAAAGCAGCGCGGTTGCTGTCGGCAATCATTTCTGTGGCACTTTCAAGACTCGACCCTCTGCGCCTCCCGCGGACCACCACCTGAGCTGCTGCCCCCCCCGCCGCCGCCGCCGCCGCCGCCGCCGCCGCCCCGAATCCGCAGCACAGAGGCCGTTTATTATGTGGCGGCACGCGGCGGGTCAATTAGCGTCTCATTAAGGCGCGGCAGGTGGCTCCCTAATAACAGCTAATGACACACCCTGGGCATTAGGAGGTGCGTCGAACTTGAAAGGGCGTCTGAACCAGGGTGTCGCTCGCACTTCCCACCCCCGCGCCGCATTGTGCGTCACCGGGTAAAACAAAGGAATATGAGCGGTAAAAACGCCGCCCTTCCTCGAGCCCCCAGCTGCGTGTCCGTGCTGCAGATAGAAATAAATATATATTATAATAGAATTTTGCTCGTTCGGGAAAAGCAACTCGTGTTCACATCTGACCCTCTTTTCACTCCGTTGTGCCTCACTTCACTGCGGAGTCACTTTCAAACAATTTCCCTCGTTTTTCTACTAATGTGTAAAAATACAACCTTGTAATACACGCGGGATGTTAATTGTTTCTGCCGAGTCGTGTAGTATTCGGGTTCCAGGACTTTGTTGGATTCTTAGTATATACGGCTCTGGTGTGGGGCGGTAATTAAATACGTGAGAACCGTCTCCCTGTCTTCTTGATCTCCATAAGCTCGCCGCTCTGATGTGTAGATTTCCGTAGTTGTTCCGCAAAGGGGTGGCTTATAATATCCAGCTCACAGGTTTCCTCACGGAACGAAATACGGAGAGCTCCTTAACATCTTTCGTCTGATTTTACGTGAAAGTGACAAAAACAAAATCACTGACAAAATATTTGTTTTTAAAGCCTCGTCTCCCCACGGTTTTCCCCCTGCTTGCGTCAAAGTGGATCGCGAAAAGATGCATTTAAAAACAGGAGATGAATAAGCCCTCGCTTTTCTGCGTGTCTGCCACCCGGGACGATCGGCTGCGCAGGAACAAGAGCTGGCTGGAAAGAGCAAAGATAACTGCAGCATTTGAGCTCCGACATTTTTGTTGTCAGCCGAAGTTTTGTGTTTTGTGCAAATTCACAGGGGCTGAAGCACTTTCTCTTCTCGCGCTTCTTGTTAGGCCTGGAAATTACTGTGAGCTTGAACACACGTGAGGTTCAATAGGCCTCTTTTTTATTTTGCTGTTTGGGTTTCTTTCCGCCCGGCTTGGGTGCCATGAGCGAGGAGAGTGTAGGCAACGTCCACCAGCATGTTCCTGGATGCTTCTTTTTTCAGACTTTTGCTGGATGTCAGATGTCGAAGCTTCCAGAACCCAGCAGAACGTACTTTTATCATGCCGAGATAAAGCGTTGATATTTGGGGATCAGTGCCGCTAAATCAGACAAAACATCTTCCGCGTTCCGTGGCAAGACTTGCTGGTTCAGGCAGAAAGGTGCGGTCTTAGTCGAAGCACCTCGGGTGTCGCACTCGCTCCATATTGATTGACACGGATTTATCCACCCGGGGCTTGTAGCGCAGTACTGTTTGCTGGGCGTGACTTCGGCGGCTCCCCGCCCTCCCTTCGCCACGAGGGACGAGAGCACAGAGGCGGTCGAAGGGCGAAACTGCTGATTTAGGTCCGGTACATCTGCTTTGTGCTTACAGACCTCTCACGCGGCTGCCGATGGGCCGGGCTCCGTGGCACCCCCTACCGGGCGGCGGCAGGCCCGTCTCCCCGGCTCTCCTATCCACTGTTGCCGACAGTTTAAAGTTACAGACTAAAACCTATTATATTATGATGTTAGCAGGAACTGCGGAGACAGATCGAAAAGAATTGAAAGCTCTTGACAAAATTCCACCACCTGATGGGTACACTGTCACCTTAGGGGAAGACGGAATGCATTATGCATGAAAAAAAATGACAGCCAGGCATATCTGGGAGAGTGATGTGCGGTAACTGTACCCGAAAGCAATCATTTCTAAGTATTAACTAATTAGTGAAGAGAACAAACTCAAAATAAATCCCACAATAAGTAATAAATCTCTTCCCAGACCTTGGTTTTAAATGGTGTTTGATAATAGCAGCAAAATAAACATAAATACATTCTCCAGGGCCAAACTAAGAGCTGGCAATAAGAGCTGGTGGGATTATTCAGTCTGCCCAGGCAGTTTTTATTTAATCTATGCCTGCACCAGGGCATTGCTGGCAGGCTCAAACAGCGAGCATATGCCGGGCCAACGCGGAGCCAACATCACCTGTTACGCTGGCTCGCCGTCCCACGGCGACGGCTGCCGTTAGTTTCGGCCTGAGATCGCCACGGTACCCGCAGCCAGCACAGTCGCACGTTACAGCAGTAAGTGCCGCCCGTGGCGGAGGATGACACCCAGGTTCGAGCTTCACGGTCCTCTTCGGTGCGCGACGACGGCCCCCGAACGGTGCGAAAAAGCTCACGTGGACGGAGCCTAAGAGGAATGAAACGCCACCGCTTCGGATTGTCGAGAAGTTTGGCTTTTCCTACGAAAGCGGTTTAACTCCACAAGGAAGGAGCGGAGCGGCTAATCCCAGCAGCGTGCGCATTTCGAACTGATCTCGGCGAGGCTCCCGCTCGAGACCAATTATCGACTTTGCAGACGTCGACTCCGCACGGTGCCACGGGACGTCGGCAGGCGGAGCGACAGAACGGACCCCTGAGTGGCGTGGTAAAGCAACGGCGTGACGGCACGGGCGGCGGCTTTGCCACTTTGGCTTCGCTGGCCGACGGACGGAGAGCAGGTAGCTGCTAGGATTTTATCTGCGGCTAGGGGCATTAATGCTAATGGCAGTGTTTGTCCACACAGGCAAACCAGTTGTCATCAGATCTATTCTTAGCGCGAAACAAATTAAGCATCTTTTTGTTCAGGATTCTGCTGGTGCAAATGATTTTTTTCCTGTAATTTTCGGTTGGCGGGAAGCAAATTTGTGTTTAGATTCTCAAACTGCGCGTCTAATTACAGAGCGCAGTGATTTGCCCTGCGGCTAACCCAGTCTGGGATCAAGTGGCCGACACCTCCGCGCCCGTCTGGGATCAGCTGACGCTTCCCTCCAGCTTGCGACCTTTGCGGAGCCCTCGAGGGATCGCAGGGCTGCCCCGGCTGGGAGCTCGAGTGCTGATTCAGGTAGAGGGACGCACGGCCCCCTTCACACCATCACATGCAAACCTCTGAAAACCAAAGTCAGCATCGGGGATGCATAAAAAGTTTGAGTACACTTGCCAGGAAGTAGTTTTTTGGTAATTTGCATTTTACATCCAGGTCGCTATTCTGAGCTGTCCTGCACTGTCCCGCACGGATGTTTTGGGCTGTTATCCCACCAAAGACCTGTCTAACCAGCTTCAGTCATGTCCAAAATTCGTGCCTGTGAAGGATGTAATGGTGGCCGTGCAGGTTGAGATTACCAGGGACCTGGTAAACATCACCAGCAAAGCAGCTCCAGGCCATGAGGCTGCCACCTCCATACTGGACATGAGTTCACCACCGGCTGTGGACATGAGATCACCACCAGCTCTGCAGCGTCTAGTTTACGTGTTCTGTGGCCCAGTCAAGTCTGGTTTGGTCAGGTCAGCTGAACGCAAACTTTTAAGAAGTCCCGTAAAGCATACGAGCCGCACACAACTGAATGAATAATGATTTAATCATAAAAATCCATGGCCAAAAATTCCACATACTTTCTATTTTCATCAGACGGCTCATGTAGGAGCAAGTTAACCGGCGAATCTGTTCTGTCACTGGGGGGGGGGGATAAGTGACGTTCCCTTATGGCTCTGCTGCGGCGTATTTGAAGCCTCAAATGTAGTAATTAACGGTGTTTTATAGCTGCCCCACCCAGTGCTTTCCAGCAGCAAGAGGCATTGTTTCTACCTGACAGATGCCGAGGTGTGTTTCTCACCACAGGCCATCCCCCCCCCCCGCCCCCGGCAGCAGCCGCCATCCAGCCGAGTGCTCCGCAGTCCTCGTTGCTCCAGCCTCCGGGTCGCTACACGTGTAGGCCGGACCAGGCGCCGACTCCCGCTGCATCATGGGACATCGGCTGCATTTCCGCCGGCTGCGTGCCAAGCAGTAATAAATACATTTATTCTTCTTTTTGTCACTTTATATGTCCTTCTCCACTCCGGGTTTTCCCCTCATTCTAAACGTGTCACTCGGTGAGGAAAACTCGCCAGGGCCACTGTCTGCAAATACTGTCTGCTTTTTTAATGATAAATGGAGGCCCCTTTCCACAATAATGGTCCCGGAACAAATTTACGTTTTTTTTAGCCCACACCTGGACACACTATTCTCCTCGGCAGGAGGACTGTCTTGAGGTAACCCATCGTCCCTCGTCTCCATCCTGCTTGTTGTCACAGCAATTAATCTGAGCCAAGTTAAAGCTGGAGTGAGGCTGAGCCTTAGTGACGGAGTAGATTAAACGGCGCCTGAATCGCGCCGGGAAGCATTGCCCGGCACTGCGGTTATCACCTATGCACTTAAGGGGAGAGAAGGAAAGGGGTTTCAAGGACACGGATGCTGTCCTCTTTGTTTTTTGTTTTGATCTTGATCTCCTTCGTAGGAGAAAGAGCCGTTCCACCCGACCTTCCAAAACACCACCAACACATCCCCCACCTTAACAATGTAACTAGATTGTGTGGAATACAGATAATTAAATCAAGATAATTGTCTTGCGTGCAAATCTGAGCTCCTCTGCTGAACTGAGGTGTGCCACTTTATGGATCCCCTGATGCCGGTAATGACAGTAAAGTACATTTGCTTCAGATTTTCACAATAAATTTAACTGGATGTCCGTGGTGCCTTGATGCCTTTTACCGTTTCTTTAAGTTCCAGCAGAGGAGGTTTTATGAAAAGGCTTATTATTTGTATTGGAAAAATCAGAAAGTGCATTGATCTTACATTTTCTACAAGTATAATATGAGTGCGTCATGGCTTTGAAGTCATCAAAAGCATCACTGGCAAGGTTCTGGTTTACAAATTCAAGTCTTAGCTCTTCATGCTCCTGATTCATTTTATTGCATTTAAAACGATACATTTAAACGCAAACTGCCGTAATGCTAAGTGTGAATTTATATTAGTTATGTGTTTGAAGGCATTTTGCAGGTGCGGCTGTTTGTTATTTGGCTGCTGCTCCATATAACCATCCAAAATCGCCACGGCGAGGCCTACAGATGTGTGTCACAACGCATTTGCTTTTCTCTGTCCAGAGCCCAGCTGAAATGATGCTTTAACAGCGTGATGATGCCAGACAAGACAGAGTTAGCAAAGTGTGAACCTCATTATGCGGATCTCACACCTCAGGTGCTCTGACTGTATCTCTAACTTCAGAGGATCTGGTGATGCATCATTCTGTTTGTCCCCTATATCTGTGAGGGTCTCTTGCTGTTTACTATGCTAAAGATGCTCAGCATCAGTATCAAATCGATATTTTGTTATGATGCACTCCAACATGTCTTTGGACTATGGGAGGAAACCAGAGCACTGGCAGAAAACCACGCACTCATTGGAAAATGTTCAATGGCAGTCCCGGATGCAAGATCTAGCGACCTGTATTTAGGTGGGAGTGGCACATTTTGTTCGTCGAAGTCCCAAATAATGACTCTTCTATGTATATACAGGAGGCTCAGTATGTGCCTTATTTTTTGTGGCAGACATTAAAACTTACCTTTAAAGCAGGCCGATGCCCAGGGTGACATCCTCTACTTCACACCCAGCTCCTCGGAAGGCACAAGTGAGCAGATGACATGTATACCTTCCATCTGTAAAAAGCTGAGGAGAACAGTGGACGCTGTAGCCGTGCTGCTGCTCCGTCAGTGGGTGTGACGGTGACCGTCCCCAGGGTGGAAGCCAGCAGGCAAAGTGCCTGGGGAATCCAAGGAGACGACGGACCTGCAGCCTTCAAACAGCAGCTACCTGCACTTAATTTCCCCGGGAAGGGATCCTCTGATCTTATACGTTTGCTACCTACACGTACCGGTGCAATTGGCGCCCTGATATTTCATTCCCTGTGATATTTCGTTTCAAAACATTGACCTTCAAAAAAGTTAATGTGACGTTACTGAAAATGTTTTTGAGTCAATTTTAAAATGTAAATAAACGTCATCAAATCTGTGACTAACAAAGGACATTGAAACACCGAGTTGTTGAAGAACTGTTAGCCAGTCTGGGAAACTGAAGGAATGGTGTGAAGACAGAAGCTAACAAGAATTCCACACCAGTTGTACATGAAGTTAACCTACAGATGCATCGATTAGGAACGGAGTTAAACACATCAATAAATAACCAGGTGGAGATCACAGTGGTCGCGCTTGGTTTGAACTAAATCTTATGTGACGCCATCGAGGCAGCTGAACTCCCTCAACGGTCAACCAACCAGCTTGAACGACACAGAGCACATCTACCTCGAAGAAAGGACCACGGTAAACACAGTGAACTGCAGTGAACAGAATGAAAAGCTGGTACATACTAACAAAAAAATCTGAGAAAAATACACAAACGTGACAATTGAAGCTGAGTTTAAAGACAAATTCAGATCCTCGTCTTTAAAACATCCATGGAAGGACCTGTGTAGATTGAACAATTTCCAAGTTCGACCTGGAAAGGTTGCTTACAGATTTCTAAACCATGTTTAAACTTTCACTTAAAAATGTGTGGAACATTCATAGCTCATTTAAGCGTAATTAAAACCTTGGTTTGGTAGGCTTGAACCCACAAACTTCTCTGAAGATCAGGGCACTCGGCAGTGGGGTCTACGGCCCGGTGTTAATGCAGCTGAACATTCAAAGCGGTTCATGTTGGTGACCTCAGGCTTTCCTCTCTGCCCGGGTTTCTCAGAAGCGGCAACAAAGCAACCTTGTTGTCCTCGGCTGTATTTTCCCCCTCTTTCTCCCAAAGCCCAGACCAGGGGTTTGACCGGAAGCGATGCTTGAGATGGAGTAGATCGTGGCTGAGGGGACGAGGAACCGAGAGGGCCGACACATTAGCAGATTGTGTATCGATAGTAGCAGGATTTATAAACGTGCTGAGTGAGTGATTCCGCAGTACAATAAATTGCTGCGGTAGAAGGTAGCCTAGTGCCACGGCAGGTGACGTCGTGGCCGAGGCCATGTCCTCGTAACCTTAGGGCCGCTGGTGCAAGTCCTTCCACGGCTTGAGGAAGGGACTTACCCTGAGCGGCACCAGGGGAAACACTGTGCTGTGAAAATGGGCCAGATACTGTAAGCCAGTCGCGATGAATCGGTGAATTTGTACCGCGTGTTTCCCTGCTCTCTGATGACTGTAAAGTTGAGAATCTCAGTCTATTTTGGTCTCGCGCTCCCACCCAACACAAACGCAGGGTGTGCGTCGGAGTCCGTTCTGGGTGGGCGTGGGATTTGGCCCCTACAAGCGCCACACGCTGCTTTGTCCTCACGAGCCTCGATTAGAATCTCGCTGCGTGTTTCAAACCATTATTTTTATGAAAGGCAGCAAAGCCGTCTGGTGAACAAAGGGCTCGTCACCCGGGGACTCGTGGCGCTGGCTTGTCTGCGACGCGCTGCGTCTACAGTGAGTCACTGGGCCTATGGAGGGCCCCCCGCGAGCACGTCATCCCTCTCAGCGTGAGTCCCAACCCGCCGCTGTGGAAAACAGACGGCCTTTTATTCCCACGTTCTCGCTGTGGGTTTGTGTAGTGTAAATGAAAAACGACAATCTGAAATAGAAAGCGAGCCGCAGCGATATATTCTGGGAGGGTTTTCTTTTCTATTGGTATTTTTATACATTGTTTTCTTTTTTAACTTCTGAAACTTTACTCACCCAACGCAATCAATTCTGGAGGCTGCTCCTGGTAAGCGCTGCTCACACTGCAGACGCTTTCCATTCATAGCTGAGATTACTATTTTTTCCCCATCTGACTCGCAAGATTAAGTCTGGAAAACTATTTATTTAAATAACTTTAATTCCTGCATGCAAAATGAGTTGCGTTTCAAGCGCACTTTCACCAAAAGCTTTGAATTCGAGCATGTGCCCGAGCTGTGGGCTGAACTTGCATAGAAGATGTTTTCGTGCAAAATGCTTTTGCGCTTCACACGGATGCGACCGAGTCACTGGCGGCGTGGTCCACGTGGAGAACCGCACTCGAAGGTACAACGCAAAGGTCCTTCCGTTGCGAATCTCAAGCCACCGGGTGACGCGGCAGAACAATCGCCGGCGTCGTGAGCGTCGGCGATGCGCAAAGCCGCCCTGTCTGGAATCTCCATTTAGAACTTTTCTCTGGACGTCTGTCTGAAACTCCAAAGTCCCCCTGAGTGCCTGCACTGCGCAACTGTCGAAACCACAGTCCACTGAGGTTGTAAAGCAGTGTCACTCGCCGAACGGTGGTATATTAAGTTCATTATGATATACAGTTCTGTGAGATATAACGATATAACCGTCTGTTGCTCTTCCTCCTCTTCTCTACCACTGCCTCTTCTGTGTCCATCCATCTCCCGTCTGCCCAGCAGGGAAACGCTGCTCGGGTGTTGAGGTCGACCCGCCTTGTGCAGTAAATTACCGTGCTCAGACCCCCCCCCCCCGCTCAGGGCACCTCTTGCGAGACACTCAGGATTAGGGGGGATTGATAACCTTGTGAAAGAGGTACGGGGGGGGTGTGCCAGTGTCGAGGGGCAGGGGGCCAAACATGAGTCTTATTTGGAGCTTTACTGAAAACAAGGTTGTTGGCCACATTACCGGAAAACATGATCAAAGCGCTGCAAAAAACATAAAGTTTAACAGAACCCATAAAATGTGCAGTACTGACAGTTTTAATGGCACGGCTGGAATACATTGTCTTCAGTTTTATTTTTCATTCACACGTCGCAGATTTGTACACGGTGGTCACTGTCATCGGCTGACAATCACGAACTCGATGAACGTTAACAACAGTGAGGGCAGACGCATCTCCGCGCTTCGCTGGCGGTTAACTAACAGGACGTGACAGGGAATAAAAAGTGTGTGAAACACACCGACCTCTTAAGCAGATATTCCCTGAAAGGCATTAGTTTGTTTTTCAGACTCCATCTCATGGCCCAATAATGCAAAAAATACCAAGTGGTTTGTACAGTGCCTTTCCTGCACTGATTCGTGGCCACGGGCTGTTTCTCCCCCGTGGGACCTGAGAGCAGCTTCCATGTTCTCCTGTGTTCTCCTCAAACGTGCACAGGAGACGGTGGTGGCAAACCGCTTCGCTTCCTCCGGGCCCCAGAAACCAGTGGTCACC
The DNA here is from genome assembly GCA_900497675.1 of Arapaima gigas. Classification (NCBI taxonomy): domain Eukaryota; kingdom Metazoa; phylum Chordata; class Actinopteri; order Osteoglossiformes; family Osteoglossidae; genus Arapaima; species Arapaima gigas. The sequence goes on from UFQX01000446.1 coordinate 427,974, forward strand.
TACGGGTTGGATTTGACTCGGTGGCACTTGAGAAATTTGAACGAATGGGGTCTTTTGCACGTGTTAAAGAGGCTGCTGTGTCACTGCCATCATCAGCATGTTGGCTTGATGGAAATGCCTTCGGTCAAGGTGAGTTTGAAGTGGGGCTCTGCTGCTCCTCAAGGTGCCCTGAGCGAGCGCCTTCTTCTGTCCGTTCGCTCGATCTCACGATAGTTCCCTCACCCTTTCGGCACGGGCTCCCTGAGGGCTGCCCCATCTCTACCGCAGGTCCAGGCTCTCTTCTCCTTCGGGTCCTTCTCCACCTGCTGTCCCCAGGTGATTTGGCTGCTGCTGCTAATCCTCTTACTTGTAGAACACAAGTGTACTGATACAGCAAAAGAAAGGGAGCAAATGATGAAATAAAACTCTTAATGTTTCATTCTCTAAGTCCTCTAAATGATGGTTTCGTGATGTCCAAGGGACACGAGGAGCGTGAAGATGTTAAAATGACTGATTAAGTTCCTTAAACAGGAACTATTCAGCAACATGCCGGGAAGAAAAGGACAGATGAGGTAATTATGTAACCAGTCCTACATGTGACTCGGCACCAGAGCTGACGTGACACACGTTATTACGGTAAGTGCATCTACCTGATGGACAGAGGGGACAAATATTTGTTAATTAATACAACAAAACAACAAGTGTAATAAACAAACAAACAGTGACTCATTCACAAGTAGCCCTCAGCTTCCTCTCTCATCCTGAACAACCACATAATCCTCTATGCTGTTTTGACTGTTTCAATTTGTGTTCATTGCAACGTCTTTGTGAAAATTTACCAACTACCTCTGGCACTGCATGTGTGTGTGTGTGTGTGTGTGTGTGTGTGTGTGTGTGAGACACAAACTTCTACACACAAACACACATTCCTATTGTTACTAGCTGAGGTTTTTGCTCATTAGGCTGTTTATTGTTTTTTTTTATTATTTCATTCTCTATTGTATTTATTCTTTAAAATATACGGAATATTTCTTTTTTGCGATATCATCTTATTCATACAATTGTTCAACCACTGCTTTGGCAGTGCCGGAGAATAAAATTAGTCAGACCGATAAATGGTGCTAAATTAACATTGAAATTGAAATTGAAATTGAGAGAGATAGAGAGACACAGAGACCTTCATCAGATGCTGGGACTCGGGGTAATAACAGCCCTGTCATCATAGTTCCTCACCGTCCAGAAAAAATGCGATAATGGAAACAGTGAAATGTGACAATGGAGTCACACGGATCTAAAGCAGCAGCAGAACAGAAGGGGTGACAGGAGCTGTGACTCTTCACCCTTTATTTGTCACCATTGTGACACCCTGCACAGCGTCATGGCCACTGGATGTGGGGCATGTGCTCATCGTGTGACAAGCGGGAGGCTGAGTCACCCTGTAAAACCACTAGGCCAACAGCTCTTCTCTTCTCTTCTCTTCTCTTCTCTTCTCTTCTCTTCTCTTCTCTTCTGGCAGAACACAGGATTCATTCTGTGCTATTTTAGGCACCGTGTGACATGATGGATCCGAAATAAAACAGTTCACTTTTTTTTGTTTTGGCAACTTCTCGTTGGTTCCGTTGCTTCTCCCTGCGGTTCTGTTGACTCTGAGCACCGCAGCAGGAGCCGCGTGGTGGTGCATGAGGTAAAGCAGATGCCTGTGTATTAATTACACCGAATAGCCCCCATTTTCCCCCATGATCGCTTGCGCACATTAGCACCTCGCAGGTGATGCGCAGTTTCTATAACATGCCAAGCTGCTCCTGCTAATTGATGGTGGTTTGGGGAGTCGGGGAGGATCATGACAGGGATGCGTGAGATAAGGTTCATCCCAGTCAGAAATATCAGACATGTCCCTCTCGTTTGCCTCCTCAATTATTGATTCCGGAGATATTTTTGTTCAAAACAATCTGAAGACAACCGGGCGACCTGCTCACCCCTGTGTTTGACAGTCACTTCGGGTCTGGTCAGCCGCTCCTGGGTGGAAGGAATCAATCATTTTAATTACAACACCAATAAAGAAGACAGGTACACAACAGACCCCCCCAGGACTGAGCCCACCTCGAGGAACCGACTGCTGGCCATTGCACACTCACACACACACACACACACACACACACATGCACACGCTCACACACACACACAGACACCTACAGACACACACTCACAGACACACACATGTACACACTCACACACACACACATGCACACACACACTCACAGACACACACACACACACACACACACACACACACACACACAGACACACTTTACCAAAGAAAATAGCTGTAGACCACTGCTTTGCGAAGTGTTTCTCCTCCTTTGCCACCTGTGCACCCTGTGTGATGACACAGAAGAAGGCGAACGTTCAGCTTTCCTCCCTGAGTCTGATGTTCCACAAGAGGAAAGGAAAATTTCTCAGCTCTTGTTTGGGGTTTTGCACAGTTGCAAAGCGCCTGTTGACCGGGGACAGGTAAAGTGCTCCAAATGTTTACAACAGTGAATAAGACGTGATTAAAAGTTTTTCTTTTTTGCAATGCTAATAGTCACTTTTAGGAGACACCATATGCCGAGCGGTAATAATCCTTATGCGGTTTAATTAAAAAGGTTACATGTTGCATTAATCGCCCAAAATGCCTCCAGCACACAGTGGCAACCGCTTGCTGTGAGGAAACACCTACTACTGTACTGGTGCTGTGAACCGCAGCTTAATGGCAGAAAGGTTGGAATTAGCTGCCTGATGTTCCTCAAGTAAGTACCTGAGCTAAGTACCTAATCCTGGCACCTATCTATTATCTAATCCTGAGCTAAGTACCTAATCCAAATGACCTGCATTTTTATCAGAAGAACCGGCTAAATTCCACTTCAGGATGAGAAAATACGGCCGCAATAATCCCCTTGCTGGATCTTTACGCAGCCGGCAAATAAATCAGATTCGTGGAGCAATAGTTGCAGTGGACAAGTGTGAAGTGGCAAATCGCAGTCATGGCTGAGACGCCAGCAGCTCAAAGTAAGCAAATGAACCCAAATGGATTTGCAGCCTAAAAGTTATGCCCTCAAGATGCATGACTCTGTAAGTTCCCCCGGAGAAGAAAACCGGCTGTTAATGGATGAGGTTGAGAAGTAAATAAGCAAACAAGGGAGGGAAACAGCATGACGCCACACGTCTCTACGGCGGCTCTTAAGAACATCGCCTTTCAGATTGAAGGTAGCAGCCGGAAGCTGTGAAACGACGCGTTTCAGAAGGCGAGTGGCCGTGTGGGACGGCTGCCGCAGCCCCCGAGGATGATGGGAACACAGTCCCCGTAAACAGGATGCATGTCCACACGTCGCTCCTGCAGCCGGTATCACCCTCAGATTGACCAAGGTTTTTTCTCGTCACGTGGAAATGAAGCAACATTCCAACCGCGACAGGTTCCGTCAGCATCGTTCAGGAAAACAGTAATATTGGAGTAAAGGTGGAGGGACTGATGTGCTTCTTGCCATTTTAATGACAATATTGCATTTATATGAATTAATGACAGCATTAAATTAAGTGAAAATACCACATAACCAATTTGGGATGAACGGCGCAGGAAGACAGTACGTACTTTCGGGTCCCATTAGGCTGCAGCGAAGAACCGGAACGTTTTGTGTGCTTCTGCGTCTAACAGTTGGCCAATTGTGAAACCGAAAGTTTGCTTTCATTATGAGAGAAAAGGAAGGTTTATGCTGAAAGTTTTCCTTACATTCTTTATCTCCCTGACAGCCCTGCCATTGAGCTATAGTGCTGCATCTGACCTTGTACTGAAGGCCACGGCGTTTAATTTTAATTACCTCTCGGGTATCGCGGACTTCCTAGAGACTCGAGATAAAAGAGCAAAGCAGAGTCACCTTTGCTCATTGTGGCTGTGTCACTCTTTCGCAGCTCTCTGTTCCTCCCGCCCCCTGATTTGCCGGGTTCTGGCTTTGATGTTATTGTTTTTAATTTGATGCAATCAATTAAAATTTTCCACACCCACATAGTTCCCAGCAGAGAGAACATCTAATATAAAACACAGGAGGGAGGATTGAGTGTGTTTACATAAACCATGCGTACAGATATGTAGCCGTACATTTGAAACGATTTTTTTTGATTAAGAAAAGGGGCATTTTATTCAATGAACATGAATGTATAAGATTTTTTTTGTTCTTTTTATATTTCTCAATAGCATCTTATTGATTGTCAAGAGGGGTCATTGTGAAGCCTGTCTTTAGTCTGGGGGGGGCCGTGCAAAAACGGGTCAGGTTCGAACTCGCAACCCCGAGCATCGTAATAAGGTCGTAATGCCACCCGCTTCAGCGACGCCACTCAAAAGCTCTAATATGCACAAAAAACAACACGGACAGAAAGTAAATTAGCTCAGGGCTGCAGGGACAGCGGACAAGAGGACAATGACCTGCAAAGACAAGCTCCCCCGTGGAACTCTGGGAAACTGCCAATTAGGGGGCCTTTCTTTCCCTGCCAATTAAGCCTTGAACATCTGGAAAAAGATGCTTTGGAAACCCTTTCAATTCCCACACTGATTTCAGCACAACATGCAGTTGTCAGACCAAACAATAGTGGGTCCAGACGCCCTGAAAGCTCACGCCGGCCCGGTCAGAATCCAGAATGGACTCGATTATCTTCCCAGACCCATACCATGGAGGACTTCCAGAACTGTGGTGTTTTTCAGTTAATGCTAACAAGGCCACTTTGCATTTGCACACTTGTGATAATGAAGCCACCCAGGGTTTTCAAAGGCCGGCCGCTAATGACAGGAGCGCACGACAGCAGCGGCGGATAATGCAGGCGCCGCATCGGTCCCCGCCGTGGCCGGGGGTCTTAAGCACGCACTAAATGACAGCCTCCACTTTGTCTTCGAGTGGGGTGAGGGGGGTGGCGTTCTGGCTGTGAGCAGGACACACTCAGAGACACGGAGCGTCCTGAAGCAGAGGAGATGGACGAATGAACGTGTGTGGGTGCCGAGGACTGGGTGAGCGATTAGACAAACTGGGAAAGTGGTTGTTTTGGGAGGTTTGTCATCATTCTGACTGGGTCTCCTGAAGTCCACCGCCACCTTCTTAGTCTTTCCAATGACGAGCTGCAGCTGGTCCACTCAAAGTCCTTCACCAGGTTCCTGCACTCATCTTCCAGCTCATCGATGGTAGACCCAGCAATTGCTGTGTCACCTCAGAACATCTGCAGATGACATGACTTGGTGTTGTACCTGAGTCAGAGGTGTGTAAGGTAAACAGGAGGAACGTCAGTATTATCCCTTGTAGGAACCCCTTGTTGCCAAACTATGGTCTGCCAGAATGCGGTAGATCATCCACAGTAGATGGGTCCACATGCATAAATGAAAGTTTCTCTCCCTGGAGAAATCAAAGCACATGATTCTCTTGGTGTTGCCCACCTTGTCCAGGTGGGAAAGGAGTTAAGAAGACGAAACTCAATGTCACCTTAGATCTGGACTGTTGATTGTCAGCGTCATGCTGCAGTTCCAGTGTCCTATATCACTGATGGTTTTTTGTGTGTGACAACTAGTAAAGCAGTGATCTGAAGGGGATTTCAGAAGTGCAGTTAATAAACTACTTGCTGCTGTCTCTACTTGGGCATTTCACAATCCTCCCCATTTCTTGGCAGAAATTTTACGTTCGGGTTGAACTTGCCAAGATCCGTGGAATAAAAGTTGCATCTTCTCACACAGGCAATTAATGAATTGAACACTTCTCCACCTCCAAAGAGCGGTGTTGGTTTTCACATGAAACCCTCTTGGAAATCTCTTCTTGTGTGCCTCGGCTCGCCTTAGGAAGGATCTTTCTCTGTGCAGCTTGTTTGCTAACGTCGTGCTGGACGTCAGTTTGATGCGCAGCAGTGACATCGTCACACATTGAAGGGCACCTCTAACCTGTCTGCAAAGCTCCATCCGCAGTCTCACGGGTCCTCCCAACCCTTCTAACCTGAAAATGTTTTAAGGAATTATGTAATTTCACTATATTACATCACATGAGATGTCTGCCTTTATCAAGGTGATTTGCCAGAGCTTAGTTCAGCCCTTTTGCCAAGTTATAAAGGTGTATGAACATAGCTGATGTTCTCTGAGGGTCAGGGCTACGCTGGGAGAGTCTGCCATAGGATCTGACCCTGCAGCACCAGGGCTTCAGCTGCTATAACCCTCACATGGTGTGCTGCCCATCACAACTCTGACTACGAACTATCGACAGCAGCAGTGTGTGTACAAATTTGTCATGCATTGTCGCACGTTGTTTACTGCCAGACGTTCATTCCCACACCATTACATTCCCCTTGTCCCCCACGGACCTGACTAATGCTTATCTTACGTCTGTCTGCTGTCTCTGGCTACGGCTCGTATCCTGGGATCTTATTTCCTTTCTCCACCCAGCTGGTTGTGCCCTTTGTGTTTCATAGGCAACCTGCCTTCTCTGACTATCAGGAGTTATAACAGCATCAGGCTGCGGGTTTGCGGCCCATCTTCTGTGCCCAGGGTGCTGGCAAAAATGGCTCTTGCTGTTTTGAGAGGTTTTCACCCTGTTGCTGTGGGAAGGTCACTACAGACTTCAGATGGTGTGGACCAGACCCCTTGCGTTCTAGGTTTGCACATTACATCTCCAGGACCCTGGATGCTCACTGGACTGCGCTGTACAGATCACATGCACCTCCTTGCTATGATAAGCATCACAATGACATGTGGTGTTTTGTATCCACCTGTTTACTGGCCCCCCCAGGACCCCTGGCATGACCCATGACCTCAAGGACAGACAACATACAGGAGAAGAACGTCTTCAGCAAAACTCGATGCTGGCACGCAAATCCCACCATGTTATTAAAGCATATAAATAAAGGCGATAAGTGTACTATTTATATATTTATTTAGATTCAGTCAATTCTGAAATGTGGTATGATGAAAATAGGAAACGTTTGTCATAACCAATAATGTTGGTTGAAGTTGGTAGGAAATGAGATGGAAGGTAATAAATAAAATGAAAAAAACAATAAGCTGGTAGCTTAATAGCATGTGAGAGCAGAGCCTAATGAAAACAGGCGTTTTTGTGTTATAAATGAAAGTAGCAGCAAGAAAGCAAATTAAAAACACATCAGCCCTTAGCTGTATGTTTGCTTAACTCTCACTTTGCTAAACTGCCCATGTGAAGCTTCTGGTCACTCGATTACATTTTGCGTTTTGTTTTATTTTCCAACAGAGTACGAGAGAAAAAATAACCGCTTGACAGTTTTTAAGTGATTATTTAGCCTTTAGGTTCCTGCATCCAGTTGAGCATCTTCAGAAGGTACAGTGAACAGGTTCTCAGGCTGGTTGCCCTGGGACTCTCTCAGCCTTTATTAAACTTATCCACTGTATCATGTATAGTTCATGATGGTCAATGAGTGATGTGGTCAACTTTAATTTATGCCAGATCTACTAGAGCTCAGTGTTATGTAATGGGATAACTGGAGTTAACTTTATTCACCATGTCTCCATTTCTTTGCTGTTTCCCTCATTTTCCCCTCTGTTTCATCATAGTCAGTTGCCAGCTGCTCCCTTGCAGCTCAACGGTCACCCGAAGTGCAGATGCCGCAGCTCCGTATCGCAGGTTGCAGTGACAAACGGAGCTCCACGTGCCCCGTCCCCCCTGCGGTCCTGTAGGTGCTCAGCTCAGGTCTCTCTGAGGGGAACACAACCTGAAGCATCTCACTATTATCCTGGTGCTCTCCACCACAGATGGCCAAGATGCCAATGTGGGTCCTGGGCAGATAGGCCTATAGCAGATCCCCTGGCACTGAGGAGCTCTTCCAACACTCCACTATTCACCTGTTTCAAAGATGAAACAAAGAACCTACCTTCAGGTGCAGAGCAAGAGATTTCAGTCAAACCACGGCGACTCCAGCGGGTTAGAGGAGCTCTCAACGTGCATTTTCACTTGCACAGAAACCACATTTGTGCTCCACGTGCCTTTGTCTCTTCAGGACTTGTTAATTTGTTACATGACTCCTAAAATTTAAAAGAAAACAAGTGTATTGGATTAAGGAATAATTTAGTCGCTTGGGACCTGAAATGCTGAAACAATAAAGCGTTTTTCCAAATAACTGAAATAATGGTCACTGTACTGAGATCTCAGTGTCTTCTACAGCTCTGGTAGCAAGTGGTGTGAATTTAAGCAGCCCTACTTCCTCTGCAAGGAACCGGGTTTGAATCCCACCTCCTGCAGGGCTGCCACTCTCTGTAAGTAGCTTATCATCATCAGCAAAATAAACATAAAACATTCACTGTTTCAGGGAATCCACAGCTGTCGTTCTGGGGAAAAAACCCTTTGTAACTTTATGATGCATCTGCTGTCTAGCAGGTACAAAACGCTGCAACGGAAAGAGGTGAGTGAAAGCGAAGGGTGAGTTTTAATGTCTGGGAGAGAAGGATTACAGAGACCTGATCCACCTCAGCCATCACCCCGCAGCCTCCAAACAACGTGCCACGTCGGCATCGGCCCCGCTCCAGGTGGCAGTCGGCACCCCCGACGATGGCTGCAGGAGGAAGCCGCCAGAGAGGAACTCTGTTCTCAGCTGCTGCTCTTGTCACTCGCTTTCATTCAGGCTTTACTTGTACGGTGGCCCAGCACCGCCTTGAATTCGCTGTGCGGGGCATCAGTATTCTCACCGCATTTCAGCTCCAAAATACTGTGTGTTCAGGTGAATCGGTGACTCGGACAGCCGCGTGCGTGTGTGTGTGCGCACGTGTGTGTGTGTGTGTGTGTGTGTGTGTGTGTGTGCGCGTTACCCAGAAAGCCCTCTTTGTTACAGGACCGACTCTGGATACCTGCGGTCCTAATTGCATAAGTAGCTCCGCAAAGGGATCAGTGCACTTCACCTCTTCAGCTAAACCATTTGCGGGGGTCTGTCTTATTACAGCACGACGCCGTGGGCTTTGCGGTGGCTGCGGGACACGGGGCGTTTAGCGAGCGTGAGATGTGGGGTGCAAGCGTCGCTCAGGGGCCCATTGATCTGCCCTCTTTGTTTCCTGCTTTCCCAGTCATCTCACAGCAAAGGCCGAGAAGTCTATGAGCTGTGAAATAAGAATCTCCAAGGAGGAGGGCCGCGAATAACTCGGTCATCATACGTCGATGCTGTTTTGTTCTTATCTGTTTTATTTCTCAGAGCTCATCCCATTTCTGTTAGTTCACTTAGAAATTACAGAAGGATGTTTAACTAACCTGATGACTGGGCGATTATTGCCGCAGCCTGAGGCAATAAAACCGCCGTAAAAAACAAGTGAAGAAAACTCACTTTCCCCTCTTTGCGTGAAGGAGACAAGGGGTTCGAGTGGCTCTCGATGGCATTGGCAGGAGTTTCGGGAGCAAAGTGTTGACCGGACTCCTGGTCACAGGCAGCTGCCCGTCGTGGCCTGCGTGTAAACCCCCACTGACCTCCTGTGTCGCACGTCCACAGCCACCCCACCTCTGCCTCCCTTTGCACCACACCTTTCCGCTACAGGGAGGAACTGACACCACATATTCGACGTGCAGACGCGGTAAGACTCGCGCGCCTTAGAGAGGCACAAAGCGTGTCGCCGGCCTTGGCGAGCGCAGACAGTTATTTCAGATGTTCTCCTGCCAGGCGCTCGCGCGGCCATCGTGGTTCGGGACGCCGATGGTCTTCGTGCTCAGAACACAGGTGTGACTGGTATCTAACAAACTAAAACTGTGAGGCAATAATCAGTTTAGCTATAGAAATATGCATGAATGAGTTTATTAACCCAACGCTTTTGGGACTCGGCGGAACATTTACTTTACCGACAATGTTTAACCCATAAAAATATATAAAATGCAGAACCGCTGCCCTATTTTTTACTACTTTTTACTGTCCCTCCAGCTGTTGCTAGTTTAAAAATTGCCATTTTACAATTTTATAGCTAAGCCATGACAAAAATGAAGTAACAGAGAGGGATACATTTTAGCGTAAAATATAATGTTTAGACAATGTATTAAGCAATTTCTCACGCCAAATGAAGACAGACTCCCTACATTTTTTGTTGTCTAACGTGGAATGAGCGGTGAGCACACGATCAGGACAAATGGAGGGAACAGATCGATAGCAAACATCGGTGACGCGGCAGGCCTGCAACATCGACGCGTACAGTCGCAGCCGCACAAATAGCAAATGCAATAAAAACATATGTCTTAAGAAAGATGCAGTGCTTTCCTTTGTTAGTTATGCTGAAGAAGCAGCCGTGCGGATACCTGGGTTCCGCTGCGTCCTGTGATCACCTCTGACAAAAATTTCATTTGACGGAGGTGATGTGGCATCTCTCTTTGCGATTATTTCTGTTTCAGGCAGATTTAACAGGAATCGCTTTTTTCAAAGTTTGACAATTAAAGCAAGCGAATCCGAAAGGTGTCTGATATTTTCAGTTGAAAAGTGCAATCGGTGCAATCTTTGTCGCCTGCTGAGATTCCTCCAGTTTCTCCTTGAGATATCTATATTCAGATCTGCTCCTTTACCACTTATGTAATAACCAAAGTGCACAACAGCACAGCCTAAATATGAGACACTGTGCCGTTTCCAAGGAACAACCGATAATAGACTCATAGTATAATGAAGCACATTAAAATGATCTTTAGTGTCATGTTCGGTTAACACTGCGCTTGTTTAAAGGAAGTCTACAGCTTCTGTCAAAACAGGTGGTTTGTGCTGACATGCAGGAGACAGGACATTGAGCGCCGCAATCAGAACTCACGTCTAGTTCGGGTTTCTGTACTGGAAGTTTAAAAATGAAAAAAGAGAAGAAAAATGAAGTGCTGTAGGATAACTTAAATACCAGACTATCTCATTATTTTGACATAAAGTGTCGTCCACAGATCTCCTTACAATGCTTGCAAGTCACAACGGAGACTCGTCTGGGTTTTGTTGGAAGGTCGGAAAACTGAAAATTCCTGGAATAACATCGTTGAAAACTTTTGAATAGTTCATAATTATTGCCAGGATATGTAAGAATTGCTCAAAAAAGCATATGTGTTTTATAGAATGAAGAAATAATAGTGAACACAGGACAGACCGAGCAAAGTTTGGATGCTTGCAGACATCAAGCGAGAGAAGCGAAGGACAAACTCCTGTGTCCGACATGACGGTTCCCATCAAAGCGAATGAATCTTCAGCGGGGACCTGAGCTCCGCTCACATGTGAGACGACACACGTTGGCCTCCCTGTGTATTTCATTATCGCTGATGCGCGTTTCACCACAACTAACAAAGAGACCGGTTTCAGTTGCTGATCCATTAGGAGGAAGCAGTTCTATTCTTCCTCCACTTCGCTGTACGAGTGAAGCTCCAGAGAAGTGAGGGGCAAATCTGAGCGTTAATGGAACAGATGTCTGTTCATTTTCATTTGAATTACCTTTCATTTTTGGAAGCTTGTTTAGTTCTCACTGAAACAAGAAGCGAACGAGAGGTTTCTCACCCTTCCTGCCACCGGCGTTCGTCTCCGATCGGGAAGAACGTCAGCTTTAGACTGCGGACGACACCTTTGTTCTGCTGGGTTTCCGAATCTGTTCTTCTGGAATGTGCCTGTGCCAATTTTTTTCCCGCTTTTTTTATTTACAACAAGCCTCACGAGGGCCTTTGCCAGCTTCTCCCCCCCGATTTACCTGATTAACCTGGTGCTTTTTTTTTTCATTCCTGGTGCACATCCGTGTGGGCCGGGTTCCGGAAGGTTCCCTCCGCTGACGGTAATCAGCGTGGATCCGCGGTCGGCCGACTGACGTCTGCGCGCTCGTCACTTTCCCGCTCGAGGAAGGGGACTGTGTAACTATCTGTGACAGGTAGTATTAATTCGCTCAGGTATGGGAGCTACGTGGAGGGGTGTCACACGGTTTGGCAACTTCCGCCGCATGCGAGATGAGGAGCCTGTCGCCGACAGAACTTCTCTCGCTTCACCGGAGACGTGCGGAACTTTGGCTCTCGCTTTTTCCCATCTGGGCACAGCACGCCGAAAATGGCTTCTCCTCCATCGAAAAAGGGCTATTCTTGAGCCGGACGTCACTTGAGGGGGAAATAATTGTGCGCCGGTATTTTTTTAAGCAAAGGTCAGCGTTTTCTACAGGAACGCAGCTGTCACCGAGCAGCGGCGCCGGCGTCAGGCTGGGGTGACATAACAACACTCGCCGGCAATTACTTCAATGTGTAATTACACCGCTTTCTGGCACATACACACCGAAGCCTGGACCATCCTCGCTGTTAAACACAACCCTGCTGAACCCACAATCCGTGTGTAAAAACAGCTCCTGTGTCCGTTTCTCTTGAATTATTTACTCGTATCTAGCAAGGATGCTAAATTTTGGGACCTGCGGTTTCCACACCTCTTCTGTAGTCCCAGTGAGCTTATTAGGCTGAATTAGAATCTCAGGAGCTGGTTTTAACCCATACCTGCAGGAGAGGGGTTCTGCGTCAACAAGGCTTTGCTGCCGTGAGCAGCCGAGTGGCGTTTGGCCTGCTGTTCTGGAACCTTCCTCGGTCAGGAGCAGGGTCACGCCTGATGACAGCTCACATTAGTGCCGTTTCCCGCTGAATAGAGCAGGGGTGACGAACCTCAGGACCACAGGCCCCCTGGGGACACAGACTCACGTCGGCAGACATGTTGAGCAGGTGATGTCATCAAAGAGGCGAGAAGGTGGGTGAAACGCCCCCTGCGCGCGGCAAACAAAATCCGGCAGGGATGAAAAATGAAATTGAGTTTTTTTAAAAGCGTCCACATAGACATTGACAGCAAACAGCGAATGCCTTCCTCCGCAATCGACCCTTCAGCGTTTTATTCTTTTTACCAAATAATTTTATCCCTTAGAAGTAAACTATGGTTGTTACATGAGCAACGCTACAGGTCCTCTATTTTTCCAAAATTACTAAGACGTTGATTTGTCACTTTTCAGATTTTTTTAGCAAGTCATACTGTTAAGAAAAAAGTATATTAAATGAAATTAATGAAAATGTACAGGGAAAAATCATTTAACCGTATTAAATTTATTTTCAAACCCATTATGACTAAGTGCATTTTATAGCAGGCGACCGAGAAGCAATCGAACGCGGTTCTGCGCAAGTTGTTTACCGCGGTCATTCTCCGGCTAAACTGGGTGAACCTAATTGGAAACTGGGGCTCGGCGTTATTGATAAGCACTTATTATCCACACCGTGGTTACGCATGTTTCAGTGAGGAGAAGGAGGAGAAAATCGGAATTAGACATGAAATAGATCATTTTGGGGTGAATTAACCTCAGACAAGAAGAGTGAGGAGAGAAACCGGTAGCGCACTTTCTCTCTCTCTGTCTCACAAACACGCAGTCTGTGTCCTCCGCGCAAGTCTGCCGGCCAAAAACCAACCGATTTTCCATTTCTCCAACTTGTCTCCTTCCTTCGCTATAAACAAGGTCACGTAGGCCAGTGACAGACTCGGCAATCTGCTCCCGTTTCACTGAACGTAAGAATGAGCACATTGAAAAACCAACAAAACTTGCATTCTGTCAAAAACCAAACCATAATAAGACTGCATTAATATTCCATTTCATGCTTTTTCTCTCTTGTGCCATTACTCTCCTTCCCCTTTCTACCCCCTACTTTTCTGTGTTGTTTCACTGACATCCAACAAAAATATACATATTGCGTTATCCAGTGGGATACCGGGGGGGCGTTTGCTCAGCGAGTCACAGCTCTCCCACAATGCATTGCTGCTGTAACTCTATAATCGAGTTGAGTTTAACCGATGCGGCTTGATTTAGGAGGATTGCTGGCCACCAAACGTATGTGTTAATGTTCGCTGAACGTATTCGACGGGTTCGGGAGCAGGCGACGTTGCTGGTGTTGTGCTGTGCTAAAAAGAACTGCCCTGGGTACCGAATGCCTCGGGGACCCCGGTGTTGCCTATGTTCTTCTTTGCCGTTTTCCACGAACGTCCCGGACGGCACATCTACCGACTTCAGCCTGCAATTTTCCCAAAGAGCCGACCTGAGACCTAGCCTGGCCTCCTTCTGCGATCCTTTGTGCAGCTGCTCATTTGGAGATGTCCCTGCCTCCTGCCACCAGCCCTGATCCCGGCGACGGCCAGACCGGTTCTCCCCTGGGGCCGCGCCCCCCCGGGGAGCCAAGCGCCCGCCGCAGCAGCGGCACGATGCGTTCTACAGCACTGCAATAGGCTGCCCCTTCGCTCCCAGAAACTGCCAGAAAAATCACGGCCGCCAAATTACGCGGTGTCTCCTCCACTTATCTCTGATGGCCTGAAGACACCCCCTCCCCGGACCCGGACATGTCCACGGACTTTTCCACTCAATAACCTCATTCAAATCAGCTCCGTCCTAAAGTGTCTCGGTAGGGGATGTGCTGCCGTGGCCCCTGCTAAATAAATGTTCAGAAAATGATGTGCTTTCTAACAGGGCTCAAAGGAGCATTTAGAATTAAACAGGCTTATGAGATTCTCTTCTTTTTTTAATAACAAAGACAATAGCATAGTTCCCGATACCATTTCAGGTGATCGAGTCTGAGACACGCCTGGACCGAAAAGTGACGATGAACGGAATCGTACGATTGGCGAGAAGAGTGTGGGACCGTGCACGTTTATGAGTGTTATCGTGTGCGCGCGCCTGCTTTTTATCCGCGAATTACTGTCACACGCAAATGCTTTAGAGAATAATGAAAATTAAATGACAATTTATGGCCTCGTTCTTTTAAGTGCAGGCTTGTTGCACACCTAGCTGTCAGCCGCATTAATATTTAACGCCTAAAAGAAGTCTCATACTTTATTCATCTTCAACCGAAAGCTTTTATGTCCCGAGTGCACAAATTGTTAAATAGAGAAAGTGATGAGATGGAATGTAGAGGTAGATTGGCTGTGACAGGGCTGACTGAAAGAGAAAGAAATCATGGTCCTCCAGCCAGCGTATGGAATAACTGATGTGGCAATCGGATTTGAATCAAATATCACCGTTTCCCAGAAAGCTGTCCTACGAGTGGGAGCACATTTGTCGTTGGGTGTTGAATTCAATTGGAACACGCGTGTCGGAGGAAGGATAAATCAGCCGACGCGGTAGACCGACAGCGGAATGAAGGACACGCCATGTTCCTGAGATGCTCGCTTCTTCGCTTCGCTTGTGTGATGGTGAGACGCCCTGGAAAAAGGGCCGTGCTTCGTCTCCACTAAGAACAATGCGGGTCTTTCATATCCGTGGAGTCCGTGAGGATCCCAGACGTGAATCGCAACGCAGCGCCGATGTGTTACTGAGCTCCTGTATAGAAAAGGTCTTTAGCAACAGGCCTTCCGTACATCTGCAGGGAGAGTTTGCGCTTCCCTGTATGTGTGTGACTTCAGCAATCGTAATAATAATAATAATAATAATGCATATCAATCCGTATTACTGGTAATATATTTCACTATTTAATTTCAAGACAAGACAAGACAAAGTACAAAACGCCAAACCCCACCAAACATATGTTTAAAAAAATCATAAAACTTTAATAAATGGTAAGATGAAATTAAACTAAGTGATAATTGGAAACCAGCCCCCTGAGGCACATTCCACTCTCTCGCTCACATTCCTGGCACTTGTTTGCCAGTTAAAAACGAATTTCTTTTTCTTGTCGTTCTTCATTTCCATTTGAATCGGCAGGTTCTTTCTCTGTGGGTGGAATGTGAAGCAGTTGGACAGGAGGACTGAACCCCTCAAAGCCCCACTAAGGTCGCTGTCGAACCTGCCTCGGGAGAGGAGCTGGACGGCCATGGGTGCTGTAGACTTTGAAGTGAACATCCAGGACTGGGGGAGGTGGGTGATATGGAGATGGACGAATGGGGGGGGGTGGGGAGAAGGACAGATTCTTTAGCCTCTGTGGAGTCTGCATTAAGTCAAGGAGATGATAATGCATTCATTGATCAACGCAGAACATATGAACGGGTGTACTGGTGGTCAGGGCCGCATATTTATTAATGAATTATAGATATTGCATCTGGAACATCAGCATTTTCCACATTAAATGTGGTCAAGTCAGTTTGTCCACGCACAGACCTTCACCTTTGCCCAGCAACAGCACCCCAGCAGCCATCCAAAACACATCCCACAGTCCCTTCATAATCTTCTCTTTGTTATTCCTCCATTTATCTTAAATCAGTCATAACATACAAATAGGACAAGGTCCGTTAGCAAAAAATGCCCGTCCCGTCTCAGACATCTGCTGCAAAGCACACGATAGCATCTTGAAGGGGCTTTGGAAGGCTGCTGCCGATATTAAGTTTATGGCGGGCGGATATTTTTTCTTTATCGCCAACCTGGGATGACAGAGACTTCAGCTGTTCCACCAGTGTAAGCCCATGATCTGAATATCAGTCGCCGTGTCGCCCGTGAGATCCGCCGCTACCAGGGGATAAACTCCCCAGCTCGCCGAGGTGTCCTCTGCGACGAGCTGTCCGTTATCTGATGGAAGCCGGGAGACCAGGAGGCAGAACAACAGAACTAACAAGTCTGACGTCTTTCCCAAATGCCAGAAGTCTGATTTGAACAGCTTTCAGGACTGCTGTATACACTGCAGTAAATGGGCCTCCCACGTTGAAGAAGTTATTCTGAGTAGGTCTTCATCACTTGAGCTGCTCATATGAGTAACACATGACATGGGAAGTCCTTACAAATGCTCTGCTTTTTTGAGTTTTATACGCTACCCCATTTCCTACGTGTGCATTCACATCATAACACAACACTGGCTGCATAAAGCAAATTCTCAGGTTCACACAATTTCTCCCCACTGCAATCCACCAGTATTTTCCACTCCTTGGCTCTGATCCGAAGCGTCTGCCAGAGTGATTCGTGTTACTTGCCTCCTGCCGCCCACTGCTGGGAGCTACAGACTGGGCTGTCCTGGAGATTCTGAACAGGAGCGCTCCGAGTTCCTTGGTTTTCATCTCTAATGATGTGCAGGACAGGGTCCTCACCTCGAGCAGCAGCTGCCACAGGGCCAGGAACCCCCGAGGGTAGCCTGTCCCCAACCTTGCTGATCCCTCCTCCCTCCACCACCATCTACACATAACCCAGGGCATTGTTTCCTTTATTACATTTTAATAGAGGTAGTTAGGATGTTAATTACCAGTCAGGATGTTAATTGAGAGTCGAGGAACACTGATCTCCTGTGGTCAAAGTGCCATAATCTTAGCACACATGAGAAAGCTCTGCTTTTCAGCCTGAAATTGAACTACTTCAAGGTCACACACACAGAAGGTGCGGGAGGGGGCACCCACCGGGGGACCTGCAGCAGTGATGCTGCAAAGGCAGAATGTGGCCACATCGCGTCCCTCCACTCCTCAGGATGTTTTGAGCTCCACGGGGGACCTGGCCGGATCAAAGATAAGAGCAGAGGATTGGATGAGAACTAGAGGGCAAAAGGCCAGTGGCATCACCAAATGCATTAGCAAAAGCAGCCCGATGCTTTGTGGAGGTCTGCGTTTTATCAGTTGGGCAAACTTGGTTTTTACAGGTTAAGGGGTTTGGGAATTTGGGTGCCAAGGCTCTACGTGTCCCAATTATTGTCAGTTGAGAAGCGAAGATTAAAAACAGCGAGGGTACCTGAGTCTTAACGGTGTACAAGAAACGTGACCGCAACTGGGAACCTCACCTCTTTCTTAAGAACCTTCTCACCCAACATGACAGCTCACCTTACAGGGGACGGTTGCCGTTTTGAAAGTCTTGTTTGAGACCCCAGCCATGTAATATGTAACAGTTTATCATCGTGTAAAACAGGGATCACCTGACAACCAGTGGTGTACGAGTACCAGGCCACAGCTGGTTTCTACCATGAGAATGTAGGATCACAGGTAGAATGTCTCAAATAAACAGTAGACCAGAGGTAATTTCACTCAATCCTGAAATGGACTCCAGAGTTTCCTCTATGAGGGCGGTATAGAGATAGCTCAGCCATGAGAAAGACAGGCCAAGGGCAGATTCTCATTAGAACACTGGGGTGAAAATGTTTTCCTCAAGAGAACCCGTGTCCAAATGAAGTTCCCCTTGTGAGTATAAATAATTCCCTTAATTTTACAGGTGCTTTTCTGCATGAGGCCATAGGGCACGTGGTACGCTGGTACCTTCTGCCATGAGAACACTGCACCGCAGGTCGGTTCCCTCTTGAAACCACTGGACCACAGCTAGTTTCTCCGATGACAACTCAGTCTGCAGAAAGTGTATTTCCTCAGAACACAGGCAACATCATGAGAAAGCTGCTTTTGAAGTCATGTTTATGAGTTTATTACTTGAAACCTGCCTTGCTTTGAAAAACCCAATTCGTGGATTTGTGAAATAATGTCCTCACAGGACCCAAACTTATAACTAATGGGGTTTTTCAAACAAAAATTGAGTGCGTTTTGTGAAACGGAACCGTGAGCCACGTTCAGATGTTACCTGGCCGCCGTCGTAGGAGAATGTGAAGGGCGGCTGGCTGTGCGGTGCTGGGGGAACAGTCACTCTGGGGGTGTTGAACTTCCAATGAAACCACCGTTGTGGCTCTGAGCAAACGGCTTAACCTGGATTGCGGCCCCAGGAAACTGACTGTAGAAATAGAAAAATGTGTCAAAAAACAAGCTGCTCTGCATTTGCTGATATTAAATATATTCAGTGCTTTTGTGTTATCAAATGCACCTTTGCTACGTTTTAATCACGTTTCTCGGAATCAAGGGTCTGTCAGGTGCAACTTACCGGCTTGTTTCCTCCTTTAGAGACCGATCTGAATAAACCTCAGGCTGGCAGGTGTGTGCGGTTTATTTCGAGACACGTGTAAGACCGGCGCCTCTCCTGACTTCTGCCACAGACGAACAGTAATAGAATGAGAGCTTTGCCTTGGACTGTAGTCGGCACAGGATTGTACACCCACTGCATTTCACACGCTCGCAAAACATTAGTGTTAAATCTATTGTGATCAACCTGGGATTTCTGGGCCATCTGGAGATCAGTTTTTGCTGCAAGTGAAGGCCAGTCACATTTGCCCAAATCCAACAACTAGGTTTCTGCACTTAGGACTCCGCGGGATGTGAGTGTGTTTCACCCGGCGTGATTAACACCCTCCCAACCTGCTCAGATTTTTATGCACGCGGTTGCGCAGTGTCATTTCGTTCCTCTCGTTCCTGCCTCATCCATGACCAATAGAAATCGGCCAAACCTTAACCTGACCTAAATTGTGGGGGGGGGTTGGCAGGCAGGCCACAAAGAGTCGAGTTGACCATGGTTGTCATGGCGATGGAGACGGTGGTCATCCCAGCGACTGCATTGATTGGCAGTGAAGGACAGATCCTGCGAGGCTCCGGGATCATTAAGGGGCTGTGGTTCATCTGCTCCCTCCATAGCATCACAGGGAAAGGTCAGATAGTGAGCAAGAGTCCTCAGACGGCCTTTCGGAAAACACTTCTCTGCAGCAAGTCCTGTTCCAGACACAGAGCAAATGTGCCATGTTTCTCTTTTAGAGGTGATGTCGTTGCATGAGGCCTGTTATTTATTTATGTATTTATTTTTCAGGGTTATTTTGGACTTGACCTTTGTAGGCCAGTGCAATAACAGCGATCAGAACTGTAATATTCCCTCTATCAACAGAGCAGGGGGTCATCAGAGGAGCACGGGGCACTTTTTAGCAAGAACCTCAGTGGATGGAGTTCGGAAAGGACGGGAAAATCATTTTGCACAAAGCGCCGCTGATCAAAAATATGTTTATAGAAGAACGTGAGGCCCATGCTGAGCACATGACCCAGCCGGCGGGGTACAGTACACAGGGCTCGATTCTGTGGGAATTTTAGGTGCAGAAAGAATAACGTGGCCTCTATGAACGTGCACATAAAAAGCTTATTACATGACGGTTCAGTTAAATATCCAGCTAATCCAGTTGGTTTAATAAACACTAGTGCAGATTGTTCTTATAGCCTTGCTGTTTTTAGCCAAAACAAACTTTATTAACTATGGCAGCTAATTATTCATTAAAACAGACAAGTTTTTTTTTTTTATTTTTCACTGCTCCTCTGTGAATAAACTCATTTCTTTAGAAAATTAATTACACAAAGTGATTAATAGTGGGCAAGTGAGTAAAACATTCTAAAAGAAAATTGAAATCCTGCCAGAAAGCCATCTGAGTGTAAATAATATACTATTTTCAAAGCTTTGCACCTAGAATGTCCTGATTCATTTAGATCAGGATCGTAATCGTGATCTTCATCATCTTCATCAGCTTCAGGTCAGGACAAGAACTGCTGAGTCGTCCCAGGAGCAAATCTGACACGATCGTACAGCTACGACAGTTAAATGCGCTGGACGTGTGCAGAGGTGCATGGGACGCAGGCACAATAAGGACGCAGGAAAAACGGCATTATTAGCCAGGAACAGCGCACGAATCGCTCGGATGAAGACGCTTTGCCTCTGAGACTAATGCACAGACGTTAAACAGTCCGATTTGCCCGTTGTGATCCGGACATCAGGGTTAAGACGCTGAGAAATAACAGCGAGCAACAATATCGCTGGAACTGCAAAACACTGTTCTGTCACTGAAATGGTGCACATTGTTCACTGATATGACAGCGTTCACGCCATCATTCAATTTCATCAAGTAAGAGGGTGATTTGCAGTGGGTCTCTAAATATACCACGTCGCACATGGACTGCAAGGCCAAGACTGATGTGAAATTGTCAGATGCGACAATCTAATTTTTCTCATCCCTTTTAAAGATAAAACAGCTCATTTGCAGCCTTGTAATGACTTCAGTTTGGTCTGCAAATCTCACTTTTGACAGCTAGTTAGACTACAGCTCCAAACTACCGCTGTCCTGTTGCTGCTAGTCGAACGGATGGGAAGAAAATGGAATCATCTGGCCGACCGCTACTGAAGCACAAGAAAAGTCATCCTTTGTAATAACACAGATTTAATTAAAACCATAAAGACTCTTATTCTGCTATTGTTGAAAATTTGTCACCAGAAAGCTTTTACCTTTATTTTAAAAAGCAAGAGAGAAAAATTACAACTAGCATTTTGCCGTGAATTGGATGCATCGTCTCCAGGCGTCTTTTGAGTTTTGGTACCGAACATGTCTCTATATAATAGAGGTGAACTGGTGAAGAGGTTCCTTGTTATTCCGAATGCCCTGAAAAGGCCCCGGACGCAAATTCATCTCGGTTTTGTTTCGTACAGAGTTGTCAGCTGACTGGAAAAATATTAGGCAAAAAAGCCTCTTGCAGTGTGTTGTGAGAGTCCAGCCATCGCGCAGCCCAAAACGTTCCTCCAGCCCTCCGCTTCCGCTCCCCTCGCTGGGCGCACCGCATTTACCACTCTGTGCCAAGGCCGCAGTCCGTAGGAGGGTTTGTTTCACGCCAGCGTTACGTGTCACAAACACTGGGAACACAGTAGAAAACTTTAAAGCAGGTGGAACCTGGAAGGTCAGAAATCGCCACACACTTGCAATGGACTCCTAAGGCGTGACAGCTGTTCTCTCCTGGTTCCTGACCCATTGTTTACATGACCCAGAACTATATTAAATTGCAGATCAAGTGTAAGAAACATTATTTTAAGCCCTGCTGCTGCTTGTCTGCGGAAATAGACAACTTCAGATGTGTAAATCACATTTGTAGGGTAGGGTCTTGCATACACAATGCGGCTGTAGCGTGTGGAGCCGCACGCTTCCCGTGTTGCCCGTGTTCCGCTTTTAAACCAGCCTTGCGGTTCAACTGGCCCTGGACTGTTGGGACTACAGGACCGGTGATGCGCCCACAACGGCGTTTTTCCGTCTGCAGCCTCCGAGGGGAGGACGGCAGGCTGCGCTGCGCTAAGAGTTTCCCAGCTGTCTGTCTGTTCTGCCACTTCAAGTGCTTCTTCAAAATTAGACTAATGTGCCATATTTTATGCAGCGGACTCCACTCCCTCCATTCTCTACCCCCGTTCGATAATCCATCATCATCGCCGATTTATTCGTGCTGTTTTTCAGCTGCAGCCAGTAGCTGGGACCCCCTCGGTTGCGGCCGTGAAGGTTCGGCTCACGCTCCCGTGCGCTCCGACCTGATGTCCGGGTCCAACACACCGCTGAGCAGCGGCTTTGGATCAATATGCACAACAATAAGCAACATTTGGTATGACAGGATTCTTCTAAAGTAATTATCAACATCCAGTAAATGTGCTGAGGCTTCATAGCTACCCATCCATTACCTGTAACTGAATCTGCATCATGGGGGTGGTGATCCAGAGCCTGTCTCAACCTCACGTGGTGTGAGGGAGGGTACATCGCAGGTGGGACTCCACTCCATTGCAGGACCATGACACACACTTGCTCCATCACCCTGTAGTTCACTCGAAACCAATGTCCTTTTGGCTGTGAGAGGAAACCAGAGCACTGGGAAGAAAGTCACACAAATACAAGGAGAACACGCTGCTGAACACGGACTGAGCTCGAATTATTGCAAACCCAGAGCTCAGCCACTCCAGAGAATAGAGGACACAGAAGATGAAGGGAGGGAGGCAGACGTGGTGTGGAGGAGGACGGCGATGGTTCGTACACCCCCCCGTCCCCACTCCGTAACGTCAACACCAAATCACTCAGCTTACAACGCTCTTCATTTTTGTGAGATAAACTTCATTGTTGCTACAGCATCTCAGATCAAATGTGCATAATGGGAACCTGAAACGTAAAAATGAGACGTTTAGTTTACATGAGGCTCAATGTCCACTAAATTCACCTCAGTGATGTCATAACAGGTGTTGGACTTGAAGTTCTCACTGGTGTAATTACTGACTGAAGTGACTAATATACTAATGTTATACACTCATACACACAACACACTAATACGAGTAGTGTTTTAGTAGTTTAAGCAAAACTGTGAAGTCTGTGTGGGTGTGTGTGTGTGCATGTGTGTGTGCATGCGTGTGAGTGTGTGTGTGTGTGTGTGTGTGTGTGTGTGTGTGTGTGTGTGTGAGATGGGAACAGTGCAGACAGCTGCCAGTTTGAAGCTGTGTTGCTTCAGGAATTGTTTCCCACAAGGAGGGTTGCAAGTATTAAAACAGAGGAAATATTTAAATGTAAAATTGTGCTTTTTCTGCCCTGCAGTCATGTTGCAGCAAAGTTGTGTTGACTTTGTTATTTACAACTGGCAACTAGAAAACATAGTGTATCTGTGTGTATAGTGTGAATTCAGATTTATTAAAAAGTGCATTATGTGAGAGATTTTACACACTAACTGTGCCTGTGTGTAAAAACGATCCAGCACGCACCTTCACGCAGTCCTAAGTATTAAACACCTAAACCTGAGCGTCTCCTCCTGGTTCAGCTGTGAGGAGAACGCAGGCCGAAGCCTCAGGAGGGTTTCACAATTTGGTTGCTGTAAAACAGGTTCTTCACCTGCTTAATACAGAGTGCGACCCTATCGATTTCTGTTTTGGCAAAACTGCACCTGTGAAGCGCAGTGTCACGGCGTCACTGTCGCAGCCCCGTCCCTGAGGTCGAGGGCAGGGGAGACGCGCGAGCGGCATCTTCTCCCATACAGCGCCATTCCGCCGGGCCCTGGGGGGGCTCGAAGGTGACAGGGTTAGATAATGTCAAGCTTGCTGTCGCAGCCCCTGGGATTTTATCGCACGCCGCTTTAACCGCCCACGTGCTCACCTGCTCATTTCAAGGTGAATATCACTGCGGCTTTACTCTGTGAAGCTGATGAGTTCCCAGTGTGTTGAAAAATGATATTCTCATCACTGATACGATCGTGACACCTTCGCTTATCGGCACAGTGACGGTGCGAGGAAGGAACATTCAAATAAAGCGGGAAATGGTTTATTAAATCAACAGGCGAGGTCGCTTTAAGTTGTAGGACGCTGCTGTGCTATTTTATCACAAACATCAGTGAGGAACTGGGAAATAATTTATGCTCCGCTGCATTCCTATTCAAAACCTCCGAGAAGATATAGAAATATTACTATAAGGGTATGTTTTTGCTAACGCGGCACATTTTGCATTGATTTTCGCCCTCGCGGTCAAAACTACACGAACCGCATTGTTTGAAAATGATCGCTTTTGTTTCAGCGTTTTCCACAACGGAATTCCCGGCATGACTCTGAGATGTTAGAATAGGGTGCAAAAATAATGTCTGATGTGATAGTGAAAAGCTGCCCCTGCTCATACTGCTCTGTTAGACTGTTAGGTGCTTTCAGAACCAACGGTTCTGAACCCCCACTGAAACTCCAGCAGGGATTTTTTCGAGGGTGTTAATTATTCAGTTATTTAAGCATTATTTTCCTGTGACTTTGTTCTGAGTTATTAGCAGCAGCACTGTGGACCTAGAGGTAGAAACAGTGGAAAGAAAAATGGCAAATACTTCCTCACGCAGAAGGGCAAAGTACAGCCGTATGTCAAAGGTGTGGTCGAGGATCACCAAGTATCGCCGTCCACAGTCCGCAGTAAACATCCATATCTCTTGTTTGGAGGAGAAACTGAGTTTAAGTTTTTCGAAAGGTTGACTGGACATGATTCCAGTAGGTTTGTGTGTTTTGTCACATTTGCCAAAAAAAGGAGTTAAAGTACCACGAGTGGCCATAAATATTTTTTCACAGCTGCTGGTTCCTGTGGGATCTTAAAGCAGCTTGAAATACGTCACGTGTTAGCAACATCTCTTTTGTTTATTTTGCTTGATCTAGAAGCCATTTTCAATACAACCGACTGAGACGCCGTGGATGTGTAGGGATGTCAGACCCTGAATCCAGCTGTGGTGAAACTGGAACCTCCAGACCCAGTCATTACACTCACAAAGTGCAGCTTTTCTTCCACTTCTTCCAGTGACACTGTGTGGCATGAATACAAAAGCACAGTCATCAGAATAATGTCGCGCACAAGGATGATCGATAGCGAACCAAACTGTGCAGGAAAATGTCCATCAGACAACTTTACTGCTGACTCCATGACCGCAGTTCAGGATTTTCACAGAGTCTCAGGATCTCTGCTGCTGTTGCTCAGATGTGTCATGAACGAAAGAGGTGGGTGTCGCCGGCATTAGGGGGCCTAAACATCCAGGTAATCATTTTGTGCCAGACACGTTGTAGGTGTGCCGGCGAGGGGCAGAGCGGGCGCCGGGCACTCGGAGCTTTAACAAGCGGCGCGACGCTCCTACGCTGAGCCCTCATCCAGTTGTACAAATTGAAAGTGCTTCCTGGCCAACTCAGTGCCCCCCATGAGGCCCCCCCTCACATTTTCTTTTGACCTGCAAGGCTGGAAAAGGAATAATCTCAGGCAAACATGCTGCCCTCCAAAATGTGGCCTGGAGAGCGGTGGGCAAAACACTCAGATGAGAGGAGGGTCCGAAATGAGACTCATATCTCATTTTTTAGCCCAAGTCATTCATTTCTTCTGAAAATTTACTTCGGAAGGATTAAACTAAGTGTGTTACTGTACTGTCAAACACAGTCTTAATAATACTGTTCCGCAATGGTACACGCTTCAAGGGTATTACCAAACTGTGTAACATGGCTTCTTGTGAGAAGCACGGTGGCGAAACCCCTAGATGGTGTTTGGCGTTTCTGCAGGGAGCGAGTGCAGGATGAGAGGAACAGGCAAGGGACCAGACCCACCTGCATCCATTTAGAGCAGCTTCAGTTCTCAGAATTACGCTCGAGTCAAACCGACGCCATCAACTGCATTGTGATCACAGTAATGGGTTCCTATGACAACCGCATCTGTGTATGTTTTCTGGCAAAGGCACAGACACATGCGCACGCACGCGCGCGCACACACACACACACACACACACACTCTAAGAGCCCACAGGGGTTCCACAGGTTTGTGTATATCTGACAGTTTATCTGAACTGAAAAAGCAGAAACAACTGACATTTGTGAATTCTGACTATTTTGGAAGACAGAGGACATATCTCCTGCAAGAGAAAACTGGGGAAATCCCGCCATTGCTCCACCCGCAGGACTGTCTGGTGTGTGAAGAAAATAACTTTTTCTGACCTGATATCGTTTATAAGGTAAATCGCAGCGGTCATGGGGACAATATAAAGTGTTTGTGTGTAAAAAAACACACACATCTATAACAAAATTTTAAGAAAGGACATCAATGAATAGTAGATGCCCAGTGAGTGGCAACAGATGCAGGTTTTGTATCACCTGTGCCGGTGGTCACACAGAAAACCTTTTGTTCTGTCTGTTGTGACAACTTTCAAACCATCGTGTATGGTCACTACCCGTGGCCGAATGTAACCCTCTTCATTTCACACACAGGGGCAAAAATGTCCACGTGGGGCAAACGTTTCCCCGACGTGAAACAGACGTTGCGGCTGGCCAGGTGTGCGCGGCGTGTCCGCTGCCCGCGCTGAACAGTCCGATGAGGGGATCCGTCAAACGGGCCAATTAGCTCCCCCACGTCGGCACGTGTGTCTTTATAAAGGCCACCGGCAGCTTTCGGCGTTACTGTTACTGTCGAGGCCTAAAGGACAAAGCAACTCTCCCTTCATGTCGCCATTAAATATCAAATGTCAGCGGAACATAAACGAGGAGAGTTGCTGAGACCCGAATCCGTCCCTTTTGTTTCTGCAGCTGAAAGCAGAGAAACTGTTTTCATTGGTTACAAGCATATTTTTTATACAAATGATAAAAATGAGGAGAAACTCAGTGAAAGAGGTGAGACGTGGAAGGCTAATCCCTCATTTGAGCAGTGCGACAGAGAGAAACGCCTTACACAGCACACACACACACACACACACACACACACAGGGTTGTTCATGCTTTGCTGACCCAGACTCGCGTTGTGCTGTCTTTGCATAGCTCTGGCGAGTTGAACTGGGGCTTCTTGCGCCTTCAAGCCGTGGCATTACACTCGTCTACTGCTGTGGGAGGCTCCTCGTCCGGCGTTGTTTTGGTGCCCCTTTACCTGCAGGCCAAGAGCCGCCTTAGCTGCTGCTCATCCTGCAATAGGATGTTTCTGCTGCTCAGCCACTTGTCCCTTTTGTTCTGGCAATGTCCACACGTTCAAGGTCAGAGGCTCAACTTTGAGAAGAAGGTCTGTAGCGTCTAATGAAAATAAGTGCTGGTTAGATGTGGGTGGGCATCACTTTCTAGCCCAAAATGAGCTGGGTGTCCCGAGGTGGCCGTGTGCTCCTGCTCGCCATTTCGACTGCTGCTTCTCACGCTAGTATCATGATGGAGCAGCGTAGCAGGAGTTTCCCAGGGTTAGGTTCAAATTTAGGGTTAGGGTGAGAGAGTGAAAAACATCACAATTTTGTTTATTTTTTTGTTTGTTTGTTTATTTGTCTGCTCCAAACAATATTATAGGATTACAGCCGCACACACACACACACACACACACACACACACACACACCCATACACACAGTTACAAAAGAAGGGCAATGGAGCTGTGAAGAAAACTATGGGAGGACATGCAGACTCAATACAGAATGAGACAGATTCAAACCCAGATCCAAACCTACAGCCCTGGAACTGTGAGGCTATGTGTGTGTGTGTGTGTGTGTGTGTGTGTGTGTGCGGGTGTGCGTGTGCGTGTGCATATACGCAGACGATATATATGAAATGCATTTGAAACCTATAAGACAAACGTCGAAAGCCCCTGAAATGCTGAACACACCTTTTCATCGACTGCATCTGTGTTTATCATAACTGGCCTAAACAAAGGCTTTTCTTCCTGCTGCAGTTCATGTTAACAATCAGCTATTTTGAAAACTTAAGTGCAAAAAAAACCCACCGTAGGCACTGCTTTCCTAAGCTTTTCTTTCTAAACAAATTCGCAAATGCATCTCCCATTTTAATGCGCGCTCGACCTGTAATTTGGTCCGTCCATAAAAACATATATTTCAGGTTCCTTCCTGAAAGCAAGGCCATTAGCCAAGTCGAGCCATTGATTGAAATGCTTTTAAACTTGCTTACGCTCACTAATGCAGAGACAAGCATGGAGGGCCCTGGACAGGGGCTGTCTGCTGCTCGCTGCCATCTATTCACAGTATCTCTGCTGTCTGTGGTCATGGAGCTCATCTGATAAACGGAGATAAATATGCTCACGAGCCCAGCAGACATTTTGGTGAGGAGGGAGAGACGGAGGGCACACAGGCAGCAATTTAAAGGACATTTAGAACGTCTCGAGCAGGTGAATGTAAGACCAAGCTGCCAGGGCACGGTGCATCTAGCGGGGTCATCGGGGGGCATTTGGAGGGAACTCCTCCGGAATGGTGGTGAAACGGACACATGTTCAGTAGATAACGTGGGACACCGTCGCACCTAAAATCTGACGAAACGTTATATTTTCACATCAGATTTACAAACATGAATACATTTAAACAAAAAGAAATTACCGAACACGATGATGAATACGGCACGTCGATACATTCAAGCTCTTTATTTCGCTTTCAGCAAGTTTTCATTCAGTCGCCGAATTATGCATCCAACTGTATAAAATATTAGGTAATCTCGGGAGAAGCTCTGGATGCACTGCGAGTCAAAGCAGACAAGACATAACATCAGCGAACCACCTGCAAGGTAAGTGGCCTCATTCCAGTATTCAAAGCAGATCCCTGAAGTGACATTTTATTTCCTTCTCAAAAAAAAAAATAAAAGAGATTAGCATAGACACGGTGAAACAACCTTCAGGAACCTTTTAAAGAACTTATTACATGAAGGCCAAGGGTCCACCTGCGAGCCATTTATACTGTTTTCAGAGAAGTTATTGTGGCCACGGCCCCTGCTGGCATTTGGCTGGTCTGGTCTGATCTTTCATGATGTTGAATGTTGTACTGCTGCAGCAGAAGTTCATTATGTTTTGCAGGGACACATATTTCCCACATCATTTTACAATGAGAATTGTGAACATTTCATTTTTTCAACAGATCTGCCTTTGTCCTAATAGAATAATAAACTGGAGCTAGATAAAAGTATTTATGAGGCCAAGGCAGAAATTCTGTAATGTTCTGTAACACAGCAAATATATTTCACGTGAGGAATCTAACAGCGATCTGTCTCACATTGCTGTGCTCAGTATTTCTGAAATGTTGCATAAATATCGGATTAAACCATCTTTTCTGTCATTGTTTATGAGTTCCATTAGATGAACATTTTACTAAATCTTTCAGGAGCAATAAACGCGAAACACAATGGTTGCTGATGACGGGATTTAGGTTTTGCTTGGGAAGCTTCTGAAAGGAACAAACGTCCATCCTGTCGATCAGATGTTGGACTTTGGATTCCGACTCCACTCTGGAGGTTACAAGAACAATAAGACAAACTCACGTTTTATCCAAGCCTTGGTAGCGTTTAAACTGAGACAGTATTACGAGCCTAAGGAAATTATGGGCAAATAAGATTGTCTCCAGAGATTGATTTGAACCTGCCAGAGCAATCTTCGCTCCCCGAAAATAATGCTGAGATTCGGTTCTGTATCAACACAGAGAAAGATCCCCTGACGAGACTTAAAGATGATTAGTCTCGGCTCGCAGTCGGAGAATGGGACCCTCAAGGTTAAACATTGCTGTTTATCTAAGCCCTTTAAGGTCCTAAGCAGCGACGGGCCAACAGAAATGTAGTACTTCCGCTCCGAGTTACAGTCGCACAGCAAAAGCTTCGTGGGGGGTGTGTGGGCGCTGCTACTCGGGGTGCGGCACAGTAGTGCGGAGTGGCGCCTTTGGCTCGGCTGTTTGGGCGCGGGTTCGAATCCTGCTATGTCTGCGTGGGGTCTGCATGCTCTCCCGTTTCTATGTAGGTCCCCCCACGGTCCGAAGACATGCCTTTCTGGACAATCGGTCACTGTGTGTGGTGTCCCACCCAGGGTACAGTCTCCTCGCCAGGCGCCCGGTGACTCGGCGAAAGGCTCGGCCACGACCCTGACTAGGACATACAGCTGAGGATGAAGAATGGATGGATGGATTAATGCATGAATGGATTTGTTTTTAAATCCCATGGGAAGCAGTTCTCCAAAATGCCTTCCATTAGGCATAAATGAATTGACTGTCAGCTGCATTGTGGGTTTGAGAGCTTTTTGTGAAGATGGGAGTGTCTTCTTTGTTTGTTCACAAGGACTGGGAATTGAAAGCTCCTTTTCCAGCCCTTTTTAGGATGAGCACAGGCTTCACATGGCTCATTTCCTCTGTCCAGCTCCTGATTGGGCGCACAGCGGTCATGTGACAAGGTGACTGCGCGCCTGTACTGTCTGCATACTTTGGAGGTTAATGTACAATTCATCACATCACCAGCCCTCCACGGGCCATAAAGAAACGCTCATCAGTTAGTGGCAAGAGGCGCAGAAGTTCAGTCGAATCAGGTTCTGGGCAAAAACACCGTCGGCGCCACAAAAGCACTACTTCTCATGCATTAGTTACCTTTGAATTCATTACTGTCTGAAACTGATTGCTTTTTACAGCGCATTGAGACACAATGTGTGACAACAAACTCATTAATTGCCATTTAGATCCAGTGTTTTGAGCTTCGCTGAAATTTGCACCGATTGTTGTTGTTCGATTGCGTGTGCAAAGCATCCAGTTAAACCCGGCGCTCCAGCTTGGCATCTTGGGCACTTTGACCTTGGTACCATAGTTACACCACGGCATTCTATCTCCATGGCGAATCTGCCCAGTTCGTTTGAATGGGATTTGAGCAGAAACGCAGTAGAAAAGGAGAGGCGGTTTCTAGGGAACTCGGAATATATGTCTCGTGTGCTCTCAAGCGCGGTTTGCTGCCAGAGGCACCTTTCTCTTCTTAACTCTAAGTGAGATTTTTTCCGACTATGTATCTATTGCAGATAATTTGCCCGTAATGAAGTGAGTTAATATTTAAAGTTAAGTATTACCTGATGAAAAGGTTATGTTTGAAAAAAAAAATAGAGCACTTATGTGTAACTATTGATATCTTGCAAGAGTAATTTCAAAATCCTGTTGACTACACTGTATTCCCAGCGCTGCAGTGAGGCTTTTCATCAGCTCTTTCAGAAACCTTATCCAGAAAGTGAATTTATTTAACAGCTCTGATGCAGATTTGTCAAAGGTATTCATTTCAGGTGTAAATTCTTCGAGAGAATGTGGTGTTTGTGGTATCCATACTCCACAGCCCTTTTGACAAACACATTCGATGCAAAATGTATCTTCACGACCGGATTTGTAGTAAATACAGATGTAAAGTTCTCACTGAGTCTTTAGCCTGAACAATAGGAAGGCTGTTGTTTTCGGATGACCTCCGTGAA
Source organism: Arapaima gigas (assembly GCA_900497675.1). Taxonomy (NCBI): domain Eukaryota; kingdom Metazoa; phylum Chordata; class Actinopteri; order Osteoglossiformes; family Osteoglossidae; genus Arapaima; species Arapaima gigas. The sequence goes on from UFQX01000446.1 coordinate 459,190, forward strand.
GCAAGAGTAGCGAAGTAAAGATAACGGAAACTTTAGGGAAACACAAACGAGACTTACGAGGAATCTGACATCTATAATACAGGTTGGAAGATTTGAACGGCTACAAGACAATAATACTGACCAGGACATTATTTGCTGTTTAACAAAGGAATATTAGGCAATTCAACTGTGAGTAACAATCGGTTACAAGTGGGCGAAAAGACAGATAGATTTAAGAAAACAGGTAAAAAGCAGATTACGTGTTGTCCGCATTTTATTCACTCTCTCTTTTTTAGTCCACTTGAAGCACATTTTCAATATGGCAGAGCTCCTCCTGCAACTTCAGCCTGACACCCGTTGGTCAGAATTTAGCAAACTTAAGCACTCTGTTACCTGCTGCTCTCGTTCTTAGCATGAAGTAACATGTGGAATGAAATCCTGTGAGATTAAGTCGCAGAATCTCAAACTCTCTGCCCCCCACGGAGCGTAAGAGAACCCAGTCTTACCATCTGTTAAGTATCAGAAATGAAGTATTACTAGGCTGGCATTAGACCGAGAGCAAAGCTGATGTTCTTCCGACAGACACCACTGGAAAGACAGCTCACGACAAGGCAGGAGATTGTCTATGTGCTTTTATTTGTTATTCTGTTTGCTGTGCTTCCAAAAAAAAAAAGAAACGGGACGCGCTGCCATAGATTGCTTTGGTCTGATCGACGTATAGTGAACATGCAATAATATCCTTATGGTGGCTGTGAAAGAAGTTGTTTAAAAGGGCATGTGCTCCCATTAGGTATGCGCACAAGTAACAGCCCGCATTGTCAGACCCTTTACGAAATTCAAATATTTTTATCCCCTCAGATCATCTCACAAACAGCAGCTAAAGCACAGCAGCGATGGCCAAGCTCCAGTTTAGGTAATTCTGACTGCAGCTGACTTCAGATGAGCTCGTAATTTTGCCCACCTTGTTCCTGTTTTAACAGGTGAGAATGGAAACGTCTCTTAGCGGCTCGTTTTACCGGGGGATTTGCAAGGCACCCTGCCTTTCACTTCTTCAAGCCCAACTTCGGTCACTGCTGCTACTACGTGGAACACGCATATGTGAAAGATGTGTCATCAGCATTTCCCCAGCAACCCGTGAAGACTATCGGAAACGTGACGATGTTTCTCTGTTTGCTGTTGCCTGCGTGTTTTCTTAGGGGGTTGACGATAATTTGGCGTGATAAATAACCGAGGCGAGCGACTCTTCTAATGAGATTTCGTCGTGTCGAAACCCCCTTGAGCCCATTTCCCCAATCTTGCTTCTCTTTGGAAGACGATGCAGATCCCGACAGCTACAGCGGGACAAGGTGGAGACAAGAGCACAGAAATGGCAAACATAAATAAATCACACTACGCTTTAATATTAATGCGACAAAACGGATGTGGCTCCGACTGTGTAAAAACAAATTAGCTGGAATTCTTCTATCTTATATAAATGAGGGTGATTGCCGTCGACGTCAGAAGGGACGGATGGCTCTGCCGCGAAGGAAGCACTTTGGCGCTGACCGCCGAGGTTGCCAGATCCACGAGGAGACTGACGCAAGTCTTGCAAAAGAAAGAAACAATGGGGCAAAAAACGATGTTGCCAGAAATGCAAACAGACAGAAACACAGAGAGAAGCAGAAGATGACAATATTAATCATGCAAAACAAAATGTGAAAAATACAGAAAGTCTCTTCCGGCTCAAAATGTGCGTACATTGTCACGAAACCCCACGGACAGGCCAGGGTAAAGCGGTGCATTGTGGGTGTGACGGGGACAGTATCCTGCTGGCTGTAGACAGGCAGCAGTGCAGCTGTACTTGGCCTCCACACCTGAAAACATATATGGTCTCAGAACGTCCCCTCGCCACCCACACGATTCCTCGCAGGGGGCTCACAACTGTGACAGCGAGACAGAGGTGTGTGAGGAAAATCTCCACTTAAAGGTGGGAGGGAGAAGATGAGCGGGAAAGAACAACTCCCAGAGGAAGAAGATCAGGGAGCAGACAAATGTGGTGATATGTGAAATGAAAAAGAGGAGGCAGTTTTTATTCCTGCCTAAATGTAGTAATAACTCTTTACTCACATCAGCTGACATTAGCCTGTTCCACCCCACAAAGGGAAATTGTACTTTCCTACTTCTCACCCATTACAACTAATTCACTGTACGCACAGAATAAAATTCACTCTGAAGATGTATGGAAACCACACATTTCTTCCGTAAGTCAAACCAGTAACGTTAACGTAAAAATCATTTCTCTAAGGCAGGCACGGGGATCCTTAATCACATCTGTGTTTCATTACCTGACTTACTTTAAAAGATGCCTTGAAAAATACTTGGCCACACTGTTCATTTTTGCTTTGTGGAAGCTTTTAGATGTCTTTAAAACTATTTTGAGACTTTGGGAACACAAACTTTGTTCTGCTGCAGAATGTCTACACCGCAGAGCCCAGCGAGCACCGCAACACGCCGTCCCCAAACCCGTCAAACACTTCAGATGCACCCATCTCGCCTCTAATTTACCACAACGGTTGCATAACTATTCACACCGTGCGGCAAGGCATGATGGCAGAGTCAGAGCTCCACCCACCGCGACACTATGTTACAACTACAAACCTGGCAGATGAAATGACGTAGAGGCCTGAGGGCAAGGAGTGTGCCCAGTGAACTAGCTGCACGGCACTCTTTGCATCTGGCCCAAGTCATGTTATCAGTATGAGCCATCTGTCAGGGGAGGGAGGCCATCAAAGTTCTTGCAGAGATGGCATCTAAAGGGCTGCTGATCAGAAGAGGTGAGCAGTGGGTTCAAGGTGCCGCTACCTGAGCGCAGGTCGGGGGTCTGATCAACCCTGGCTGGGTTACCTGGGCGACGGTGTCTGATGCTGAAAGAGCTGAAACAGCCCATAACCCCGGGTTACATCACTCATTCGAGTGTTCAGGTACATCATGATGTGTGAAAAATTAAGCATTCAGCAGGTTTGAATTAGTTAACCTAAACTGGGAAAGGGGTGTCCCTCTTTTGAGAAATGAAATATAAGCATAAGAATGTGTGAATCTGGAAGCACCATGAGTGTCTTGTAGCGCCTGGGCTGTGTGAGCAGATGCAGGTTTGTGCCCCACTCATCCTGTGGTTATTTTTCCAGTCTCCCTGCGATGATCCAGAGAGGCATTCAGGTGGATTGGTGGTGCTAAACTGCTAAACTGTATTGTATGCATGTTTGAGCGACTGTGTTTGTGTGCTTTGTTCTCCCGTGATGGACCGACGTCTTCTCCGGAAGTCCTGTCTAGTCCTCGCTTCCAGGATAAGCTGTGGCTTGTGGCACGTGTTCTAACGTGAGAACGTATATATCGGGGACTGTAAGGTCACCCAACTGAAACATCAAGAAGATCTGTGTCGGTTCTGTCTGAATGCACTTTACTGCCAACGACGCTGAATGCAGAAACACTTTTGCTCCATAACAGAAACTATATCAAAAAAAAAGAACGACAGTGAAAACATAATCAAAAATAAAATGACTTCAAAAAGTTGCAAGTCAAATGGTCCAGCAAAAGTCCAGATTTGAGTCAGACACACTTGCATAACACTGGCAAATTTTGCCTCAGATGTGGCAGAGATGGAGCAGAAGCACGTGATGCAGCTCTTATAAAACGCCACAAGCAGAGGTTTGCTGGTCATTAGACTCGTCTACAAACTTGACTCCGGAGGAAGTGACCACTTTTCTGAATGCAAAATGTAATTTATTTTTTTGCACAGAAAATGCTGTCAGGAAAAAATTGGATCGTACATAATGTGATGTTACTGTGTCAGTGAAGACAAAACATTTTGTTTCCTTGCTTTGTAATTTTTAAGCCAGATCAATACGGAAAAAGTAAAAATAATTGTTGACATTTCTAGCTTAAAAGCCAATGCATGGTAGAACAATAATTTTAAATTATCCGAGAGCCAATACAAGTAGAAGGTTGGAACTATTTTGCATTCAAATGCTTTTATACCTGGAAACCTGTAATCACATTTACTTGAAGTGGCCGCTGGAAGAGCTCTGTCCCTCATCAAGTCATTTAATTCCATTTCCCATCGAAACTGATGCATTTGATCAAGTGGGCTGAGAAAAATACTTTAACGGATGCAAAGTGGAAGTTAAGATGAGTACGACAGTAAGGTAAATTAATTAGATGTTTTGCGGTGTCGGCCGAACGGTTCGCTCAGTAGGTTTATGCACTCGATTTGAGTGCAATGTGACCTACGAACATCGCTAAAACAGTATTTATAATGATGCTAATAAACGTTCCAAACACTCTTTACGTGTAAATGTGTAATTCACAGCTGCGCAGCCCGTGGTCTGTGGGTTCAAATGTTTTCTCATGCCACCTTGACAAATGGAAGTTGTTCTGAGGCAGGAGAACCGAATCCTGAAAGCACCCAACTGGACACCAGTAGCTGTTTGACGTGAGAGAACCTGTCTGGTTAACAAGAGATGCCTCCCCATCCTTGACCAACAGATGTTCCTCAAGGAGATGGAGACGCCAACAGGGCACATCCCTCCACTGCTGCCGTAGTCCCTCCCACTGACAGAAAGTTGAAGTCGCATTTATCATAGTTCTCATACAGTCAGCCGTGTTTCTTTCTGCAGAATTTCACTGTTGACCCGAGGAGACGGGGGCTGTTAGGCCTGTTGGACTTTAAAGAATCAGCTGCTGTAGTCGAGGCATCCCAGACCACAGGTGACCCTAACCTGTGTATTGCCGTGTGTGCTAGTGAACTGTTATGAGCGTGAAGCTCTCATTCACTGCTGAGCGCCCCCCGTCAGCACTTTAATGTACTGCACCCCGCTTTCCCCCGTTCGGTTGCCATGTGTGGGGCACAGGCCTTCACAGAAACCCAAGTTTAAAGGTTCATCTTCATTCTGTGCCAAGACACTTAACTGGATACCTGGGCAGAAGGAACATATGAAGCAGAAGTGTCGTATACGTAGTAAAGCTGTGAAGTGTGAACCTTACAGAATTTCATTTACTGATCCCTTTATTTAAAAGAACAAAGGTGGTACTGGTGGGCATCCTGTGGTGGTCCTGTTAGATGTACAGGAATGGAAGACGAGCAATCGTAAGGTAGCTGTCAGTTTAGTAATAGTGTAGTACGATCATTAGAGCCCCAGCGGTACCTGGGAGGATCGTGTGTTTAGGCCTGACAGGATTTTCTGCTGGAGATGACAGTGACTCAGCAGAAACAAACAGCTGCCAGAGCAAAGCTGGAGGTGCCCAGCCCCGTCTCTTTGTGCAAAACTGCCTCACGTCACAGTGGCTGCACCACTTACGTTGTCTCTTATCGTGACGCGGACAGAAAACAACAGCGGTCAGAAAAGGGAGGCGACCTCGGACCCTGGGAGCACCGGACTGAAGCTCGGCCAGCAGCGAACGATAGGAACCGATGCAGATGTTTGTCACACGGGATTATGAGCTGGAGTTTGGACATTTTACTGAAGGTGGGGACATTTCCAGCCTTGGCCAGTTGCACACATGAACGATTTATGAGCATCTTTAGTGTCTCCTGTACGGAGGTGTCTTGCAGTGTGTGCAGGGAGGAGTGGTGCCCGGGCCTCGCTTCATTATGCTTTGGCCATTTTTATTTTTACTTTTACTGTTCCATTTTTAATTTTGATGACCCCATATGTGGAAAACTGCCGGATGGCTGCGTGAACTTCACGGGGAAAAAAAATCACCTGTAGAATAACCATCAGTATCTTTCTGTGGTCGCGTGCTGTTGTCGGTTCCGTGTAGAACTCGACATTTCAGCACTACTCATCGCCGGCGTTTGTCTCACTTCGGAATCTATTGTGGCGCCTGTATAATGACCCGCTATTGTGTGGCCTCACCTGGGTCACGGTGTTTCAGTCTCCTTTGGATATTTTCAGTGTGGAAAATCACGATGTGCCAACAATCCGAACGAAACGCCTATGATACTTTTTCCAACACGTTTTCAAGCATAGCTTCTTCTTTCCTACGTGAACTTGCCCGGAATTAGTGATGGTGCACAGTAAGTGCCACTTTCACCGACTCGCAGGGGGTCATTGTCAAGGTGTCCGTTCTCTGAAATCCGCCTGCTCTGTCCCTCGCCATTCAGAAACCCGCTGAGTCCAAGACTAAGGAACATACCTCGCGGGTTCCGCTGGCTGAAATGGGCTTCCGTTTCGCTGCGCTTCCTTTGGCCGTTTAAAACTTTCAAGTCCCTCATAACCAGGGCGGTGTAGTTGTTCTGCTTCGTGGTTTTACTTGTACACAGGCATCATTACAGGGTAGGCAGCTTTTCAGGATAAAGACCTTCTTCAGAGTCACCATTCAAGTGTGGCAGAAAATACACAGACCTGCTCTGTCAAGCAGCTGTCCAGCCCAGCCGAACACGTCCTCTTAGATCACACAGATTCACACGTCCCGAATTCGGCGCAGAGAGAGTCTCCTCCTTGCCGGTGTGACACATGGTGCGGCTGGACGTGTCGAAACGGCGGTTGCCGCTACTCGGTGTGCCGCCCCTCACCTCTGAGTTGAAGATGCTTCAATATTAGGACAGCTGTTTATTTCTAGCTACAGTTATTTTCCAGCAACAATGGCCTGGCACCGTATCGCTAGCGTTTTCTATTTGAAGTTTTCCGCAAGGTTAATTAAACTCGACCCATCTCGGCTCATAATTACGTTAATGACTGAGACTGTGAGCGACTTTTTGGTGTTTCGACACACTTACAGCAAATGAGAAAAGTCTCACTTGTACGAGGACAGACAGGGGCCCAGTACACACACACACACACGTGCGCACACACGCACACACACACACACCACACACAGAAGCTGGCACAATCTGGAAGAAAATTCAGTTTTAATGGCTAAGCAAACAGAGAGATTGAGACGTTGAAGACGTGACAAACCGTAAGCAAAATCATCAGGTTTACCATTAGCTCCTCACTTCCCTCGGGGGGCCGAGGCAGCCTCGTTCACGTTCAATACGCAGATCCAAGGAAAATCACGGCCATCGGAGTGTGACAACAAAGACGATAATTGTTCATCGAGTCCCAGGACGGGGTGCCATTTGCAAAGGACGCCTGGTTTCGGCGGCACAGCAAGCTGTTTAACTCCAGGGGATTTACTTACTGCACGGCTGCAGGAGCGCCAATAACGCCCGGCTCCTGTTTATTCCCATTTAATGTTCTCATGTTTATTCTTTTATTATTAGCTTCATTTCTGTCATACGTATGCGCAGAGGTCATTAGATATAATAGGATGTTAACACAGCTGTTATGCTTATTGAGGTGAGCCAGTAAAATTCAATAGGTATTTAGAAATGGTCGTTTCACACTACTGCGGTCTTTCAAATGACAGCTATCATTTATGTAATTTTTCAGCCAAAGAGGAATGGCTTGAAAAACGATGCAATTTTATTTCTCTCTGAAAAGGGTGTATTGCTGAATTCTATTTTTTCCGATAGTTATTATTATTACTATTTTTTGGTAAACCGATGCTGGGCTTCAAGGCAAAACAGTAAACAAGTAGACCTGTTGTATGAAATAATGGCTACACTGGAAAATGACTGCACACGCCTGTGAGCTTCTCGTAAAATAATGAACCGGTGGTACCTGTGATTCTTTCCTTTGCTCCGAGGTGCAGCGACTTGCCCGGTGAAGCCGTTTTAAATAACATTAGGTGACGTTTTGGAGAAGCTATCAAGACCGCCGCTGGAGGCTTCGGGCCCTTTGAGCGAGAATGTCAGCACCTGCTTGACAAGTGCCACTGGTGTCTCTGGAAGTGGGGGTTCAGAACTGCCAGCGTGTCACAGGGACCTGTCTGCGGGGTGGATGTCAGCTTGCGCGAAAGGAACGGGGACCTTCTTCTGCGACTATGGCCAGAAGTGCCTCTGCAGAATTCAGGGACTGTCCTGGGCTCTGCAGTGACAAGTTACAGTAAAAGTAGACAAGCTGTCTTTGGGAATTTACCAAATGGTTGCAGGTTCACATCCCCGGAGAGCTGCCTCTGCGATATCCCTTATCAAGCTGTGTCTCCTCAACTGCTTGACTAAATGACCACCTGTATGAAAACCGGTGAGACTTTCTGCTTTGTGCAACACTGTCTGTCGAGACAGCAAACCTAACATTTAATTGACTCCGAAAAACCTCACACCATTTTCCACATTTATTGTTTCAAAACGATTTGCACATTTCTGACTCCAAACTACATACAGTCACCCCACAGGAGACGGGAGTTTGATGTGTGAGAAGTCAGGTTTGGTAACGCTTTCATTTATCAGCCCAACTTCGGTTTCCACCATCTTTCTTTGTGTCTACCGAGGCTGAATGTGGGCTCTGCTTGCCTCACGACAACGGCGGGGGGTAAGACCAGAACCACCACGCGATCCGCTTCACAATTATAGCTCTGCTTGTCCTTCATTAAGTTCTCAACCTCCATTACCCCCTGCATGCTAATTTTACCTGTTATAATCTCAGTAATGATGGCCCCTAATGGGTAATCACAGCCCCCGTTTTGACCACCCAAATAACATCAGCGTGTCCCACGACTGTCAGTTTCTGTCTGTGGTTTTCACTGTCTTCATTATTTATTACACGGACATTGTGCGTCGCACGCAGTTGTGTTTTTTGTGACCGTTTTTAAGTGACTGTCACTCAAGTGCTGCTAAAGAGTGGACCGAGAGCAGGTAGACAGCGATGCACCTTTGTAGAGTAATCAATGGAAGGAAATGGCCTCTTCATGTCATGATAACTGTTCATGTAAGTGTCCGTTTTAATGAGATTTGTTGAACCTTTGGTTTAAATGGGTGTTGGTTGTGGTGCTCAGGGATGAAAAATGTTTACCCTTGAAACTTGTGTTAAGTATGTTTTTTATTTGCACAACTTCAACTTTTGAAGGAATAAAATTACTTTTGCAAGGTGGTGAAGGTGGTATATTACTTGAAAACATTCCCAGCATGCACCTCTCTCTAAGGCACTACATCACGGGCCTCATTTGGAATGTGCTCTGCTAGCCTTCAGGTTCAAAGTTTATGTGCTTAATTCCATGCTCCCCTTAACCATGGGGTGACTTGCTAGGCTGTTTGGCTCCGACGACTGCAGACTCTTTCTCCTGCCTTCCTTTGCTCATTAACCAGCAGCACTTCTCTGTTGCCGTGGCGCATTGTTAACATCCCCCATCGGCATCAAACATTGCTTTAGAAGTCCAAGCGTGATGGAACGAGAAATTTCCAGTCGGTGTCACAAAACCACAAGCAAGAAACATTCCTTCGTTTCTATTCCTCGTTCTTTCCGAGTGCAGTCTCATCTCTTATTCAAACAGAAATGATGGAGGGAAAATGACAAAAATGTGTTACTGACGTTATGAGCTTCATTTCCCCGTTTATTTTCTCTTCAGCACATTGTTTGAGGCCTTTTTTGATGTCCAGCTGGCTCTCGTACATTTTGCAAGCAGGTGTGAACAGGAGATGGGAGCACGATACCTGTCTCGGGTGGTCAGGGAAACGCTAACAGTTCCAGCCTTGGAAAGAGAGGTGCAAGAAAGTTCCGTCTCTGTTCAAGTTCTGCATGTTCACGTTATCGCTTTCGGATTGAGACTAAATTTGAAATTTAAGCTCATGATTCATTTTCTGTGGGATAGTAGATCAGATGGTGACAGGGGCGGGTTATATATAGGACAACCATTTTCATAATTCTTCTGTCGGGCCCCGTTGAAATTTTCATGTCCCTTTTGCTGAAAAAAAAAATTGTCCTAATTGTCTTCTTGGAGGGAAGACACAGAGGTCACCGATCCAGCTGTGGACCGGGACTCCTCGTCTCCCCCGCTGCCACGACACGTTAAGATTCACATCCTTTCAAGCTGCTTGTGGACGACAAATTACTTTCAATTCCACCTTCAACTTTTCTTTTTACTTAAACGCGGGCGAGATTAATTACTGGCTGTTTTTTCAAAGTCCTCAGTGCTGCCGTGTGTCCAGAAAGACAACTTTTGGCGTGGATTTTGCCCTGGGTTCAATAGGCAATTATAAAAGGTTTATAAACAAGGGCGTCGAACACGGACGCTCTGACTCGAACAGCCCCGACTGCTGCTCTCTCCAAATCTTCTGACAAGCGCAGTGAAAGGAAAGAAATGACCGAATAGTCATAAAAAGGGCAACGGAACGTGCCACATGAGAAGTGAACAATTGCTCCTCCGGTCGCACAAACCTCTTAGGTCAATAAAAATGTTTTATTACTGCAACAATTAAACTAGCATAAAGTAGGTGTTTAGCTTTTTGCAGATGTGGGGAGCGTGAACCCATATGCTGGCCCTTCTCAACTGTCTGAGCTTCTCCTCAAAGCCCAGCAGTGGCCTAAATGACAGACACTTGAGCGGCGCCATCAAGATCTGACATGTAATCGGCAGCTATTTCAGTTCTTCACAGCTGTGCGTTGTCACAGGGGCAGCCAAATTCCATTATAAATGAACGATATTATACTCTTATAAAGGCATTAATGAAGGAATTAAGAAGTATAAAGGGGCCAGGAAACATGCTATGAAAGATTAGAAACATCTGGCACAGCGGATCTCGTGTCCAGGAGGTCACAGCTAAGTTGCGGCGTATCTGGCCGGCTGATCTCTGATCTCGCAGTAAATCTTTCAGATCTCCGGGTTAATGGACTTTAAGAGCATCAGAGTTTCCACTTGTTTGTTTGTTTGTCTGTCTGCTTGTTTGTATCTGTCAGCAGGAATCGTTCCATTGGCACAGTGGAGCCGCACTGATTTGTTTTGTATTAGAAATGATTCAACATTTGCCTGTGAACTGATGTCAGCACTTCCACCTTTAAACGTCCCTTTGAAGTGACCCCTGTATTTTTCATAAGTGAAAATACAAGAAAGACATTCCGAGCAGGGACAGGTAACAGGGTTAGAGTTAGCTAAAGGGTTACGTGCAGCCTTTATACCTTTAAACCAAAAATATAGACTTTATTATAACAACATGAATAGATATTATTATCAGCTTAATATTAAACCACCTTTTCGATCATCACCTCCCACATTCAGTATTCAGGGTCAGTCTGGAACCTGCGAGTGGAAGCAAGACTGTCCTACAGGTGGTGAGGGGCCCTGTGGAAAAAAAAGAGATGAAAGACTCTTTTCTGACTGTCCGTTGCGTTCACAACGGGAAGGTAGGACGTTGGGGAGTGGGGGGGCTCCTGCGCCCTCGTGCCGCCCATCTGCCGCACCCAGGTGAAAAGGTCAAGAGAATCAAAATAATTCCTGGCTTTAAAATCAAACTGGTCCCACAGGGGTTAAAATCACTTAATCTTTTCATCCTTCGGTGGGGAGGGGGGAGGATTTTACTGTAAATCCTAAAATGGCTTGCGGAGAAGAGGGTGTGTGTCAGTTGTGGGAGGGGTCAACTTCTCCAAGATGATCTCAGAGGAGAAACAAGTCCTCAGCAGGACACACAATGGAACGTTAACCCTCGTATTTATTAACTTATTTGAGTACGGAATAAGGAGACAGAAGAACGGGAGATTCGGCCTCAGTATTTATCTTTCTGCAGAGGCTGAGTGGAAACGGAGTGTGGGTTATTCCCTCTTGTGCGAGAAGTGAGTGTGGAACTAATAGGGAGAGAGGAGAGCGCGGTCTTGCGACACCTAGACCAGGGAAAGGCAATTATGTACAATTAATTTAAAGTATGCAAAGCATAGTTTCACATTGAGGGCCCTCAGCTGGCTGCGTACTGATGCCAGAAGCTCCACCCACACCTCACCCCAGGAGGGCTCCCACAAACCCTACATAAGCCCCATGAAGTCCTGCAGATGGGCGACCCTGCGGCCCTACAAGTAAACAGCTTCACCGTGTCGATGAGTCCTGATAGCCGAGCAAAGACTGGCAATTAAAAACAGTTGATAATCCCTCCCATAACCCCCCTGGTCTGTGCTGTAAACACCGTGCTGGCTCATACTCGCAGCCATCTAGGTTACTGCTCCAGTCACCGGGTAAAACTCTGCTTTTCATCCGGTTCGTACTAGTGACCTGCAAGACCAAATGGTGGCACGGCATGTAGTGCCGGTGCCTCGGAGTTCCCGGGTTGAGGGGTCTGGGCTTGGGTTTGAATCTGGCTCGGCTGGATGGAGTTTGCACGTCCTCTCTGTGAACCTGGGGGTTCCCTCTCACAGGCTGAACGCACGTGTTTTAGTTTCATGGTCGGCTCCAAAATCCCTTTGCGCGTACGAGTGAGTGAAAGTGTGTGACACAGCCCTGCGGTGACCCGGCACCCCAGGGAGGTCGTACCCCACCTCAGGACCCGAACGAGCTGTTTTTCGTCAGGGATGGATTGATACTGTCACTGAATTGTAAAGAGAAGCGAGTCCTCTCATTATGTCTTTCGTGGTCTTTATAAGATCTTCATTTGCTGCATCTCATCCGGCCTTAGCCCTGGTGCGACTGACACCAGTGGCCGTCTGCGTTCCTCCATTCCAGTCCATTCAAAATGGTACTTAAATACTTTCAGTTGTGACAGAGAAATGTGGTTTGACCAAAAAAGAAACAAATCTGTCAAAAAGAACAGTGTTACTAATGCACTGTCACTATCTATCAGTGCTTATTGCTTTGCTGAACATCTGGTCTCCCCTTATGCAGCACACGCTAATTATGATATATACATTATTAATAACAAATCGTTTGAAAGCTGTATTCTGCAGTTATTATATATCCCTCGCTGGAAAAAGAATATATGTGGGAGGCCAGAAGATGGTGATGTTAACAGTGAAAGCCCATGAGGAGAAGCAAAACCCAGTGCGCTCTGTCTACCACGCGCATGCGTGTGCGTGCGTGCGTGCGTGCGTGCGTGCGTGCGTGTGTGTGTGTGTGTGTGTCATTGTGTTCAGACAGCTTGGCTCAATATAAAAGAAGCTGAGCTATGGACTGAAAGGAGGTTCTGACCTTTCATGGACGTAGTATTTGTGTGTACGTGTGTGTGTGTGTGTGTGTGTGTGTGTGTGTGTGTGTGTACACATGTGTGTGAGAGTGTGAGAGAGAGAGAGAGAGAGACTCTGTTTTCAGCATCTGACTCCTTGGTAGCCTGAGAATAATTCCAGACTCGATTACGAGACATTATGTGATGCTGTGAAAACAAGACTCCACATCAGAATGCAGACACAGCTTTCTTTTTATGTTGTTACAAAAACCTTGAGATGTGTTTCTTTCCCACTATATTTCAGAGACTTTTCTCATATGAAAGCTTCCCTTTCCACAATCGAATGTGAGCATTTTCTTCTGTTCTGCAGATGAGCGCCGGGAATCACAGCATTGCAATTAGAACAACCAGAACCGACTGGCTTCGCAGGACAAGGAAACCAAAGCAGTGAAAGCAGCTGCCAGGGTTTTTGTTGTTTTTTATTATTATTTATTATTTCCATTTTATTCTTGGGCGATTGAAACCCTGATCTTTGGCTCTGTCGCTCGAGGCTGTATTTGCGAAAAGATGATAAATTGAATCTCCTTCTCCACGCGTTCCTGAGGAGACTCCTGCATCTTTCTATTAGGCAGCCCTGCACCGGCATCCAAAGGCATCAGTTAAATTAAATGCTACACACAGCAGACGCCCATCCAGCCAACAACAGATACTCACCTACACCCGTCCCTGGTGCAGTCGGCTCAGACCTACAACCGCCGATGAGCCTCGGGACACACAGGCGAAAGGGGGAGCCTCACAGGGCCCCTACCTTCTGCGTGGAAGATGGCCTGAGCTTCCCAGGGGTTCCAGATAGCTCGACTCCCTCTAAAAGCAGCATCCTTATCTGCGCATCCTGAATTATTGATAATGGTACAAGAAAGTACCAGAGCAATAGGCAGAAGAATTTGCGAGTTTTATTTTTGTTTATTTATTTGTACTGAATGGACTGAAGTTTAGAGACACTGCAGAAAAACACACTCCCTTCAGTCAGCTGAGTCAGTCAATGTTAGCCGAGAACCGTTAGTTTTCCAAACATATTCAGACGCCCGCAGGGACAGCCTTGGAAGATAGAAATCCCAGGTCAGAACAAGATCTTTTCAAAGACATTAGTGTCTTCAGTTCATAACAAATGTACAAAACAATTTGTTTTATGGGGGGACAAAGATGACAAAAAATCAGGTGTGTGTGTGTGTGTGTGTGTGTGTGTGTGTATAAATATTCAGAGATGATGCCCTGTTTTCAATATATTTTGTTGTCAGAGATTCATAAATATTGAAAACAGGACATCATCGCTGAGTAAATGTGACAAAGTGATATTTAGCATAAATCCAGGGAAAATCTGCTTTTTTCAACCAAGGTGGCAGTTGAGCAGTTTCTGCCACGTTAAGAAGTCCCTTCACAGTTGCTGCCGTCTTCACAGACTGCTGAAGTCCATAAAAGTTTGTCCTCCCAGCAGGTGGTTCAGGATATTCCCAAGACCGGATGCTACCGCTTCACAGCAGCTTTTGTTCGGACCCCCTAGTCCCGGTATAAATTGCACACGAGCCCCCTCATCCCGAGCTGGATGAGGGACCCTGCGCGTCATCTTCACGTCATCCCAGTATAGGCCACAGGTACAAGACGGACGTTATTCCTATTGATCCAGTCAGTCACTTCCCTAACGCAGCAAATATAAACAACTTTATTCATATGCTGTCAGCTTTTCTCTTTGGCCCGGGGTCATGTAATTGCATTTCGCCATCTCTGTTAAACATACTTCTATTGATCACCGTTCCAAGGGTCCGGGGTACATGACTAAATCAGCACCTCCCAAAGTTTCCTTGTAATTATAACACTATCGATGTCGGCGGCTCGGAGTCCCTGCTGAGCTGCTGAACGGGCCGCCGTGTCATGCCCAGACCCAGTCAGAATGTAGCTCCTTGTATGCTATGACGGTGCTATTTTTGCTTCCCGCAAAGGGGTGTGTGACCTGCGTGCGAGTTTCTCTCTTCTTCAGGCTGTGTGAGATAGTTAAGTGTGAGACACATGTCAGGTCAGTAAAGAGTTATCATAATACTAAGAGTTCCACGGGGGGGAAGGATACTGTAATTGTGCTCTTGGGGCAGAGCAATCCTGTTTTTAGAAGAAAGAGCAAAGGTCCAGCTATCCCATAAATCCCCCAACACCATTTTCCATGCGCAGTGAGGACCTGCCTGCACCATCCTAAAAATACCCCTGTGTAGAAGGCAGAGGGACCACTCTGCTGTTCTCCAAAGTGTGAGAGACACACACCTTACAGACTCTCAGAAAAAGGACTTCAGAACTTCTTAGCTTGTCAGTCAGCGACGGGAGTCACCATGGCAACCGGCGCCACTCACCGAAATTACTGAAGATGTCTGTTCTTTTTTTCCCCACAATAAATACATTGGTACACCTGCTTCGGTTCAATTTGGCTTCTCCATTTAATAAATTCCAGCAGTGTAGAGAGAGGGATTAGATACCGTCTACGACTGGCACTGAGATGCTTGAGTGGATGTTCTCAAGAGCGAAAAATTTAGAGATGCATTTTGGCGACAATGATTAAAAAAAATAAATAAAATAAAAAATCATAAAAACTGCATTTACTCGGTGACTTGGTGCACTTTGTTCAGCACTTCTCCTGGTTCCTGTTCAGATTTTGTAAGGCTGCTGAGAGCGGTTGTGTGATATAGCTGGGGGTGGCATGAGGCAGCGCAGCCCAACTTTCTCCACCAGCACATTCAGTGACCGGGCTACTAAAATAGATTAATAGAGTAGCTGTGCCTTAAGACCGTGATGTTTCCACGATAACTTTGCCCACTTGTGTTGAAGCACGTAAATCAGCTTCTGGCACAATGCTGTGCTGTCCACGATGGGCAGCAAAATCACCTCATTTCTATATGACTATATATTATATTTTCTGCACTGGTGACCTCAAGTCCTGTAGAAGCAACTTTGCTGGGCTTCCCTCCAGACACCAAGAAATGTGCAGCTGTTATTCTCCATAAAACACTCTCCTCCGGACCGACAGCTGCTGTGCTGCTGCCACAGGAAGACGGCCTGTGGCCATATATTTGTGAGGAAACTGCTTGTTTACTTTTGCTTCTTCTGCTCAAATGGAGGACGTTCGAAGCTCTGAGGTAACTTTGGCTGCACTTGCGTGGGAGGGAGTTAATACGGGGGACTAAAACTCAGCTACACCGGTGCTGTTTCCATGTGCATCCCTACAGGAGCCCCCCTGCTGGAAGCCCGTGACTGGGCGGGCACCTCCGGCACGAGCCGAGGGCGCTGAGCCCCGCATGCCAACCGTACAGCGTTATTTCTCCAGAACGGCACAGGCCATAATCCTGAATTTAGTGCTAAATCCCATGTAGGCTGACATAATGCCCCCCCTAAGCTGAGTAATTCTTCAGAACCTGTTTACTGTTTGTATCTGTTTACTGCGCTTTCCCCGCTCCTCGGGCATTTACCTAAAGGACAAAACAATAACATAAGTCCGTGCCGTGAGCACATACGGTTGCTTGGTTACGTCGGCGATGGAGGACTGATGGGCTCCGATTGGCTCTCGGCGTCACCTGTCGGGGTTTCTGGGATTCAAAATGAGTGCAGATCAAAGGGTGAGCGTTTCAAGAGCGGCGTGTGAATGTGAACGTTAAGTTTGACGGAGATGAAATACCCGCAGTTTAATCGGGTGACCACAATAATGCAATGCAGATGTAACTGTCACAAGCTTTAGGTAGGGAAGAAAAAAAAATATTGCAGCACAATTTACTGTTCCCAGAGACATTAAGTCAGCATCACTTCTTTCTGTAAACTCTTCAAAGCCCCGATTATGAGGACGATGAAGAGAAAAAGCCATTTGCTAATTTACCAGAACATCCTCGGTGCAGCATTTAAACGCCGCAGAATCCCTCGGAGAACCCTGGGTACGAAACCCCAGCTGCCGATAAAGTAGAAACACACAAATTCCCACCGGGAAGTGACTCAGACGTGCGCCGGTGTCACACACTGATACAGCCGTGGGGGGGACAACTGGCAAAAAAGGCTGTCTGTCATTCCACGGCTTTCTAACAACTGCATCCACGCAGCACGGCCCTGGAAGTCCTCGTTCCGGGGACCCCGGTCACCTCTGACGTCCCCCGTTCTGGACGCCTGGATTTTCCACCTAATTCATATAAACTGGGACAGACTCCTATTCTTATGCTTAAAACTGAAGCGATTAAGAGACGCACCAGCATTCGAAATGTTCAGCGCGACGGTTTGCATAACGTCTTTGTTGCAGAGGTTTTAAAAATCCTGCAGGCCGATAGCAGATCACATGGCATATAATTCTGGGTGTTCTGGATGATCACGCAGGAAAAACTGCAGAACACGAGGACCATAGACAGGGGCTAATAAACTCCTTGGGGACAGCTAATGTGTCCTCTTTCCTGCATAATATTTTTCACATTTGTGTAACTCGGAATCCCCTGATTATAACGGCGATGAAGGAAAAAAGACACGGGCTAATTTGCCGTAACATCCTCAGCAGCGCAAATATTCAGGCCCTGATTTCCTGGACAGAATCCCAGTGAGACTATAAACAACTACAGTAAATAAGTGTCCTCTTTTCTGCAAAATATTCACACTATTTAACACTTTTTTAGGACTGTCCTCTCTCTCTCCCTCCCTCTCTCCCTCTCTCTCTCTCCCTCCCTCTCTCTCCCTCTCTCTCTCTCTCGCTCTCTCTCATTTTACTTTATTGGTGTACACTTGTTTTGCCAAAGAAGAGTCAAAAATAAGGAATTGTTTATCTAGCAGGTATACAGAGGAGCACAAAATGAACATTCTTAGGTCCACTGTGCACAGAATGTGGGATAAACAAACAAAAAAATAAAGTAAATAAGTAAGAATAAGAATTCTTTCCTTAGACATATCATAAATCATGTTATAATATTATATTATCTGTCTTACTCTGAGTCTCTCCCTGCCCATCTGGCACGTGTGTGTGTGTGTGGGGGGGGGGGGGGTGAGGAAGGGATCTGGAAAGGCCAGGTTAGGGAACCCGCTTGGGCAAGGACACCGTGCCACCTTGCAGCCTGGTCTCATATGAGAGCGACGCCACGGTGGGTGATGTCTGCAGGCCAATGGAAATTTCATCTTTGCTTTCCGGTTATTAGGCCTTTTGTGTGAGTGCAGCTGCCTGACTACGCAAAGACACGTTCGCTATTTACAGGTAGCACATGAAGCCGTGATGGAAACACCGCGGCCGCTGAGGCAGCAGAGCAAGGTGGGAAGTGTTTCTTCAGAAGTTCAAACCCACACGGTGCTGCAGGCTCTTCCGAAAAGACCCAGCAGACGCTGGTGCTGGGGGGCTGTGTTGCTGCACGCAGGGATTCTGTATCATCGCACACATTTGGATGCACTGGCTCTGTAATGTGCAATGATTATACATTATCACACCCCATTTAGCTGCTGTTTACACACATACTGGGATTTTTAATTTGAATTAAAAGTGCTAATAGATAAATATGCTCATGGCACTGCACTTGTTCCTTGTATCAATTATAATTTCTTTATTGATTATTATATAGAACAATGTAGCATGTAATTATTTTTTTACTGATATAATTTAAAAGCATTTAAAACATTTTACAAATAGATTCCTCAGATAGCATTTTAATATTTAAAATATCAGTGTTAACATTACAGCTAAGAAAAGCAGTTTTATTTAGTAAAACCAAGACATTTAAATACTGGTAATGACAGAATGACGAAACGCATTTAAAAATGCTAATATGACTAACGTATTGTGACCACGAGTACCGGTACCACAGTAAACTCTGTCAAAATGACGGCGGCCATGTCTGCAGTGATCAGCAGCGCCTCCAAAACCAGCATCAACACAATGGTGAACATTAGGAGGACAGGGGGGCCTGGCAGGAGCGAGTGGACTTACTTACAGATTCAGAAACATGAAACAAACTGTGCAACAAACCAAAATCCAGCACAAAAAAAAGCATCTGTCTGAAAACTCAGTACAGTTGCAGCTCCCCAGTGCAGCAGCTCATTTCCTCCATCTAAACATCGCGACCACACCTCACTTCAGCCAACCCAAACCTTAACCCTAACCCACTAAGCCCGGAGGTGGGAGGAATCTCCACCCCTGTAAATATTGTAGATGCTACAGTCTGTACCACCACCAACAGACATCCCACCTACCGCCACGACGGACACTAACCAAGAACACCTCTGTAGATACTACAGTCTATACCACCACCAACAGACATCCCACCTACCGCCACGACGGACACTAACCAAGAACACCTCTGTAGATACTACAGTCTGTACCACCACCAACAGACATCCCACCTACCGCCACGACGGACACTAACCAAGAACACCTCTGTAGATACTACAGTCTGTACCACCACCAACAGACATCCCACCCACCACCATCTCCATGGCTGTTGCACACAAGTCCTGCTGTTCCTGCTCCCCAGTAGAGACGCCCACTTTGGGACAGTGATGGGTGGTTGAAGTGTCTAACGCCCCTCGTGCTAAAAAACATGCGAAAAATGGCGTACTGCAGAAAGAATGCGGTCAGTCCCCATGTCGTATTTTAACGGCCACAACTTGAAGGGAACACACGACGTGTTAATGAGCTGCGCTTTATCGATGAGTCTATATTATGGAATTTGCCACGTCTTTAAGTTTGTTCTGTTGTTCCGTCGGTCTTTTTTTATTCATCCACTTTAGATAATTGGTTGAGAAGTGAGACATGAAAACAATGCTGGGTCGACTTAATTACCCTGTTATTGCAGTGCATTACTGCAGCGTCATCTCCGTTTCATTACCTGCCTCGGCCGGCTCCCCCGAGGCTCGCTGGACAAGAAGAGGAGCAGCAGGCAACACTGGAGCCGCGCACATGTGGACAAACCCGGAATGATCGAATTCCGCTGTTCAGACCGAACAATCGTTTGCCAGAGAATCCAAGTACCACAACAACAAGGCACAAATTAGGTCCCTCTTGGGTCTCGTCCCAGCAAAATTCGGGATACAAGTCCACATCTTTAACCACTCCTCTGCATGTTGGCAAATGTGACCGAGGAAAGAGAAAGAAATTACACCGAGGGGCAGTTTTTAGGTGCTACTTTTCTTTTTGCACCTTCACGCCCTTCCTGTTCACACTCTATCAAGTCACTCTGCGTCACGGCAGCAAGAAAATAGGATTACGGAGCAGGTGAGATCCCAGGCTTTGCTCTCGTACCCAGCTTTATCAGTCGGATTTACAAGCCGATACAGCTTGGAAAGCAGGAGGGAGCGGATGGGAGAAAAAGTTCCCCGTGGGGTGGGGGGGGGGGCTGTTCTGGACGTAACCAGGATGCACGGTGTGAAAAATATTGGTTTGTCGGGCAAACGGGAGATATATTCACCCCGCGACAAGAAATAGTTAATGTGCTCATTAGCGGTAAGGCATAGGCTTTCTGTCAGAATGCTGCCGTTGTCCGACCGCATTTGCCGAGCATCGCGTGACATCCAGCCGGTTGTTAGAGATGGAGGCTGCCGGCAACGTGGCTGGTTCGCTGCTTTACCTCATAATAAGTAATCACAGTCAGACGGGTTCACACCTCCCCAGACCCGCAGACCGTTCCGCCGACAAATCATCATCATCCATAAGCATTAAACATGTTGTTTTCCTCCTACAAAACACATTATCTGTCAAATTAACCTGGGTTACAGTGTGAAAGCACCAGGAACCCCCTTCAGTGTGACAAACTTTTGACAAGAAGAAGTAAGTCTGTGAGAAACGGGTGGGAACATCTAATCCCTGGCACCGGGATCTGGTGCATTTGCACATTTCGTTTAACAGACATCAGATCATTGCGAGGCTCGGGAAATAGATGGTGATGTGAAAAATGTACGAATTACCGGGACGGGAGAAGAAGGAAGGAGAGCGAGAGACAGCGAGGGAGAGCGAGAAGAGAAGATCTCTCACAGACGGAAACCTTTCTCCACTATTCCGTCATTTAATGGCATCTGTCTTTACGTTTGCCCTGACTAAAGCCAGAGAATTGGCAGCCAAACTCTCCCCACATCTTCTTGATCATCGCCACCATCATCATTACCATGGCGTCTTTATCCCCCGTTCTCAGTTCCGGAGGTAAATCAGGGAGCCCGGGAGGACAGGTATCTGGACGTTCCGGGGGAAACTGAGAAGTTCTTCATTAGTCCGGGATATGGAAAGGCCTCGCATGCCAAGCTTTATATTACATTACATTATTTATTTGGTTAGCAGATGCCCTTCCCTGGGGCTTCATTACGTGCCTCCATGTTATCCATTTACACAACTGGCAGTTTTAATGAGCCAGTTAAGGGCTAAGTGCCCCCGCTCAGGCGTCCAGCGGCAGCAGCCCTCAAACCCTCAAGCCTCTGGTTCAGCAGCAGGTTCAGCTCCATAATCACTGCGCTGCACTCCGTGGTGGGCAAAAACAGCACTCGATTCAAAACAGGATCGTCGTGAGGCTTGGTCTGGTGGGAAACACACACACACACACACACACACACACACTCAAACAAACACTCTCAATTGTGCACACAAAGTAACACACATCTGCATGCAACAGACACTCCAAGAGGGAATTTTCAGAAAGAATCAACAGCAGGTAATAAGACTTGGAGTGGCTACCTCTGTGTTTGGAGGCTGCAGGTTTGAATCCTCCCTCCTGCCGTAGTTCCCAATATACACGGTGAGCTGCTGCAAAGTTACTTGTACTGTAGTGGATTTGGAGAAAACTGTGAACTTAATCGCTCAACGCAGGTTCCACTCTCGCAAGCAGATACGACAACTAGTGCCTGGTGGCCACATCTGCTACGTAACCGCCGTGCCAGTATGTGACATTGATAAGGTGGCCCCCTCCCTGTCGACCAAAGGTGGTGCCAACCTGCTGCCGGACGCAGCGGTGGAGAAGGTGAGTTCGGGACGTCCAGGCTGTGCGTGTGGCGGGACACAGTGAACCTCAACTCCGCTTGAATACAGAGCTCTCCGTCCGCCCTCCGTCTCCAGCCCCTTGGTGGCACCAGCGGCTCTGAAGCTGCCGGCACTCTCTGAATGCACATTCTTCTGTACGCCTCAGGATGGCTGTGACTGACTCAGCGTGTTGTAGGGTTTGCCAAGAGAACGTCTGATGGAATAACCGATCTTACTGTAGCTGTTCTATAACTATCGCCCACGCTGAGTAGCGCTGCTGTCTGGGCTGTTGAGGTGTGGCTTCCAATCTGGCTCAATCTGTTTGCGGCGTTCTGTGTGTATACCTCGCCCCGCAGTCCAAAGATGTGTGTTTTGGGTTAGTTGGCCACTCTGACTTGTCCATTGTGCATGCGTACACCCTACGCTGAACTGGCGTCCCGCTCAGGGTGTAGTTTTGTACCCTGGTGCCCAGTGATTCCGGAATAGACTCTGACCACCACAACCCTCACCAGGGCACAGAGGCCGATTGTAACGGGTGGATAAGTGGTATGTATGAGGGCATAGCATAGTTAAATATTCTTAAGAAGAACACAAATCTAAAATAACTACTAAACTAAACATAAACATGAACTAAAATAAAAAAATAAAATCTGTTGCATTAAACGGAAAGAAACAAAAGCTCAGAACTTTTAATCTAGGCAATGCCAGGCTCCATTTTGTGCTCCTGGGCTGAAAAATGCGAGGAGGAGGTAAATGTTAAATCCATATGATATAAACGCATTTTTCCCCGTTTGAAAGTGTGTTGTCCGGTGGATCGAGGAGACCCACGGTGCGATGTGTAGCTGGGCCTCGTTGAAAACGGCCTCAAATCGACCAGATTTTATTCAAACACACGCTGGACTCAAAGGCTGGAACAGATTTGGTGGTTTTACAGTTCCTGCCTTTTAACGGCACACGAAGCGTTAACAGCCGGGCCCGATTGCCTCCCCCGGCTTTGCTGTGGGGTGGGGGGAGGTCCTTCCTTTTCAGACAAGCAAGAAGAGTTGAAACTATTTTAAAAACCAGGGCCGATTTACCTATTCAAGACAGACACTTGGTAGCACTGCCGGCGGAGCAGATGTTCCGCAAAGGGAACTTTAAGATCGGCCTGACTTTCTTCCCAGTATCCTACTCCATCACGCGGTCTCAGAGGATCTTCTCATCATCATCATCATCATCATCATCATCATCATCATCATTATGAGCAGTAGTTTTGTATTAGTAGTATTGTATTAATATTGTTTTTGTTGAAATGAATGACGAAAGTTCTCCATCCAGCACCACCTCAGTTATTCTTCTCAAGTGCCTTCCTGTCTCGTCAGAGTCCTGATTGTCCAGTTGCTTTCTTCAGCCGTCACGCCACCTGCTGCCTCGCTGCTGAAACAGCAGGATCGGCGCCGCTCTGAGCTGCCCGGGGGGAAGATTTGCACAGTCCCACGAGGGCTGCTGTTGTTGTACCATTGAGAAAAGCCCAGCGACAGTCCAGCAGAAGACCCAGCTGCGTAGAGCAGTAAAACAGCCGGCTCTGAGGGAACATCTGCCAGGAACCCAAACAAACGTAATATATCACCCAAGCAACAACTCATAATTATAAGAAATAAACTATAAAGCTCCCTTTCTGTTTTTCATTCCAGGCTTAATTTCCAAGCACTGACATATTTTTACTTAGTTTGTTTTCCTCTGTGCATCATTACTGACTTCTATTATCTACAATTTGAAAATAAAACGATGACTGTTTTAGTTAGTGATTTAGAACTGTGATTAGGCTCATTTGCATATTCACTTATTTATACCATGAGCCCTGCAGGCAGTATTTCCCTAATAAACTCCAGCACATCCCACCGGTACCTCTGAACAAGAATGAGTGCAACACGAGTGAGGCGAAACAAAGAAACGGTCAAATAAATACATCCTGTCAAACTAAATGCTTCTGACAAATGTCGAGATTTTCCATAACGCATTTAAACCGAAATGAAGCAACGCTGAAGATAAAATGCTTTGACTGGCTGGCCTGTTGTGTATCTCTGGTTGCTATAGTGACAAGGGGAGACCAGAAGCCCCCAGCATGCATTGCAAACCTCACTCAGCTAATTAAACATGGTTTGGGCTGATCGATACCGTCGGCTGAAATGGTGTGGACAACAAATTGTCCCCCAGGGCATGAACAGAGGAAAGAAGGCTGGGGTGGACATGTTGCAGAATGAGGCAGGAGGGAGGAGGAAAAAAGCTTTGGACCCACTGACTGGTGTTACGACACAGACTTTACTTCATTCCAGCCCAAAGTCGGGGGGGGGGGGGGGGGCA